>JAPMAH010000023.1:4302881-4330881 GCA_029582155.1 Panopea generosa | reverse complement strand
CTTTGGAAAGTACTGAAATAGCTTGCTGTCTTCTCTCCTGGTTTTTACTTAAATGGGCCATCATCTCCTTGGTAAACTGAGCATTTCCAGCCCCTTCTTGTCCCACAGCCAAATGATAGTGATCTGCTTGTCGTAAAACCTGCCATGTCTCGTCTAGCTGCCTGTAAAAGTCCAGCAGTCCAAGGTTAGACCCTGCATCACTGTCGCTTGCCACAGTAAGAATCAAATAATTTTTACAGACAAATCAGCAGCTATCTCATATGTCATTCTTCTCTCGAAATGTGGCTTGAGGTATTACAAGTTTGTAGTGGGACAAACTGTCCAAGTCTTGATTACCAGTATTCAGCCAGGTTCCAGTCCAGCAGTACTGTTGGCCAGTGATGTTTTCAATGACTACTGTGTATGCCTGTGAGGAACTCTGGCCAGGCGCACAAGACAATCTGCCATTATATCTGCCATCCACAGAAATATTTATGTATTTCGGGTTTTCAGCCTGCTTTGCTAAATTATTCTGCTCCACTAGTTTTAGCTTATCCGACATGTCTTCTCTGGCAAGGGAGATCATTCCTCACTGACTTTGTTGGTCATAGTCTGCATATGGCTCTTAGCTTGTGGTGGAATGTCAATAGCAGTAAATAAATGTCTAGCTTTAGAAAAACCTAGTGATGTGTCCATTAAAACCATAACTAAGTTTTTGTTGACAGCTGCAGCTGGTTTTACACTATTATTCTGCTTTGGAATTTTAGTGTATGACTTGTTCAATTCTGAAATAAAGCTACAGTTTATGTACTTAAATTGAAATTTCCATGCTAGTCCACATTTTACTTCTTTCACTTGCTCCATGTTTAAATTTTCTCATTCAAATTGATTGTTAAGTTTGTGTGAACTAATCACTGCATTTATTATGCCGATCAATTTCCCCATATTCAGTTTACAATTGCCTAATGACACAGTCTACATTTCTCTCTTCAGATTGCAGAGCCGTGTTGGTCACTTTTGCATATCAATTTTGATGTTTGGAATCTGTCCTGGTTTCATTTCTGCCTGCGAGCTGCAACCTGCTGTTGGTACATCATGTTGCTGAATTTTCACAGGTAAGAATTTGTGTTTACGCTTGAAAATACAGTCTTAACTGAGGTTATGACCATTCCTAGACATTTGAGAGATTTAGTAAATTAGAAGAAAAACAATATTTCAGCTGAGCTTGTTCATTGCACTTATTGTCTGATGTTAACAATATATCACTTTTTATAGTTGGTTAATTTGTCTGTGGATACATGCTGCTTGGTCAATCAGATTATGATAAGATGCAAGTAAATGTGCAAGGAAGTGTCATACCACCCCACCCTTCTTTACTTAATACAGTTGCTATCTAATTACAGCTCATTATGGCATACATGTCTCCAGTAAGTGAGTGATTTTTAATTGACATATAGATAAGACATAAAAGAAGTAAATAACATACAAAACATGCATATACATTCTTTATGCTATTGTATTTCCAAACTATGAATAATTACTAGTTTATGGTAGAATAATGTGATTTGTACCATTTTTTGTCACACCTTTCAGATTTGTTACATTCTTACATTAATTCTGTTACTTTACATGTATTTATCATCACTATAATTATACCTTAGTACATGTATTTATCATCACTATAATTATACCTTAGTACATGTATTTATCATCACTATAATTATACCTTAGGTCCTCAGTGGCCACTTACCTCTCACTGCTCAGACTGAAGTTTCAAGCCCAGCTTGGTAAAAATATTCATGTGAGAAAGATTGCCAGTTATGTACCGAAGAAGGATGGTTGGTTCTATTAAGATTTATTCTGAGATCTTCCTACACTAATAAAAAAGTATGCCTGCAGCCTATATATCCTGTCAACTTCCTTTCTATCATATGTCGACAATATATTCATGGGTTAAACACATATTAATGGTTAATACTGATTTGGAACTACTGGGTAAAAATTAAGAATATAAACTGTACTACCATACAAAAATGTGTTGAAAATGGTGTTTAACCACCTTCAAACCAAACACATGCCCAGGATAATGTTTTAACAGAAGTTCAGTTCCATATGCTTGTCTTGTATTATGGATATCCATGATTACCAAAGTTTGAGCTGTATGTTTTGTCTTGGTTACACATAGATATTAAATAAAGTTAATGATTGATATTTAATACTGCAGGGACCTGAAGCCAGAGAACGTCCTGCTGGATTGCACTGTGAGGTCATGTGAAACTTGCAGATTTTGGGTCTGCTTCTCAACTCTCTAGTGATGGATTGGTAATATTGTTTAACAGCTTCTTACTATAACTTACATTGCCGTTTTATCACTATACCCAGATACAAAGAGTCACACTTGTTGATCTGTCAGTCAGTCTGTCTGTGGACAATTTTTGTGATCGCTATTTCTCAGCAACCATTGGCTCCAGCAATGAAACTTCATGAGAGTGATTGGTACTAAGCCTAATTGTGCATATCGTTTGCTTGTTGCATTGAATAATAAGAGTTTAATTAGTTATGGCCTTTTAAAATTTTCTGTTATTTTTTTAGTTGCTGTTTCTCTGCAACAATTGGCTGGAGTTCAGTGACACATCACAAAAGTGATTGGTTACTCTAATTGGTTCACTGTGTCAAAGGGTGCATCATCTGGGGGTATTCATCACCTTCAGTGATATTTCTCTTTCAGAATAGTTTACGTCTTTGGTTTTGTACTATCTTTAAATGTACTTTTTTGTAGCTCATTTAAATATTAAAATGAAAACAAAATAAAACAGCGCAGTCTTTTTCATTTCTATAAAAAGAAATTATTATAATGAAGGGAGTTTCGAGACTTTAACAGTTTTAGGACTGACCCTTTCTTTTATAAATTAATACAGTCTTGATAAAATTTGCATTGAAAAAGTTTGCTTTCTGCTTATCCATGTTACGAACGTGAAATTAAAAAATATTTATGTATCTCCTCGCAGGCTAGAGAAAATTTGAATATTTAATTTTTAAGTATATGTTGAAAATATTTCTTGTATTGTGAACCACTTATATGTATTATTCATTTATTCAGGGTATAAGATAATTAAATGTTTTTTGTATTCTTACATTTTAACAAGTTTATATCAAATGTCTACATTCTTAAGATTTAATGTATATCATATTTTGTTAAATTTTTAAAAAGGAACCCCGTTAGAAATAAGCGTGTTTGCTGCTTTAATGGGTTATCCCAGGAGCGTCCGGGCGGACAAATGGGTATTTAAGTGTCTAGGGTTTAGGGCTAGTAATTTTTATGGACAGTTGAAAAGCTGTTGAAAAAATATTACGTGGCTGTTCTAGACACTTAAAAAACAGCTCTTAGGTGGCTTTTTTTCTCTTACGTGGCTAAAATTTAGCCACACAAGTAATACGATTGACGCAAAGAAGCCACTTAAATACCCATTCGTGAGAACGTCTGTCCGTCTGTCCCTCCGTCCTTCGTCCAGTATTTCGTTTCCGGCCTGTAACTTTGTCATGCATAGATGGATTTTGTTGAAACTTGCTACAAGTGATCAGCATAACATGACGACGTGTCGCGAGTAAGAACCACACCCATACCTCAAAGGTAAACGTCACAATTTGAGATGTTTGACAACACTTTGAGTTTGTGTGAGATTTCGTTTCCGGCCTGTGACTTTGTCATGCATAGATTGATTTTGTTGATGCTTGCTAAAAGTGATCAACGTAACATGACGATGTTTTGCAAGTGAGACCCACACCCGTACCTGAAAGGTCAAGGTCACAATTTGACTTTGTTTGACAACACTTTTGAGTTTGTGTGAGATTTCGTTTCCAGCCTGTAGTTTTGTCATGCATAGATGGATTTTGTTGATACTTGCTACAAATGATCAACATAACATGATGACGTGTCGTGAGTAAGACCCACGCCCGTACCTGAAAGGTCAAGGTCACAATTTGACTTTGTTTGACAACACTTTGAGTTTGTGTGAGATTTCGTATCCGGCCTGTAACTTTGTCATGCATTGATGGATTTTGTTGATACTTGCTTCAAATGACCGACATAACATGATGATGTGTTGCGCGTTACACCCAGAATCCCACTTCAAAGGTCAAGGTCACAATTTAACTTTGGTTGATGACACTTTCAGTCTCATTGAGATTTCATGTCCAGTCTGAAACTTTGTCACCTATGGATAAATTTCAAAAACACTTGGCTCAATTCATCAGCATGACATTACAAAGTGTCACGTGTAAGGCCCACATGTGTAACTCAAAGGTCAAGGTCACACTTTGAGTTTGTTTGACAACACTTTCAGTCTGTGTGAGATTTCTTGTCCGATCTATAATTTTGTCATCTATGGATATATTTTGCAAAAAACTAGGCTCAGTTGATAAACATGACATAATTAAGTGTCACATGTAAGACCCAGAACCTTTCCTCAAAGGTCAAGCTCACACTTTCAATTTGTTTGATATTGCGTGTCTGGTCTGTGACTTTGTCTTTAACTTGGCTCAATTTATCAAGATGACATGACGACGTGTCATAAGAAAAACCTACACACTGTCACACTTTGAGTATGTATGACAACACTTTGAATCTGTTTGAAATTTCACGTCTGTCATATAACTTTATCATGCATGGATGGATTTCAAAAACACTTGGCTCAATTTATCAATTGATCAACAATTGATCTGTAACTTACATTTAGGGATTTTAAAATAGTTTGATACAAGTGATCGGCATGTCATGATAATGTTTTACCTGCATTTAACTGTTGAAATACCCAGACCATTACATCAGATGTCAAAATCAAGGTTACACAAAGGTCAAGGTCATGCTTTAATGTAAAAAATCATGGAATTGCATGTTCAGTCTGAAACATTAGTCCATTACCTTTGATATTCATATATACATCGCTACCTATTATATCATATATTGATATTTTTCACAGACCATTTGGGGGGCATGTGACACTTAACAGTGACATTTCTTGTTTTTTATTTATTACTGTTTTTTTATCATCATGATATATATGTTGTATTATGATCTTATATACCAGAATAAATTTGAATTGAATTGAATTGGCCCCACAGAAACAATTTTATGTTGAGAGTTTAAATTACAACAACAATCAGTTTATTTGTATTTTAAATGAAAAATTGCACGCTTAATTATCAAATTTTGTTGAATGAACATATATACCATTTGATTCATAGAAACAAATTCAAGTGTTGCCAAAATTAGTAATGTATATGTACATACATGTTTTTATAGGGGTCATCCAAAATGCCAGTTGGAACACCTGATTAGGTCTCACCGGAGCTGTTAGATGTGATGAACAGTGAACGTGTGAATAACTACGGTACAGAGGTGGATTGGTGGTCTCTAGGTATCTGTATGTATGAGATGCTGTATGGTAAAACAGCCTTCACTGATGAGGCAGGATCTATGGTGGCTACATACTCTAATATCATGAACTTTAAGGTACAGTTTATATACATATAATCATATTACAAATCTATTGAAATGAATGTTTGCTTTAGACAATAATCCTGACCTTTGCACCCATCCACCTTTAACTTAACAGCGGGACATGCTCCCTTGGTTTTTGACATTGTCACTCACAAGTTGAGGTCGCTGGGGTCAAATATTCAAAACTTTTTGAGATACAGCAATATTTGATTATTTCTAATTCTATTATTAGAAACTTAAAATATAGAATGGCAGTAGTGCGCGAATAAATCATTGGTTTTGGGGGAAATCATTCAAACTACTCGAGTTCAATATTTAAAACTTCTGTGAAAAGATGGACTAATTATTATCTTTGCATGGTGTATTAATTCCTATTTTTTAAAAAAATAAAAATTAATGTCATGTAAAATTTTGATTATTATCGTAAGCAATTGTCCTTGATATTCATATCTTCATGTACTTACAAATATATAAAAAAGCCTGACTGCTTTAAAAACGCTTTTGTTCCTGTGCTCCAAATGGTCCAAATATATTATAGTAAGTTGTTGTAAACTTGCATTAAATTTACACGAAAAATTATTTTGCAAATTCCCTGTCTGGTATTTACGTGTTTTTAAAACTCGGAGACTCCGAGTAGTTTTTGTAAATAAATGATGCCGTGTCATACGTATGCATTACTTTTGGACAACTGGGTACTACTCTATTTTTGAATTGCCGAGTAATTGCACCCACGTTTAAAAATGTTGGTAAATGTTACAGAAGCTCTGTGCAGCCATGCATGTGTTACTTTTATATTATCTCAGGTAGTGCCCTCTTTATAAATTGACAAGTAATTGTTAGTGCATCCACCTGTAAAAAAACATTGGTAATACGGTCAATGTTTCAAATTTTTAAAGGGCAAGAAACATTTTTTTTAGTAATTGTACTTATTGGATTTGTTTTAAAAGCATGCTATGTTTTTTTTCAATTGTGTGTGTATATGTTTGATTTTATTTCCCTTCCCTACCCTTTATGACATGTACATCTGTTTACGTCAACAACCATGGCAGATTTATTTTCTTTCGGCCTTGATTTGACCTCGGCTAGATATGTTATAAAAATATGCTGTTAAAATGACTAACTACATTATTTAGTCAGTTAGTCAGGCAAGTGTTTGTTTCAAACATGTTCACTTTGTTCTTATCAGTTTATTTAATTGATTAAGTTCTGTTGTTATAATTCTATTGTTAAAATAAGCTCTAATAAAACAGTTTGTTTAGTTATTCTTAATTTTATATCCATAAGACTAGTAGAATAAATCTAGATTAAAATAAGGACAAGTTGTTTTTGGTCAGGACAAGAAGATTTTATAAATAATTGTCCAACTGGACAAGTAAAATAAAAAATAAATGTAATGGCCTGAATATATTACAGAAGTTAAAGTGTGAAGTAGAGAGCAGACTCCAGCGTGACCCTAGCCGCGGAGGTGAAGGAGTCGCTGGCGTCCCAGGTCCATATGTATGAACAGAAGATACAGGAACAGAGAAATAGTATCAAGGTGAGTAATATACCAGCCTATGTTGGAATGATAACTTTTATTGATGTGAGTCAAACAACGTAGATGCTATTCAGACTACTCATGGCGTATCTTTAACATGACTGTCAAGATTCATTGACATGGCTGGCAAGTTAAACATATATGTAAAATTGTCCTTTATTTTGCCTGAGCCAAGCTGATGCAGTACAATAATTATTTTGCTTATTCAAAGTTAAAATGTATTTGTATTACCCTCATCATGTGAAACCAGTATGACCATCTGACTCTATTTCAGGTAAACTTGATTTCATTCTGTTATTCCCAACAAGCATGCTGCACAACTGGAGGGCTCCATGTGAATCTTGTCATATCTCTGGCTTAATGAATCCAGCTCTGTTAACCTATTAACAACTCTTCTGGGATCCTTGAAGGTTAAACAGTACTCAAGCACACTCATCTCTGCATGCAACTGATAACTATCCCACTTGAATCAGTGGTGAGAAAATAACTGACAATGAGACGCAATGTCATCAGGGAGACCTCTGCTGGGCGAGGATTTAAATCACAACTCTTGAATTGATAGTCAGGTGCACTGAGCTAACTGGGCCCGGCTCAACCATAATTTAGTTTTATCGTTTTTATGCCACCCCCATTTTCAATGGGGGATTGGTTGTAGTATCACCGCTGTCCATATGTACGAAAATGGTTTCCGACTCTTTAGTTTTAATGAACAGATTTAAACAAAATTTGGTGTGTGACTTCACATTCAGGTAATACAGGTCAAGTTCATACTTCGTTCCGGTCTGATGATTTTTGATGGAGTTATGCCCCTTTTTGGACTTAGATTATTGACAACCATCAAGAAACTGGTTTCCGCTCGATATCTCTTGAAGGATTGGATGGATTTGATTCATATTTAATAGAAAGATGTATGGTGATAAACTACAGCTTGAGTTTGATTTCCATCAAAATAGCTGCATATTAATTAGGTGTTCTGGGCTATGATTGGCTGATAGTTTCTAACCTCTAGTCTTTATTTATAGACCGATTTTGACCAAAATTTATATTTGGCATTATATCAACAAGACCCAGGTCAAGTTCGACAATGGATGGAATTGGCACATATTAATGAGGTGATCTGGACTCTGATTGGCTGACGGTTTCCGACCTCTAAAATCTTTATTGAAGGACCAATTTTGATGAAACTTGATATTTGGCTTTTAGATATCTACAATGAAGTTACAAAGTGGGGGCATCTGTGTCCCATGGATGCATTTCTAGTATTGTATTTGAATTACAGGAGTTGCAAGAGAGTAGGAATATTCGGGTATTTGAATCACTGATTAACATAGAAGTTCAGTGAGATCTTCTGTATGCACTGGGTATGACTGTTCACAGGCCTGACTGCTTTATTTCTCCTTAGAAGAATTGTATGCTTTCATAATACCTTTCCTGAATTAGGCGCAGTGGGCAGTGGGAGTGTGTTTAAAACCTCATGGACGTAACCCCTACGGGAATTGAACCTAGAGCCTCTGGGACTTGGAGCATGCATGCTAACCACTAGACCACCGCAACTCATTTTATCACAAGTAAATTCATATTATCATATTGTGATTTAGTTTAAAAAAAATTGATGTCGTGAGTATTCAGAGTATGTTGTGATGTAGTTATACAATGTCATGTATGTCAAGGGCTTAAACCACTCAGTGCAACAATAGTCTACTGATATTATATACTAAGAACTTCTATTGAAGATATATAGATTGCATCTGAAAGGATTAACCCACTCGCAGTATCTATATTATATAAACATTGTACTTGCAGGAGCGGGAGAAGCACGACTCTCTCCTGGCAGAGTTGAGAAGGGAGTTGAATATGTCTAACCTGGCTCTCAGTGAGGCTCGGTCACTAGTGTCGGCCAATCAAAGACAAGCAAAACAAACACAGGCATCACGGAGGAAGATATACCTGAACTGCAACAGAAGATATTTGAAATAGAGGTTTGTATGTCATAGTTGTGGACACTTTAGTGTTTGTTTATCTTGGTTACCAATATCATGTAAATATCAAATTATTAAAATATTGAATTGAGACTTACAAAAAATTTATCATTAAAGGAGATGACACTCATGATATGATGATAAGAACAGGTAAAACGTAATATAACCTTTCATATTTCAGAAAATAAAATCAGCAAATTATTTTATATGGTGCTTAAAGATCAGATATAGACGCACATCTTTATAAAGTCTTGTGAATTTGTTTTCATTGTGATGAGTTTCTATGAATTAAATGCTATTGTTATAGAAAGAAAAAGGATTTAGTTAAGGTAAATGGATAAGTGAACACTCACACAAGTTGAATGTAAGTAGGGACAGCTTCCTTCTAAGGTTGAACCTGTAACTCACTTAATCTCTAAAACAGACTCCCCCATCTTTGTTTTTGGGTCACTCCATTAACATTTGGTAGGGATGATAATAAGAAGTTGTTGACCAATATTCAAACAATGTAGATCCAGACCTGGTACTGGGGTTGGTTATAAAACTCAAAATTGTACTCTGAACACTTGAGTCGACCTCAAATATAAAAGTCTTTAATAAGCTTGACATAGAAAAATACAAGTATTTACATTTATTTTGTTATAATGATTCCACGCATTGTTAATTTGAACATGAAATCTTAAGAACACAAAACAAGGTTTTATACCCTCGGGCAGACCCTGATTGGAAGTAACATAGGTTGGCCTGGGTCTGTATTGTTTACAATTGGTAGCACTGATGTAAATAACAAGATACGATTTCAAACAACTGCAGGAACTTGAAAGAAAATAACAGGCAATAAAGATATTTATTAGCCACTTGGCAGGTTGTTGTTTATGACATAAACATGTGAGAAGATGTGACATGTAGTTGCTTATGACATAGCAGGTTTGTTTGTTTGAATATTTAGCATAATTGTGGGCTAACAGAAATTCAGTTTACCAACCGCTTTTTAGCTCGCCAGGACGAATGTCCAGGAGAGCTATTGCCATGACCCCAGTGGCATCGGCATCGTCTGAAGACGCCCAGGTTAAATTTTTGCATTAAAGTTTAAGATATCTATGCAACAACTCATTGGATATGAATGAAACTTCACATGTGTGTTCACCATTATCAATGGAACAGGAAGAGACAATAACCATAACTCTGGATTTCATTTTGGCAGAGTTATGGCTCTTTTTGGACTTAATTTTTCAGGTTAAAGTTTTTTATCAGGTAAGATATCTATGCAACCACTCATTGGATATAAATAAGCTTCACATGTGTGTTCACCATCATCAATGGAACACACAGAGACAAGAACCACAATTTGGGGTTGCATTTTGGCAAAGTTATGGCCCTTTTGGACTTACTTTTTCTTGTAGACATCAAGGTTAAACTTTTGTGTTTAGTTGCGTTTAAGTTTTGGTGTTTGCCTACAATCTCAATCTTTACATGGGTGGTTAGTTTTATCCCATCGGCGAGCTTTGTTGTCTTCTGACAACTGTTGTTTTTCTCATAGTTTAACCAGTACTCAAGCACACAAATCGACTTAACAAACTGATAACTTTCCCATTTGAATCAGTGGTGAGAAATAAATGACCAGTAGATGCTGTGTTTTGTATCAGTAATCACAGAGATTGTGGTCAGACGGGGATTCAAACACATGACCCCTGGATTGATAGTCAGACAAGCTACAGACTGAGCTAATCTGGCCTAGTGTGACATGATGGTAATGTTAATTATGTTGTATTTCAGGCAACAACTGTGATGGTAAATAATTTTAAATTTTTTAAATGAAAAGCATGAAGTCTCAAAATGAAAGTCTGATCAGAAAACAAAAGGTGTGTATACTGTTTGGCTACTTGGAAGATCACTTGTCAGTATTTCCAGATCTGTAAGTGTATACTATTTGGCTACTTGGAAGGTCCCGTGTCAGTATTTCCAGATCTGTAAGTGTATACCGTTTTGCTACTTGGAAGGTCACGTGTCGGTATTTCCAGATCTGTAAGTGTATACCATTTGGCTACTTGGAAGGTCACGTGTCAGTATTTCCAGATCTGTAAGTGTATACTATTTGGCTACTTGGAAGATCACATGTCCGTACATGTTTTTCCAGATCTGTAAGTGTATACCATTTGGCTACTTGGAAGATTGTGTATACTATTTGGCTACTTGGAAGATCATGTGTCGGTATTTCCAGATCTGTAAGTGTATACCATTTGGCTACTTGGAAGATCACATGTCGGTACATGTATTTCCAGAGCTGTAAGTGTATACTATCTTACTACTTGGACGGTCATGTGTTGGCATTTCCAGATCTGTAAATGTATACCATTTGGCTACTTGGAAGGTCACGTGTCGGTATTTCCAGATCTGTAAGTGTATACCATTTGGCTACTTGGAAGGTCACATGTCGGTATTTCCAGATCTGTAAGTGTATACTATCTTATTACTTGGACGGTCATGTGTTGGTATTTCCAGATCTGTAAGTGTATACCATTTGGCTACTTAGAAGGTCACGTGTTGGTATTTCCAGATCTGTAAGTGTATACCATTTGGCTACTTGAAAGGTCACATGTCGGTATTTCCAGATCTGTAAGTGTATACCATTTGGCTACTTGGAAGGTCACGTGTCAGTATTTCCAGATCTGTAAGTGTATACTATTTGGCTACTTGGAAGGTCACGTGTCGGTATTTCCAGATCTGTAAGTGTATACCATTTGGCTACTTTGAAGGTCACATGTCGGTATTTCCAGATCTGTAAGTGTATACCATTTGGCTACTTTGAAGGTCACGTGTTGGTTTTTCCAGATCTGTAAGTGTATACTATTTGGCTACTTGGAAGATCACATGTCGGTCAGATCTGTAAGTGTATACTATCTTACTACTTGGACGGTCATGTGTTGGTATTTCCAGATCTGTAAGTGTATACCATTTGACTACTTGGAAGATCACATGTCGGTATTTCCAGATCTGTAAGTGTATACCATTTGGCTACTTGGAAGATCATGTGTCGGTATTTCCAGATCTGTAAGTGTATACCATTTGGCTACTTGGAAGGTCACATGTCGGTATTTCCAGATCTGTAAGTGTATACCATTTGGCTACTTGGAAGATCACATGTCGGTCTGATCTTTAAGTGTATACTATCTTACTACTTGGACGGTCATGTGTTGGTATTTCCAGATCTGTAAGTGTATACCATTGGCTACTTGGAAGATCACGTGTCGGTATTTCCAGATCTTTAAGTGTATACTATCTTACTACTTGGACGGTCATGTGTTGGTATTTCCAGATCTGTAAGTGTATACCATTTGGCTACTTGGAAGATCACATGTCGGTATTTCCAGATCTGTAAGTGTATACCATTTGGCTACTTGGAAGATCATGTGTCGGTATTTCCAAATCTTTAAGTGTATACTATCTTACTACTTGGACGGTCATGTGTCGGTATTTCCAGATCTGTAAGTGTATACCATTTGGCTACTTGGAAGATTATGTGTCGGTATTTCCAGATCTGTATGTGTATACCATTTGGCTACTTTGAAGGTCACGTGTCAGTATTTCCAGATCTGTAAGTGTATACTATTTGGCTACTTGGAAGGTCACCTGTCGGTATTTCCAGATCTGTAAGTGTATACCATTTTGCTACTTGGAAGATCACATGTCGGTACATGTATTTCCAGATCTGTAAGTGTAAACTATATTGCTACTTGGAAGATTATGTGTCGGTATTTCCAGATCTGTAAGTGTATACCATTTGGCTACTTGGAAGATCACATGTTGGTTCATGTATTTCCAGATCTGTAAGTGTATAATATCTTACTACTTGGACGGTCATGTGTTGGTATTTCCAGATCTGTAAGTGTATACCATTTGGCTACTTGGAAGATCACATGTCGTTTTATGTATTTCCAGATCTGTAAGTGTATACTATCTTACTACTTGGACAGTCATGTGTCGGTATTTCCAGATCTGTAAGTGTATACCATTTGGCTACTTGGAAGGTCACGTGTCGGTATTTCCAGATCTGTAAGTGTATACCATTTGGCTACTTGGAAGGTCACGTGTCAATATTTCCAGATCTGTAAGTGTAAACCATTTGGCTACTTGGAAGGTCTCGTGTCAGTATTTCCAGATCTGTAAGTGTATACCATTTGGCTACATGGAAGATCATGTGTCGGTATTTCCAGATCTGTAAGTGTATACCATTTGGCTACTTGGAAGATCACGTGTCGGTATTTCCAGATCTGTAAGTGTATACTATCTGGTTACTTGGACAGTCATATGTCGGTATTTCCAGATCTGTAAGTATATACCATTTGGCTACTTGAAAGGTCACATGTCAGTATTTCCAGATCTGAAAGTGTATACCATTGGGCTACTTTGGAAGGTCATGTGTCAGTATTTCCAGATCTGTAAGTGTATACTATTTGGCTACTTGGAAGGTCACATGTCAGTATTTCCAGATCTGTAAATGTATACTATTTGGCTACTTTGAAGGTCACGTGTCATTATTTCCAGATCTGTAAGTGTATACTATTTGGCTTCATTGAAGATCATGTGTCAGTATTTCCAGATCTGTAAGTGTATACTTTTTGGCTACTTGGAAGGTCTCGTGTCAGTATTTCCAGATCTGTAAGTGTATACTATTTAGCTACTTTGAAGATCTAGTGTCAGTATTTCCAGATCTGTTAGTGCATACCATTTGGCTACTTGGAAGGTCACGTGTCGGTATTTTCAGATCTGTAAGTGTATACCATTTGGTTTCCTCAGAAGGTCACATGTCAGTATTTCCAGATCTGTAAGTGTATACCATTTGGCTACTTAGAAGGTCACGTGTCGGTATTTCCTGGGGCCATATTCATAAAGCTTCTTAGATTTCCGCTTAGAAAATATCTTAACTCATTAATATTTTCTTAACTTAAGTGGTATTCATAAAACCACTAAGACAAATCTTAGTTAAGAAAAAATATAAGAAAATAATAATTCTTAGATCAAATGTTTCGTCTTAAAAAAAATCTTAAATACGTAACTAAGGAAGTCCCGGCGTTTTCTAACCTAAAAATAGTATCAGAAGTGATAAATTGCTATAAATAGTAACAGAAACAACAACCGGTGCACAACAATGTCGGAGCTCAAAAGAAAACGTAGGGCAAACTGGACCAGCGTGGAGAACTTGTTCCTCTGCGAACTTATGGGTGAAGCAAACAGTACCATTCCAGGGATATCTAATCATATATACCTGAAACAGAGGTTTGGAAATGGTAAGCACGTGTATCTGTATAATCTTTTTCCTGATTTTCTCCTCTCATCATGATGTTGTAATTTTTTGTATAATTTTAGTGGCAATCTCGGTTAAATAAATATTCATTAATGCATATAGCCTTTAGACAACATAGAGCTCACAGTTGATGGTTAGCAAAAGCCGTCGCCACCTACCACAACCCCACCCACCCATGTGTTAGTATTGGCTATTTGTTTTTGTATCCCATGTATACCTAATACCACGATATACCTATTACCACGAATGCCCGTATAATAACAATATCCCAGACATGCGCAAAGCTCCAACTTTACATTTAGAACTGTATAAACTGTTTATTATTGATGCCATTATTTACATGGTTGACAAAGTTTTAGACTCGTGGTAATTGGTATGACCGGATCATTGGTGGTTTGGTAGTATAGCAAGCAGAAGGTGGTGGGTGTGATCCATGGCCGGGTCATTGGTGGTTTGGTAGTATAGCAGGCAGGAGGTGGTGGGTGTGATCCACAACCCGGTCATTCCAAATACTGGAAAACTGGTACTAAGAAGCTTTCTCACTTGATGTTCATCATTTAATGAATAGTTCTTAGTCTAGAATAGTGTAGCATATGACTGCGACGTTCATTGAAATGTGTAAATTTTATTATTGATTGTGCATCTGTCACCCATTTCTTTGTTGATAGTATTTTTGTGTGTTTACAGTTATAACTGCAAAAAGCAAAAAGCAGCTGCTCGTTACTATCACCAGTCAGCTAAATAGCCACAGCGAAAGCCTGCACCACCCAGATGAAGTGGATAAAAAATGGCACAACCTTGTTGCCAAACATAGATCACTGTTCAGTGAACACAACAGAGATCAGTTATTGACAGGTAAGAGACCATGTTGCACAGAAACATATAGATATAACCGCAAAAAGATTTAGTTGAAACATGTATTCTGGGTACAACCAGTATTAAGAATACAGAGTATGTTAACAAAGTGTTCTGCTCAATTGCACAACCCAGGCTGCCATGGGGGATAAGCCATGGCCTTGCATGCCTGGGTCGAAATGTTTATCACTAGAGTCTGTATTCCCCCATATGACCCTTACCTAAGTCCATGTGTACATGGAGAGACCTCTATTGATTTGTGACATTTTAATGTTGTATTGGTCAAAATTTAGCTGCATTTAGCAGCTGATATGTCTGACACTCCTATAGATAAATAAGTCTGGTACACGTTTTGACTAGTACTTTGTGTAATGGTATAAGGGCGTCGTCCATCAGTTCCGTAAGAAACTCGCGAATTTTCTGACAAGTATTTACACCAACTTGGGTTTGAACATAAGCGATGACAAGCAAGTGACCATTCAAAAACAGAGGAGACTCGCATCTCACTGCAGAGTTGGTGAAAGTAATATGGTTGTTGTTGTAAAAAAGGCGTATAGTTTCATTTAAAATCTTTTCAAAATGGTTCATAGGGGCTGTGATTTCTTGATGCAGAGGAGTAGAGCAGAAACTGGAATATTAAGTCACTTTATAGGATTTAGTTTATACTCATTTATTTTAGCTTGATTGCGATGAAAGCTTAGAGCTTATATGAACTGCTCTCGAGTTCTCTTCCTTGATAGAAGCAGTACTGAGTGTTGTTTTGAATCGAACCTGCTACCTTTGGTGTGAGTGACCAACACTATCCATTACACTACCGCCCCTGCTTTTTATAGGATTTAACAGATGGATGTATTTAATGATAATATTTTTTTTTTTTTTAATAACGGTTGTCAATGCACTGTCTTTTAAAAATACAAGCAGGCCAACCCATCCGTTGTATTATGTTTAACGGATACATTTCTGGTATGGAAATAAATACTTTTTAAACCTATCTATGTTTTGTTACATGTAATCCTGTACTAATATACATTATTTTATATTGAACAAATAACAAAATTCAAGTATATATATGTAGTGAGACATTCACTACCTGTGTATTGAAATAAAGGTATGACATGGTTCCTACATAACATACATTGTATGAAGAATTTCCATTGTAGTGTTTAAGGTGTATGGAAAAAAATGTATTCTTTTGATTTCATGATTTGTTTACAATTTTTAGGTGGTGGTCCGGCACCGAAACAGCTAGATGCATTGACGGAGGCTGTCATGGATGTGATTGGTCGTAACTCGCTGAGTGTAACAGGAGTTACTGGCGGTTTAGACACGTCTTTAATAAATGTGTAAGTGATGTTAAATTATCATAAATTGTTGTTTTTATTTGATTTAGAAATCAAACATGCATTGCAAGTTTCGGGTTTCCATTTCATTATGTTTTTTCCCATTCAAGTTAGTCACCCAAAATTTATATTTTATTACTAGTTTATGTGTGCACTGTGTGTGCTTATCGATCAAATTAATTTATATGCAAGTTTTTCACTAGTTGCTATATATAACAGTTACTTAGTTTATACTAAGTTATTTTAGTTCCATTGTGAAGAATGTTCAATTGCGATGAAAACTCAGAGCTTATATGAACCAGTTTCGAGTCCATTTCCTTAATTGAACCAGTACTGAGTGTTGTTTTATGAGAGGCATCGGGTGGAGCTGGAGATCGAAACCACAACCTCCAGCTTGAGCAGCCAACACTATTCATTAAACTACGACCCTCATTCTTGGCTAGCTTCTTTGAATTGATAATTGTAGGTGCACTAGAGTGACACATTTTAATGTTATTTAGGGCATTCTTAAAAAATAACAGTTTGTCATGTTTTTACCTACTAACTGAACTTTCATCTATCCAAAATTTAATATTGACTTTCAAAGTATTGGAATTTTATTTGTTTGATTTCTGTCCATGATTATGAAAATTAATTGTTTAAAAAAACAACTAAATAACTAAACACATAAATAACACTGAGTGGTCGGAATAAAGCATACACATATGGTCGGAGTAAAGCATACACATATTTTATTAATGGTGGGATCATAAGTCTGACATTCAGTTGAAATGTTCTTAAAAAAATAAGATTATAATTTCTTAAGCTCAGCTAACAATATGGATTTGTTATACAAAAATAATGCATGATGTTTTCATTTGGATATATGTATATGAATAAAATCCTTATTGTATGCAATACCTTTAAACAATTGCACTTTTGTGTTGTTTAATTTTCTTAACAATCCAGCCAGCCTGATTACCTCACTGGGTGATGCGTCTGACTATCAATCCAGGGGTTGCGACTTCGAATCCCCAACCAGCAACAGTCTCCAGGATGATTGATATACGACACGGTGTCTCATTATCATTCCTCTCTCACCACTAATTCAAGTGGGAAAGTTATCAGTTACTTGTGGAGATGGGTGGTTAATCCAGAAACCAGTGGTTAGGTTAACTGATTATCTGTTAGCCCTCGATGGCATAAAAATGGAGCTAAATACTTAATCAGTCAATTCAATTAACAATCCAGCATGACTTTATCTAAAAATAACACTGATAACATTGTCTTGCTTTATTTATTAAGCCTTGTTTTATATAAATATCAATGTTCTTATCAGATTACACAGTAAAGATTCCAACTAGTGTTATGATGTCCATGGAAAGGGAGATGCCATGGACTTGCAGTACATCAATTGGTAAGCCTTTATTTTAATTATGTTAAGTAATTCTTTTTTCAACATTTAATTTACTACAAAAAATTGATAGATTTTTCAAATATTTCATGCTTATATATACAATGTATGTTTAACAACCACGAAGATGGCTGTAACTAATGTGATGAGCACTTGTGGCCAGAGCCTTTTGACTTATTCATTTTAAAGTTACACGCATGATTGTAATATGTATATGAGTGAATATTTGGGCAATCAAATATGCCCTTCAATTTTCAAAAGATACATTAATTTATAATGCACTCTTTTACCAGCAGCAATCATTCGATTCTTATACAATTATAACAGTAGTTTTGCCTCACATAAATTTCTAAATTGCACAAATTGAATAATAAATGCCACAGTTGTGACCTTAATTAAAAAAACAGTTGTGTCATTTCACATTGTGTGCACTTAATTTATTAGATATACATGAATCTTTATTGTTTCCTTTATAAATGTGTCAGATAATCACAGTATTACAAACAACATATTAAATTAACTGTTTGTTCCATATATATGCATATTTAGTATTTGATTAATAATTGCAAAAAATAAAAATAATTTAACTTTGTATTTGTTTTAAGAATGAATAAAATGTGATAAATAAAATTAATGTCTTCCAGTATTCTCCCACGAACATCAACAGCAACGACAACAGCAACAGCAGCATCAACAGCAACAGCAACATCAACACCAACATCTAAAGGAAAACAATTATTATCAGTAGCAAATTCTTCTTCAACTAATTGCAGTCTGTTTAGTAGTTGCCATGAAATTCAAGTACTAAAAAAACGAAAATTAGAACTGCAAATTAAAGTTTTAGAAAAACAACTTTTAGAATATAATTAAAAAATCATTAAACTTTAGACATAACTTTAAATACAATTTCAATTAAAAACACATATTTGGGTATAACTTACATCTTTCTGTGGAATGTGAAGCATTGCTAATATATTGAAATCAATTTTATCATATTTGGTTAAATTTGTTATTGATGGTTATTGTTTTCTTTTAAACTGGTATGTTTATCGAAATTATATTGCAGTTGGTTATTGACCATTTCCTTTATTCAACACTTCAATACTGACAGTTTTATTACAAAATTTTGAAACATTTATTTGTTAATTCTAACTGTATATTATTTTCATTTGTGTCTCATGTACACCCTGACATTTTTGAAATTTTCATACCTTCATTATAGTACAAATGTTTTACCCACATATCTGTCATTATTTTTTAGCTGATTATAGTAAACAATGTATAAAAATGATTCTTACACAAGAAAACAGTGTATAGACACATTACACATTTCATTGTTATCGTTTCAATTTTTAAAAGGTGTTTCTTTATAATTTACCATGACACACAATTGATATCTGGGCATGTTAAAACCTGAAGAAGACAAAATTAATCATTTTTGGTATATTACAGAAATTGAATATATTGGATTAAGTGCATTAATAAGAACAGAAAAAAAGGTTATTGTACCCAATTTTGTTTCATTACTGTACCTTCTAAAAGTATGTGGTTGCTACAAGATCTCTGTAGCGGAGGCCTTCCTGTTGCCCAGCATTAAGTATTGGAAGTTGTGGTCCCTGCTGATTAATGTGCATATTTTCTGGCAATGGTATATTTCTTTCCTTACAAATATTATGCAAAACTCCACATGAAATGATAACTCTGAAATTATTGAAAGATGGTCAATGGATTTGATGATGACAATTGCATTAAATCAGTATTAGTATCAGTTTTATTCAGATAATATTTACATATTAATACTTTAAAACAAAAGGTACTCTGGGTATTAAATGTAAAGTAATGTATGATATTAAGTATTTAGTAATGATATCTTATTTAAGCAAAATAATACATATATTTAGCATAAAGCGTATAAATGATGTATCATTCATTGAAATAATAGTTCATATAAATACTATTTTGGTTTTATATGGTTGGAGATTTTAATGGTTGACTTTTGAACATTTTTTTTTCCAGTCCATTTCATATTTTATTCTTTTTAAGTTATATATTACCTGCAGTCTTTTCTCGGAACGAGTCGGATTTCACTATGCAGCACACACCACCTTCGCTTCAATATACCTATTCCTCTTTCCACCTTTGAACGTGTTTTTTTATGTGACCTGAAATGTTTTCAGTTGTGAACTTATGTGGTAGTGTTTATTATTGTTTAACATCTCAAACTGAGTGTACAAGTAACTGGCATAGTTGTCAGTCCTGGTAGTACAAATCTAATTTAGATGTTCATTTAATATTTATGAGATAATGTGTAAAACATTTTAAAATCTTAGTGGAAGTTATTCAACATTTCAAATACCTGTTATATTCAGTTTGAGAACCTGGTTGTGGGTTTAGATATGGCATTAAAAGCCAACGCTTACAAGGATATCCACTGTCCCCCAACATGTAATAATGTCCAGCAGGCATACGTCCACTTTCAAATATCGTTTTAATGCCACTCTCATTTAGAATCCTGCTATCATGGGTAAATCCTGGCCACTTTGCAACCATATCAATTATTCTGTCATCAGCATCAAATACAATTTGTGTGTTAATGCTGTGATATCTTTGCCTATTGATAAAATCTGGCTCATTTTCACTTGGAGCACTTATCTGTATGTAAGTTCCATCAATCAACCCCACAACATTGGGGAATCCTGCAATGTCGAAGAACTGCTGTTGGGTCTGTTGCAAGTGTTGTGGTGTAATGTTAAATTGTATGAATCTCCTTATTAAAGCGGGCTGGCATAATGCTTCAATTACACGTTGTGTCACCCTGGAAACAGTGGGTTGGGAAACTCCATGGATATCTGCATCTGCCAGTTGTATTTCTCCAGTAGCCAGATATTTTAGTGTTATAAGTAACTGTTGGAGTGCTGTCAGACTATGATTCCTGTTTGTGTGGGGCTCAATATACTGTTGGATTATTCCCAGGACAAACAGTCTCTGTCAAGGCGTTACCTTTCAATGAGTTGTAGATCATCATATACTTCTAGAGGATTTAGCCTTTCTCTGTAATTTCGCCTTGCCATTTCAAGTATATCTGTATTGATAACAATTATACAATTTAGATGCGTATGAAATAAATCTGTTGGTGCTAGTAAACTGTAACTCTTAAATATATTGTAAATAAGTATTTTGAGTATTGTTTTGAATTTTGATGTAAATTTGTTTAAATCATAAATATTTCCGCCAATTTATTATATTTTGTATGCAGCCATATTTCTCTATCCTCTGAATATGTGAGGAAGACTGTCTAATTTTGCAGAGACATGGAGTTAAGTTCTGCTTTGTCTCCTAGTAAGTACTGAGAATGTTTATAAGGTGCGCAGAATGGAATTATATAACTGAAATACAACTGAAAAGTATGCATGAAATCAAGTCACCACAATAGTTATTAAGGCATCAAGGATATTTGTTAAAATCGTTTTAAACATTGCGCTATTTTTCTTAATCTGTGTTATTTTTGTTAATTTGTGTTCTTTTTGTTGTTTGTATATTTGAAATCCCCCAGTTGAATAATACATTGTAATCTATGTAACATTTTTTTTTAAATAGATATTTGGGTTTTGATAACTCTCTCATGATATATCTGGAATAAATGATGTAAACATATTTTCAAATATTTTCATTTTTATTTTAAATATTGTTGGTGGTGATTTTCAAATACTGGTAAATATTTTTATACCTCTTTCGATATACAGTATTATAATGTTTAATAAAATAAACATGAACCAATTTACAATGAAAAATAAACAATTTTTGTGTAAGCTTGGCATTTTCAGATATTGACATCTAAAACATATTGGCTTTATACAGCTGCATTGCTGTTGTTGTTATAAAATGATGAATCTGAATCTGTTGCAATGTTTTTGGTATCTCCATACATATATTGTTTACAAATTGATATATCTTATTCTACATTAGTATACCTCATTTGCATATGTCAATATGTATTCATCTACTCAATAAACTTATTTTGGCAATCATTTTTCCATGCGCCAAACTTGTCGAAACACAGCAAGAGTGCTTCACCAGTTTATTGAATTTGTGGGACAAATTTCAAAGTTTATAAATCATGCATAAACTCCAGAAAACATATAAGTAATTAATCACAGACATTTTTTTTTCAACCATTACATTACAGATGTTGTGTTCAATAGTGGTCTAGTGCTATAGTGATAGGCTCACATGTGCAATGTCATGGGTTTGATCCATTACTTTGTCATCACTAAGACTTGAAAAATGGTACTATAAGATTTCTCACTTCCACTCATCATTGAGATGATGTTTTTAGATACACAAAATGAATTTATTTTATGTTTAGATAAAATATACTGCAGCGTTCATACGGTGGTAAACATTCGCCTATAGCATGTGTAAGGTCCCTGCTTTAAGAGCAACAGCCCCGTTAACACCGTGCAACTACAGCAGCAACATATAACAGATTATGATAAACACTAGTTAGAATACCTAGTTTCTGGCAATAGGTATACACATAAGGTTTAGTGATGGTCAACCCTATGTAAATACCAAATGATAAGGTGGTATGTGGTATGATACTTAAATATAGCAATACCATTGAAGTGCTCGCTCAATGAAATAAATCAATATATTTACCTATTAAATGAATAGTTACTTTTTATTTATTTATTACTCAATTAATTGATACTATGATAATATGGTTTCACATTATTGATATCAGTTTGATGTTAAAACATGGAATAGATTAGATATAACTGATTTGAAAAAAAAATCACACATGTCTTTCATAATGAGATAATACTGTTTGTACATGTCACTGAAACTATGATATATTTGTACACACAACATTGTGAGAAAGTAATGTTTATTGATATCTTACTTTATATCACTGATGGTGTGATGATACCATTAATAACACTGATATATATTCATATGTATGATGGCATTTATAAAGATTGATGTTCAGTGAGTGTTTCTGTATTTATATATATATAGAAGTATACTATATACCAGTTAATGTCATCAAATTCCTGCAGATGGTTGGTTATGTTAGAAATGATTCCATTTCATCATTTTATAGAATCTTCATTGTGTTTAAATTATCACAACCTGCATTTCTCCAAGGTTCTGAGTGATGGAAATAACAAGACCACTGTGGCCATGCCTGCTGGAAGGGATGTCAAATTGAAAAATAAAACTGGGGAAACTCAGATTTTGTTCAACGATCAAGTTTTAAAGTTCATTCTGCATATTCATTGTTTGATGCAGGTTGTCATTGTCTTTACACCACCTTTATTATATTGTTGTGAGAGTTACTCTGGAGGTTTATACTTCCTGTTATGCAGCTTTGTGTTGGTACACAATACTACTCATTTATTTATTATTTAATATAATGTGCCAAATTATTTACCTATTAATGTCGGATGAAATCATCATCTCATTACATATATTGTAATTATTTATGACCATGGTGAAAGCCTTACAATAAAATAGTTACAAACATGCAATATGCTTTGTTTTATATTATGTTTCCAACCACCATCATATGTTTCATATGTTGTCATGAAAACATGAATATAGAATAGTTTCATTTCAATATTAAGCGTCATTTTTTTTGCTCTCGATGGCTAACAGACGATCAATTTAACTGACGACTATTTCCTGAGTTACTTGAATAATTACTGATACACGAGCACATTCATATCCTCGAGTAACTGATGACTTCCCCACTTGAATCAGAGGCAAAAGATGAATGAAAAGGAGATGCAATGTATATCAACCATCATAGAGATTGTGGCCGGGCAGGGATTCCAACTCGCAAATCCTGTATTGATAATTATACGCGCTATCCACTGAGCTAACCGGGCCCATCTCATGGAAAAATGAACAATAATAATAAATAGGTCAATGACAACTCGAACATAATGGGTTAATAACAAGAACATGTAAATCTAACTGGGGTGTCTGTAATATTTAACAGCAGTTACTAAACCCCAGTGACATATTCATGCTGAAAATTGTTCATACTTACCCGATTTTTACTTGTTTTCTTATCTTCTCTGCTGCAAATGCCACTTTCTAAACTGAACCTGCCATTTTTAAGAAATTTCTTTGATAAGATACCTCTGACCTATCTTAAAGTTGAGAGGAAAAACAATTTACTCTAAGATGATTTTTTCGCTAAGACGCTTTATGAATTCTACTTAAGATTTATTTTTCATCTTAGATGAAAATATGGATTTAAGATGAAAAGTTAAAGAAAAATTTTAATATCTAAGATGAAAATAAATCTAAGGCGCTTTATGAATACGGCCCCAGATCTGTAAGTGTATATTATCTGGCTACTTGGATGGTCATGTCAGTATTTCCAGATCTGTAAGTACTCTATCAATGTTATTGATAGAAGTCACAGGGTTGGATAAAATTAAGGAATCCTGTATAACCAGAGATGAGTGTGGGATTAACACATTTTTTGTTAGCTTGCCTTTTGAGAAAGAAAAAGAGTTTATTGTCATGATCCTGGTGTCGGCGGCGGCAGCAGTGTTATCGTGGTCCGGTTAAAGCTTAGTTAAGCTCTTTCTCTGTTTCTGACAAACTATTTATGTTATAGTGACTAAACTTCATAAACACAGTCATTCATATCATGTTATACAATGTATATAAATAAGTTACTAAAATTTCCATACTTTGGGCTCTAAAACCTAAGGTTAAAGTTTTTGTTTAGCTCGGGTTTTAATTTTCTTTTTGAATCTATAATTGTTTTTCATAAAGAGGTATTGTTTCTGTAAACTCATCACCAACATGTCAAAAAAAAGATATATCACTGATAATTAATGGAAATTTAAAACATGGCGCTTGCTGTGCTCTTGTTAGTCTCATTATATTCCGTTCTCCCTGGCCACACTGTCTCAAGGCCACTTAACCCTCATTTTTGGAGTCTTGGGTGTGAGTCTAGCTCCAAACATCTGAATGAGAAAAAGTTTTGTAACTTGTGTAAGACAGGGATTCTACTCAGAGTTATGTTGGTTCCATTTGGAGAAATCATTTATTTAAATTTCGTCATATGAAAAAATATGTCCCATGCATAGGATTCAGATCTCTAGTATTGCATTAAAAAATGTCTTTTTATCTACATATACTTTGTGGTCAGGATTATTCACAACTTTCAACAATAAACATTAAAATTATGACACATCCTCTCAAGTGTTGTTTGCATAGCAATGTTATTAAAACTTGTAATGTAAAAGAGCCAACTAATTGACATCCCTCCCTCATGATTACCCCATGTTGCAGTGTGCATGGACTTTCCTGTGTGTGCAGGTAGATGTCTTATTAAAACATGTAATCAAAAACTCGGATGTTAATGAGCCAGAAATTTTAAATATTGCTGAATTTTTTTTCTTTTCTTTTATTTTGAACGGGAAATGAGGATCAGTTGTATACACATATTTCCAGTAGATAAAGCATTAAAAATGTATACAAAGTAGGGCTTTTTTCCTGTAAATTGGGAAGAGGCGTAAGTCTTCAAGATTGGGGGAAAAACAGAGCAATTGAGTTTAAATTGGGAAATATTTTGTTAAAGCTTTATCAGACTTGAAAATAAAGCATAAAACTGTTAAGATCATGTTTTAACAATTAATTATCAGATTTTACAATGTTTCATATACAGTGTTTTTATCCGCTTATGTAAGAAAAATTTACCACAAAACTTTTTTTCTTCCATTTTGGGAATTGTTTTGGCCTCAGTTTGGAAAAACATGATTTTTTTTAATTGGGAAGTAGCCGAATTGGTCACTGTTTAATGAGGTAAAATGGCCCTGCATATAATGGTGGTTTGATTTCTCTCTATAAAGTTGGTTGTTGGTTATTGCGAGAGAAGACAGCCAGTTTGATGGAGAAGACAATGCTGAAGGACAGCCTTGCTCAACGTGAACATCAGTGTCAGCTAGAAACTCAGGTATGTACACTTATACTAAATGTTTATTAGAAACTCAGGTATGTACACTTATAACTAAATGTCCACTAGAAACTCAGGTATGTATGCTTATAACTAAAGGTCAACTAGAAACTCAGATATGTACGCTTATAACTAAATGTCAACTAGTAACTTAGGTACGTACGCTTATAACTAAATGTCAACTAGAAACTCTGGTATGTACGCTTATAACTAAATGTTAACGAGAAACTCAGGTATGTATGTTTATAACTAAATGTCCACTAGAAACTCAGGTATGTACGCTTATAACTAAATGTCAACTAGAAACTCTGGTATGTACGCTTATAACTAAATGTTAACGAGAAACTCAGGTATGTATGTTTATAACGAAAGGTCAACTAAAAAATCATATATGTAACTAAATATCAACTAGAAAATCATAAATGTATGCTTATAACTAAGTGTCAGCTAGAAACTCGGGTATGTAAGCCCATAACTAAATGTCCACTAGAAACTCGGGTATGTACGCTTATAACTAAATGTCAACTAGAAACTCCGGTATGTACACTTGTAACTAAAGGTCAACTAGAAACTCAGATATATATGCTTATAACTAAATATCAACTAGTAAATCATATATGTATGCTTATAACTAAGTGTCAGTTATCAACTCAGGTTTGTAAGCCCATAACTAAATGTCAACTAGAAACTCAGGTATGTACACTTATAACTAAATGTCAACTAGAAACTCCGGTATGTACGCTTATAACTAAATGTCAACTAGAAACTCCGGTATGTACGCTTATAACTAAATGTCAACTAGAAACTCCGGTATGTACGCTTAAAACTAAAGGTCAACTAGAAACTCATATATGTATGCTTATAACTAAATATCAACTAGAAAATCATATATATATGCTTATAACTAAGTGTCAGCTAGAAACTCAGATATGTATGCTTTAAACTAAGTGTCAGCTAGAAACTCAGATATGTATGCTTATAACTAAAGGTCAACTAGAAACTCATATATGTATGCTTATAACTAAATATCAACTAGAAAATCATATATATATGCTTATAACTAAGTGTCAGCTAGAAACTCAGATATGTATGCTTTAAACTAAGTGTCAGCTAGAAACTCAGATATGTATGCTTATAACTAAAGGTCAACTAGAAACTCAGATATGTATGCTTATAACTAAAGGTCAACTAGAAACTCAGATATGTATGCTTATAACTAAATATCAACTAGAAAATCAGATATGTATGCTTATAACTAAGTGTTAACTAGAAACTCAGGTTTGTAAGCCCATATGTTACAGCATCTAACACCAGATCTTGTGTCGTTCAGCATAAACTAGTTTTTAAATTATATAAGCTGAAGCATTTTGATTAGAAAAACAAAGTGAACTTTATTTGTTGAATTTTTTGAAATATGAATGTACATGATAATATTATGCAACATGCAAAGTAAACCCCTTTCACATAAACATTACTTGTCATGGTTCAAGTTCATATCTACTGTATATTCAACAAATAAAGTTCAATGTATACGCAAATAATGTGTTGTGTGTTAAATTAAAGCTGGTACACAGAACAGCAAAAGTCACGCCTCTTGTACACTACCTGTTGTTTCATGATATTGATTAAGAACGTCACAATTTACGGCATTTTTGACGTCGTAACCATGATTTTGCTGGAGCTAAAAAAAAACTTCATGGGTAGGAGCTCATGAGAAATGAATGACAACCAAAAAATTCTATATATTCAATTGAGAAGTTATGTCATGAATGTAAATATTTCCAATTTGAATCAAATAAATTATCATTATTTGAACAAGGTCCTCCTCCATGGCTGAGTGGGTTAAGATGCTGTCATCTACAGACCACTTACCTCTCACTGCTGAGGTCGGGATTCAAGCCTTGCTGGGTCTTAAATGTTTATGTGAGAAAGTTTGCCAGTTACATCTGATGATGTCTTTTCATTACAATATTTCACAGAAAGTTGACAAGTTGCGAACAATCTGTACAGAATTTAAGAATCAGATAAAGGACTTGGAGGCCCTGCATGTGGAGCACGAGTCACAGGAAGCAGAATGGAAGGAGGCGAGACAATCATATGACAGTCATGGAGGAATGAGAAACAGAACTGT
>JAPMAH010000023.1:4006381-4302381 GCA_029582155.1 Panopea generosa | reverse complement strand
TATCTGACTCACCATCTCCTTGTAATGATGTGACATGTCTACCCTCCACATACAGGTCTATATTACAATATCTGACTCATCATCTCCTTGTACTGATGTGACATATCTACCCTCCACATACAGGTCTATGTTACAATATCTGACTCATCATCTCCTTGTACTGATGTGACATGTCTACCCATCACATACAGGTCTATATTACAATATCTGACTCATCATCTCCCTGTACTGATGTGACATGTCTACCCTCCACATAGAGGTCTATATTACAATATCTGACTCCTCATCTCCTTGTATTGATGTGACATGTCTACCCTCCACATACAGGTCTATGTTACAATATCTGACTCACCATCTCCTTGTACTGATGTGACATGTCTACCCTCCACATACAGGTCTATATTACAATATCTGACTCATCATCTCCTTGTACTGATGTGACATATCTACCCTCCACATACAGGTCTATGTTACAATATCTGACTCCTCATCTCCTTGTACTGATGTGACATGTCTACCCATCACATACAGGTCTATATTACAATATCTGACTCATCATCTCCTTGTACTGATGTGACATGTCTACCCTCCACATACAGGTCTATATTACAATATCTGACTCCTCATCTCCCTGTACTGATGTGACATGTCTACCTTCCACATAAGGTCTATGTTACAATATCTGACTCACCATCTCCTTCTACTGATGTGACATGTCTACCCTCCACATACAGGTATATATTACAATATCTGACTCCTCATCTCCTTGTACTGATGTGACATGTCTACCCTACACATACAGGTTTATATTACAATATCTGACTCACCATGTCCTTGTACTGATGTGACATGTCTACCCTCTACATACAGGTCTATATTACAATATCTGACTCACCATCACCTTGTACTGATATGACATGTCTAACCTCCACATACAGGTCTATATTACAATATCTGACTCATCATCACCTTGTACTGATGTGACATGTCTACCCTCCACATACAGGTCTATATTACAATATCTGCCTCACCATCTCCTTCTACTGATGTGACATGTCTACCCTCCACATACAGGTCTATGTTACAATATCTGACTAATCATCACCTTGTACTGATGTGACATGTCTACCCTCCACATAGAGGTCTATATTACAATATCTGACTCATCATCACCTTGTACTGATGTGACATGTCTACCCTCCACATACAGGTCTATATTACAATATCTGCCTCACCATCTCCTTGTACTGATGTGACATGTCTACCCTCCACATACAGGTCTATATTACAATATCTGACTCATCATCACCTTGTACTGATGTGACATGTCTACCCTCCACATACAGGTCTATATTACAATATCGGACTCATCATCACCTTGTACTGATGTGACATGTCTACCCTCCACATACAGGTCTATATTACAATATCTGACTCATCATCTCCTTGTACTGATGTGACATGTCTACCCTCCACATACAGGTCTATATTACAATATCTGACTCATCATCTCCTTGTACTGATGTGACATGTCTACCCTCCACATACAGGTCTATATTACAATATCTGACTCACCATCTCCTTGTACTGATGTGAAATGTCTACCCTCCACATACAGGTCTATATTACAATATCTGACTCCTCATCTCCTTGTACTGATGTGACATGTCTACCCTCCACATACAGGTCTATATTACAATATCTTACTCATCATCTCCTTGTACTGATGTGACATGTCTACCCTCCACATACAGGTCTATATTACAATATCTGCCTCACCATCTCCTTCTACTGATGTGACATGTCTACCCTCCACATACAGGTCTATGTTACAATATCTGACTAATCATCACCTTGTACTGATGTGACATGTCTACCCTCCACATAGAGGTCTATATTACAATATCTGACTCATCATCACCTTGTACTGATGTGACATGTCTACCCTCCACATACAGGTCTATATTACAATATCTGCCTCACCATCTCCTTGTACTGATGTGACATGTCTACCCTCCACATACAGGTCTATATTACAATATCTGACTCATCATCACCTTGTACTGATGTGACATGTCTACCCTCCACATACAGGTCTATATTACAATATCGGACTCATCATCACCTTGTACTGATGTGACATGTCTACCCTCCACATACAGGTCTATATTACAATATCTGACTCATCATCTCCTTGTACTGATGTGACATGTCTACCCTCCACATACAGGTCTATATTACAATATCTGACTCCTCATCTCCTTGTACTGATGTGACATGTCTACCCTCCACATACAGGTCTATATTACAATATCTTACTCATCATCTCCTTGTACTGATGTGAAATGTCTACCCTCCACATACAGGTCTATATTACAATATCTGACTCCTCATCTCCTTGTACTGATGTGACATGTCTACCCTCCACATACAGGTCTATATTACAATATCTTACTCATCATCTCCTTGTAGTGATGTGACATGTCTACCCTCCACATATAGGTCTATAATACAATATCTGACTCATCATCTCCTTGTATTGATGTGACATGTCTACCCTCCACATACAGGTCTATATTACAGTATCTGACTCACCATCTCCTTGTACTGATGTTACATGTCTACCCTCCACATACAGGTCTATATTAAAATATCTGACTCCTCATCTCCTTCTACGGATATGTCATGTCTACCCTCCACATACAGGTCTATATTACAATATCTGACTCCTCATCTCCTTGTACTGATGTGACATGTCTACCCTCCACATAGAGGTCTATATTACAATATCTGACTCCTCATCTCCTTGTACTGATGTGACATGTCTTCCCTCAACATACAGGTCTATATAACAATATTTGACTCATCATCTCCCAGTACTGATGTGACATGTCTACCTTCCACATAGAGGTCTATATTACAATATCTGACTCCTCATCTCCTTGTACTGATGTGACATGTCTACCCTCCACATAGAGGTCTATATAACAATATTTGACTCATCATCTCCCTGTACTGATGTGACATGTCTACCCTCCACATACAGGTCTATATTACAATATCTCACTCCTCATCTCCTTGTACTGATGTGACATGTTTACCCTCCACATACAGGTCTATATAACAATATCTGACTCATCATCTCCCTGTACTGATGTGAGATGTCTACCCTCCACATACAGGTCTATATTACAATATCTGACTGACCATCTCCTTTACTGATGAGACATGTCTACCCTCCACATACAGGTCTATATTACAATATCTGACTCCTCATCTCCTAGTGCTGATGTGATGTGTCTACCCTCCACATACAGGTCTATATTACAATATCTGACTTACCATCTCCGTGTACTGATGTGACATGTCTACCCTCCACATACAGGTCTATATTACAATTTCTGACTCACTATCTCCCTGTACTGATGTGACATGTCTACCCTCCACATACAGGTCTATATTACAATATCTGACTCCTCATCTCTTTGTACTGATGTGACATGTCTACCCACCATATACAGGTCTATGTTACAATATCTGACTCATCATCTCCCTGTACTGATGTGACATGTCTACCCTCCACATACAGTTCTATGTAACAATATCTGACTCACCATCTCCCTGTACTGATGTGACATGTCGACCCACCACATACAGGTCTATATTACAATATCTGACTCATCATCTCATTGTACTGATGTGACATGTCTACCCTCCACATAGAGGTATATATTACAATATCTGACTCATCATCTCCTTGTATTGATGTAACATGTCTACCCCCACATAAAGGTCTATATTACAATATCTGACTCACCATCTCCTTGTACTGATGCAACATGTCTACCCTCCACATACAGGTCTATATTACAATATCTGCCTCACCATCTCTTTGTAGTGATGTGACATATCTACCCTCCACATACAGGTCTATATTACAATATCTGACTTACCATCTCCATGTACTGATGTGACATGTCTACCCTAAACATACAGGTCTATGTTATAATATCTGACTCCTCATCTCCGTGAACTGATGTGACATGTCTACCCTCCACATACAGGTCTATATTACAATATCTGACTCACCATCTCCATGTACTGATGTGACATGTCTACCCTCCACATACAAGTCTATGTTATAATATCTGACTCCTCATCTCCTTGAACTGATGTGACATGTCTACCCTCCACATACAGGTCTATATTACAATATCTGACTCACCATCTCCTTGTACTGATGTGACATGTCTACCCTCCACATACAGGTCTATATTACAATATCTGACTCATCATCTCCTTGTACTGATGCGACATGTCTACCCTCCACATAGAGGTCTATATTACAATATCTGACTCACCATCTCCTTGTACTGATATGACATGTCTACCCTCCACATACAGGTCTATATTACAATATCTGACTCACCATCTCCTTGTACTGATGTGACATGTCTACCCTCCACATAGAGGTCTATATTACAATATCTGACTCATCTTCTCCTTGTACTGATGCGACATGTCTACCCTCCACATACAGGTCTATATTACAATATCTGACTCACCATCTCCTTGTACTGATGTGACATGTCTACCCTCCACATACCTGTCTATGTTACAATATCTGACTCACCATCTCCTTGTATTGATGTGACATGTCTACCCTCCACATACAGGTCTATGTTACAATATCTGACTCACCATCTCCTTGTACTGATGTGACATGTCTACCCTCAACATACAGGTCTATGTGACAATATCTGACTCACCATCTCCTTGTACTGATGTGACATATCTACCCTCCACATACAAGTCTATATTGCAATATCTGACTCACCAACTCCTTGTTCTGATGTGACATGTCTACCCTCCACATACAGGTCTATGTTACAATATCTGACTCACCATCTCCTTGTATTGATGTGACATGTCTACCCTCCAAATACAGGTCTATGTTACAATATCTGACTCACCATCTCCTTGTACTGATGTGACATGTCTACCCTCCACATACAGGTCTATATTACAATATCTGACTCATCATCTCTTGTACTGATGTGACATGTCTACCCTCCACATACAGGTCTATATTACAATATATGACTCACTATCTCCTTGTACTGATGTGACATGTCTACCCACCATATACAGGTCTATGTTACAATATCTGACTCACCATCTCCCTGTACTGATGTGACATGTCTACCCTCCACATACAGGTCTATGTAACAATATCTGACTGACCATCTCCCTGTACTGATGTGACATGTCTACCCACCACATACAGGTCTATATTACAATATCTGACTCCTCATCTCCTTGTATTGATGTGACATGTCTACCCTCCACATACAGGTCTATATTACAATATCTGACTCACCATCTCCTTATACTGATGTGACATGTCTACCCTCCACATACAGGTCTATATAACAATATCTGACTCATCATCTCCTTGTACTGATGTGACATTTCTACCCTCCACATACAGGTCTATGTTACAATATCTGACTCCTCATCTCCTTGTACTGATGTGACATGTCTACCCATCACATACAGGTCAATATTACAATATCTGACTCATCATCTCCCTGTACTGATGTGACATGTCTACCCTCCACATACAGGTCTATATTACAATATCTGACTCCTCATCTCCATGTATTGATGTGACATGACTACCCTCCACATACAGGTCTATGTTACAATATCTGACTCACCATCTCTTTGTACTGATGTGACATGTCTACCCTCCACATACAGGTCTATATTACAATATCTGACTCACCATCTCTTTGTACTGATGTGACATGTCTACCCTCCACATACAGGTCTATATTACAATATCTGACTCACCATCTCCTTGTACTGATGTGACATGTCTACCCTCCACATACAGGTCTATGTTACAATATCTGACTCACCATCTCCTTGTACTGATGTGACATGCCTACCCTCCACATACAGGTCTATATTACAATATCTGACTCACCATCTCCTTGTACTGATGTGACATGTCTACCCTCACATACAGGTCTATATTACAATATCTGACTCCTCATCTCTTTGTACTGATGTGACATGTCTACCCTCCACATACAGGTCTATATTACAATATCTGACTCACCATCACCTTGTACTGATGTGACATGTCTACCCTCCACATACAGGTCTATGTTACAATATCTGACTCACCATCTCCCTGTACTGATGTGACATGTCTACCCTCCACATACAGGTCTATATTACAATATCTGACTCCTCATCTCTTTGTACTGATGTGACATGTCTACCCTCCACATACAGGTCTATATTACAATATCTGACTCCTCATCTCCTTGTATTGATGTGACATGTCTACCCTCCAAATACAGGTCTATATTACAATATCTGACTCACCATCTCCTTATACTGATGTGACATGTCTACCCTCCACATACAGGTCTATATTACAATATCTGACTCATCATCACCTTGTACTGATGTGACATGTCTACCCTCCACATACAGGTCTATATTACAATATCTGACTCATCATCTCCTTGTACTGATGTGACATGTCTACCCTCCACATACAGGTCTATATTACAATATCTGACTCACCATCTCCTTGTACTGATGTGACATGTCTACCCTCCACATACAGGTCTATATTACAATATCTGACTCACCATGTCCTTGTACTGATGTGACATGTCTACCCTCCACATACAGGTCTATATTACAATATCTGACTCATCATCTCCTTGTATTGATGTGACATGTCTACCCTCCACATAGAGGTCTATATTACAGTATCTGACTCACCATCTCCTTGTATTGATGTGACATGTCTACCCTCCACATACAGGTCTATATTACAATATCTGCCTCACCATCTCCTTGTACTGATGTGACATGTCTACTTTCCACATACAGGTCTATATTACAATATCTGCCTCACCATCTCCTTGTACTGATGTGACATGTCTACCCTCCACATACAGGTTTATATTACAATATCTGCCTCACCATCTCCTTGTACTGATGTGACATGTCTACCCTCCACATACAGGTCTATATTACAATATCTGACTCCTCATCTCCTAGTGCTGATGTGACGTGTCTACCCTCCACATACAGGTCTATGTTACAATATCCAACACATCATCTCCTTGTACTGATGTGACATGTCTATCCTCCACATACAGATCTATATTACAATATCTGGTGCTGGTACCACATATGATTGGTGCTGGTTACACATATGATTGGTGCTAGTTCCACATATGATTTGTGCTGGTTCCATATATGATTGGTGCTGGTTCCACATATGCTTGATGCTGGTTCAGCATCTGCTTGGTGCTGGTTTCACATATAAATGGTGATGGTTGCACATATACTTGGTGCTGGTTCCACATATGATTGGTGCTGGTTCCACATATGCTGGTCAGTTGAATAGTGAGGAAAATGGACAAATTAAACGTAATATTTTTATCCTATTTGTTTCCATTTCTTTCTTGGGACATTATCTGATGTCCCATTTATGATTGTTGTTTGTGATTACTGGTAGTTAAAACCACTTGCTTGAAAATGCCCAAAATAAGTTGCAAATTCTTCATGAGTGGAAGATAGGAATTATATATATTCAGTCTGACATTATTAAGCTATGCTGGTCTTCATTAAATTTGTCTGGAGTAACAACCATGCAGTATATGGAAATAAACAACTTTAATATGACTGACGGAGTCTGACTAGCTTGGGCAATTTTACATCTGACTACTAATCCAATGGTCATGAGTTTGAATCCCCGCCCGACAACGTTACTATCCATATGATAATGAAATACAAATACGTTTGCTTTTTAATTTGTTTTTCACCACTTATTCTACATGTGAAGATCAGTGTACTTGAGTTTATAAATTAACCTTCCTGGCTCCCAGGAAAGAGTAATTCAATCAATAAGTATTCAATCAATCAATCAACTGTATATTGGTTATGTAATACTAAATAGTTATACTTATTGTATACTACTGGTTATGTAATGTTTGGATGATTAGAAATTAAACATATATTTATAACCTCAAAGTATAAAGTTATTCCAAGAGTTGTAAGAGATAATTATACATTTAATTTTGTATATCCCTATCATCACCAATTATTTAATATTAAACATAAGTTTATTTGGCTGGTGACATAACTTTCACTCTGTTTACTTGAATATCATCCTTCCAATTAGTGTCCAAGAAATTGCGATTGAAGCATACACATTTATATTTTTACTCAAATGATAATAAGAATGTGTGAGTTGTGGCATCACCAACCAAAGTTTATTAGGTTCAGCACCAAGAGCTTTGTCTTGTATTTTAAGGGGATTGTAAGTCTGACTTCAGTCTGTGTACTCCTCAGTTGGCCAAATAACAATTATAATGATTAATTTCAAATCAGTTATGTTTTAGTTTTTTTAGAAACACATTTTGAACTTTAATAGTTTGTACTATTTATCTACGCTTGATTAAGAAGAAGTCTCAGAGTTTATATGAACCACTCTGGAGTCCACTTCCTGGCTAGAACCAGTACAGGGAGTGATGTCATTATTTGATAGACATCGTCAAGCTGTCAACTATCTGTCCACTACACTACCCCCAAGCTTACTATTGGTGTAACCATTTTTAGCTCACCGAGATGAATGTCCAGGAGAGCTATTGCCATGACGCCTGGTGTCGTCGGCATCATGTAGATACCCAGGTTAAACTTTTGGGTTTAAGGTTAAGATATCTATGCAACCATTCATTAGATATGAATGAAACTTTGCGTGTGTTCACCACCATCAATGGAACACACAGAGACAAGAACCATAACTCTGAATTGCATTTTGACAGAGTTATGGCCCTTTTTTGGCTTAATTTTTCAGGTTAAAGTTTTTTTATCAGGTAAGATTTCTATGCAACCACTCATTGGATATGAATGAAACTTCACATGTGTGATCACCATCATCGATGAAACACATAGAGACAAGAATCATAACTCTAGATTGTATTTTGGCAGAATTATGGCCCTTTTTGGACTTAATTTTTCGTCTGTAGACACTCAGGTTAAACTTTTTCATTTAGTTGCCTTTAAGTTTTGGTGCTTGCCTTGAATCTCAATCTTTGCATGGGTGGTGAGTTTTGTCTCATCTACTGACAACTCTTGTTGGATCCTTTGTGGCTGAGTGGTCAAAAATGCTGCCCTAAGATCATTGACCACTTAACTCTAAGGTATTGGGTTGAAGCCCAAAACCTTTAAAGTGACATGGTTTACTACTTACTTGTGGAAGGACTCTGGTTTTACTTGGATTTTTCTGAGGTCTTGCTCCAACAATAAAACTGGATGCTATTAAATTTTTTTATAATATGCTGAAAATAACAGTAAGCCTCGTTTAAAAACAACCATTTACATTGATACAAAACTTGTGAGGAGAAACTGTCGAGAATATGGGATTTAAGTGGTGGCGGAGTGACCTATCTTAACCAAACCGGTGTCCAGCTTCAAATGAATATCTATATTTACTATTTTAGCACAAACTTTGTTGTGAGGAGAATCTGTAGAGAACATGGGATTACACAATTTGTAAAGTGTATAGACTGTGGCAGTGGAATGGCCGGCCCGGACCAGTTACTTGTACCTGATGTATAACACATCTGAACATTACCTTGACTTTGTCAGGTTTACCATGGTCCTTGGAATTAGTGTGTACAGGATTGGTAGCAGAATAGAATTTAACTGGTGTGCTATTGATTGTATTATATTACCTTTGCCTCAAAATACTTTCAATTTAGAATCTGATTGTTTTAAACAATTTCACAGGGGAAGAATTCCTTACTGTATTATATTCAGACTTCATACAGTCAGTGAAGAATATATTTACAAAGAACTATGCAAGCTAAACTGTTCAGAAAGCACTGGTGTAGATAATATCCCAGGACGTATTTTAAAAGATGCTACTCCTTTTTTAAAAATACATTTAACATTTTTAGTTTATAGCTCTATCACCTGTAACATTGTGCCATGTGAACTTAAAAGTGTTAAAATCAAACCATTATTTAAGAAAAATGGCAAATCTGATGTATCAAACTATAGACCTGTTAGCATTTTATGTATGATTCAAGTCTTTTAGAAAGAGCTGTGTCACAGCCAACTAGAATCATTCTTAGTTAAACAAGGTCTTTTATATGAACTACAAAGTGGCTTTAGATGTAACTGCTCCATTGACGCTTGCCTTATTCATCTGACGGACCAAATTAAGTTCAAAAGGTCTTTATACAGGAATGGTTATGTTGGACCTTAATAGGAGGCTTTTGACACAGTTGATGCTTGAATGTTGTAAACTAAAATAAATGGGGATGGAGTCAATTGAGCGGTTTCAATCTTATTTGACTGATCATAAACAATCTATCAATGTTAATCATACAAAGTCAGATTTCATGAACATTTCATACGATTTTCCTTGAAGAAGTATACTGGGTCAGTTGCTTTTGTTTTTGTCATGTCAATGCTGCATAAGTAAAAATGTAAATAATCTTATATGCTGATGATAGTGCTATCCTATAAAAGAATGTGCATTTTCAATTTCCACACAATTTGGTTCTGTGACTTGTATGGTGAGATGCATCACTCTCCTCACATGACTGACTTGTCCCAGTCGGCACACCTTTTCCATCCAGAACAGTCCTGGCTGCAAAAAAGACATAATCTGAAATTAATAAAGATATAAATAACCATTGATCTGGTCAAATAGAATTATATGTAGAGCCGGTTTTGACTTCCATTGTTAACTTGAATGATAATTCTAAAGGACAAGCTGGGCCTTATTAGCTCAGTCGGTCAGTGTCTGACTATCAATCCAGGGGTCGTGAGTTTGAATCCCCAGCCCGGCAACAGTCTCCGTGATTATTGATATACGATAGTGTGTTTCATTATCATTTGTCTCTCACCACTGATTTAAGTGGGAAAGTTATCAGTTACTTGCGGAGATAAGGTGTGCTCGAGTACTGGTTATTCCCAGGAAACAGTGGTTAGGTTAACTGATCATCTGTTAGTCCTCGATTACATAAAACTTATGCTAAATATTATCAATCAATCAGTTAATCTAAAGGACAAAATTATAATAGGAATGGTTAGTGATACCAGTTAATTTAAAATCCCAGGTTATGGACTTAATTTTAAAATAAAATGCATTAATCAAATTATCTTGAGCAAATGCTGAGATTTACTGTCTATTTTGCTGTGAAGTATTGATAATCAAGAAAAATAAGAAAAAAATTACTACAAAATTATAGTCATTTATTCTTCACTTATCTCCAATTTTCACATTTGTTCCAGAAAACATGTTTTTCCTCAGGAAGAATTTCACTTGTTTTCATCTTCAATTCACAAACAATTTTCAACTGTTGGCTTTTTGTCCTATAACTATCAGTTTGTTATCTTCGACACAATGACCACTTAAACAAGCACATTTCTTTTCAATTAATTCATAAACTATTTGATCATTCACATTATATATCTGTTAGATTTGAATCTGACCTGTGTAAGAATTCTGGGATAACATCTAAGAGCATTAAGAGGTTACTAATAGGGAAACCGATTATCAATTGACTGTAGAACATGGGTCATGTTAGTATAGCAAATGTGTAGGTCACTTACAGTGCCTCCCTGAAATAAATTATCTCTATCTCTAGTGGTCAGTGCCTCACACTGCTTTGTACCTAATAGCAGCTACATGTGAAGCAATTGGAATGAGAGATTAGCGTATAACACTTGGTGTTGCATAAAGTGGGTGCAACAGTACCAGTACTTTAGTTTTTACCTAAAAAATTTAAATGTTACAGTTTTACAACTAAAAATATATAACTATTGTAACTCTTAATGAAATAGATATTATTTCAGATATGAAAATATCAATTATTATACTTCTTAGATTAACATTTCCAATTTGTTTATTATATTTATGTAAAAAAAAATATTGCTTTGGTACAAAATAATATAACAATATTATTTTGATGTCTCTTTAAAGACTTTTTGTAAATTTTCGATTTAATATATTTGCAAAAATAAATATTTCAATTTTCTTTTTTAATGTGTTTTCTCTGACTGGGCAGAATTTTTATTTCTAAAGTTCGCTTTTCCATTGATGAAAACAGAAGTTATTTTCCATCCCAAAATTTAACTAAGTTCAACTTTCCGTTGCACAATTGGACATTTCCATTGAAATCCATTGATGTTTTTGCAGTGTCTGTGGAAATCCATGGCAAAATTTGATGGCAAAAAGTGTAATCAACCGATTTCCATGGAAAATTTTTCATCAATTTCCATCCAAATTTCCAAATGGAGATCCATGGAAAATGCTTAATGACCATGGCATATCTACAGATGGGTTTTCAGTCCATTTGGAAAATACAGGTAAATAGTACAATTCAGAGTCTCAGTGTTCCACTAGCGGTTTTATATATCATTACTCAACTATGCGTTATAGATTATTACGGTTGTCCCATATTGGTATAAGAATTGATTTAAATTACTATTATTGAGTATAGAATATGATATAGGCAACAACTGCTACAAACTTCATTAATGAAAAGAAATAATTAATATGTTCAATACATTTCGCTATTATTTACCAGAGAGAAAAATGATTGATGAGTTTAAATATAAAAATAATTAAAAATTGTTAAGATGTGTCTGTGGTCGAGTGGTGAAGGCACTGAACATTTTCAGCCATGGTTCGAATCTCATCCGGGGAATTTTATTTTAAAAACTTTTTTTTAATTCAAAGATATCAATAATACAGATGTAAATATTACTAGTTTTAATATAAAAAAGTTGTTATCAACATGCGGCCGTGGCCTAGTGATTAAGATGTTACTTATGTAAGATTTAATTTTTGCCACCATAGTTTGAATCCCATCCGGGGTATTTTATTTTAAACAGCATTTTTGAATTAATTTTTTTTTTATCTATACAATGTTGTTACATCAAATGTATAATCTTAACTTGGTGACTTTTGTCATCTGCTATAGCTTACGGAAAGCCTAGTAAAGGCTAAAAATTCATACAGTTTATATATTAATAAGACAGTTATGAACTTTCCAGCTGTGCAATATGATGTGCTATTCACCAGAAAAAGACAAAAATATTTATGTTTTTCTGGTAATTAGCACCTCATCCCGTCACATCATATTGATCAGCTGAAAAGTCAATAATTGTATAGATCTAACATGCATTTTATATTTGAATAGATATGTTGCAGCATAATGCATTAACATAGAATACATTAAAAACTTAACGTGTATTTGTTAATAAGTATCGCACAGTCGCTATTTTTATGAATTTCCTCCTTAGCATACCGCCAGTCAATCACAGCAGGTGACTGACCATAAACACAATGTGATGTGTCTGGCACAGCAGGAGACTGGTGTCTGTAACTCTGTATGTCACACGCACATTATATTGGGATAGAAATTCTGACCAAGTTTAATATAGTTTTGATTTTAACATTTTTACCCATCATAAATGTTTGTGTGTGACTGTTTTACAAATGCTGCTATATAAAATTATTATCCATTATTACATCAGATGATGCATAGCAAACTACAGTTTATTAATATCATCTAGAAATTAAAGTTAAATTATCAATGGAAGTCATTTTTATGAAGCAATTAGAATATGTATATATTTATTTTCGTATTGTGCTTATTATGGGGTTTATAACAAAGTTTTAGCATTTGAAAATTTCTTATATATATATGAACTCCTAGATACATGTACAGAGATACACAAAACAGTATTGCTGGCTCTGAAACAACCAAAACTGATTTGGTAAATGTGTGTAATAGTATAGTTTAAATAAGCCTTTATTAATTCTGATATCTAATATTAGATTACACCAAGGAATTAGAGATAGATAGTTCCTTTGTTACACCTATCAGTATGGTCAGTCATAAAGTTAATTTTGCTACTTTTAATTCTTAATACAATTATGGATAGAAGGCAAATAAATATTAACATTGAACAAATCAATTAGTAGGTTATCCATAACATACAAGATATTCTAAAAATGACAGTCATAGCAGAAGTCACTAGCCAATGTTATAATGATAAATATTGTATTGGTGTTGGTTAAAATAATATCTATATCACTATTGCATTTAGACTAGAAAAAAGACCTGTTATTTAACTACTTTCACGAGAGGGAGAGTCCATTATGAATTCTAGTGAATTATTCAAATCACACTTTGGTTTGTATGTATATCTTTGTTTCAAAGCGCGTTTATTAGTCCAAGTAAAAATTATAAATGTCATTAGCTGAATATTTATTGAAAAATAAATAAAGTCCGGAGACTTAGTAAATATACCTGTCCCAGATACAATAATAACACCTTATTAATAATGGAATGCTCCAACTGGTGTCTACACATGAGGTTTTGTTAAAATCATGTTGGATATCCCTACACAAATTGAACTGTGTTAATATTTTGGGATGTGTTTCACGTTCGCTACTTAAGAAATATACTGAATTAAATATAAGCATAAGCCCAGCTTCAATGTTTCATAATTTGTTTATAGTCAAAGTTTGACGTTATACTTGTAGATCTTAGATTTTACTAAAATCAGGTGGGCAGTATAACGCATGTATGTCAGTGGCGTAGCTTGATAAATTTAAAAGGGCAGGCCTAAGCCCTTACTTTTCTATGGAAATGGTCCTTCCCCAGATTATTTTTAACATGTAAGCACATTCTCTTATAATATGTGTAATTTATTATGTAAAACATATCAATCACTTACAGGAATTTGAATTTTTAAAGATTTTGTTTTATTTGTCTGGGGAAAAATTGCAAGCCCAGGCCAGCAGTGCTAACGCTGGTGCATATTAAATTTAAATAAGTCTACAAACTAGTCGGATTACTAACGCACTTTACTTTTAAAACATCCTTATTTTTCACAATAGGTCACGATACCGTATTTCAATTTAATGATGATTGATTGATTGAATATTTAGCGTCATTTTTATTCCATTGAGGGTTAACAGACAATCAGTTAACCTAACCGTGTTTCCTGGGATCCGATAGGTTAACCAATACTCGAGCACATATCTCACCTCTACAAGTAACTGATAACTTCCCCACTTAAATCAGCGGTGAGAGACGAATGTCAATGAGATACAATATTGCATTAGTCATCATGGAGACTGTTGTCAGGTGGGGATTCAAACTCACAACCCCTGGATTGATAGTCAGACACGTAACAAACTGGGCTTACTGGGCCCGGCAATTTAATGATAATAATACCCTGACAGGTAATTCGATAGCACACATGTGTTAAAAAATAAAGATATGTTCATCTCCTTATTTGTTCTACATATTTTTTTATTTCCATGATTTGTGGTTAAACAGTTTTTATTTAACTATACATTACCTTAGTGCTATATTGTTGAACAAATCTTTTTTCGTTCATGAAAAATTGAAACTTGTTTTATTTTCAAATACACAATAAGCAATAATTGAAATTAAGAACAAAATTAAGAGATAACTGACAAATTAAATGCAAAATGGTCAACAATTTTATCACAAATATCAGTTACTGTAAAAGTACTTGTAAGACCGTATTTTGGGGGTATTATAATACCTTTGACAGTCTTATAAGATGGACTTGTAATACCTGTGTCAGCGCATTTCAGTACCCCAGTCAGTATGTAGTCAGTACGTAGTAAGACCGTGTCAGTATGGAGTGAACGCATGTAAGGCAAGATGCTGTCCCTGTATTGTCACTTTCAGCGTTTTTCAGAGTTCCTAGTGTATTCAGAAATAAATCTGTCTGTCTGTCTGTCTGTCTGTCTGTCTGTCTGTCTGTCTGTGATATAAGAGCACTATGAATAGTGTGTTTAACAGATGATTGTTTATGACAGGGAGTTGACTGTAAATAGTATAAAGGGTCTCTGTAATATGAGTGGCTGGTTTGCTATAATATTGTATACAGGTCTGCTGTCACCCTGACATCATTAAAATCAGACTCCACCAAAAGATCATGTTGGGAGAAAGATTACCAGTTATTTGCAAAAGAACATTGCAATGGCTTGGCACAAGACTGGTCCAAGACTCTATTTTTCACAAAATCACTTTTTTACATATTTGAATTAAGCACATAAAATACACATCTTGTGAAAATAATACTTTTATTCTTACTTATTTTAATATTGTTGCTAAGAAACAAAAAGGTCTATCACATAAAACAAGGCGCAAAACAGGTCCAAGTAGAGTTGGTCTTGTCTTCTTGCATTTAAGCTCTGTTACATAAAACAGGTCCAAGTAGAGTTGGTCTTGTTTTGCATTTAAATTCTGTTACATATAACAGGTGTAAGTAGAGATGGTCTTGTCTTGCATTTATATTCTGTTGCATAAAACAGGTCCAAGTAGAGTTGGTCTTATTTTGCATTTATATTCTTTTACATAAAACAGGTCCAAGTTGAGTTGGTCTTGTCTTGCATTTAAATTCTGTTACATAAAACAGGTCCAAGTAGAGTTGTTCTTGTCTTGCATTTAAATTCTGTTGAATAAAACAGGTCCAAGTAGAGTTGGTCTTGTCTTTCATTTAAATTCTGTTACATAAAACAGGTATAAGTAGAGTTGATAATTTTTTGCATTTAAATTCTGTTACATAAAACAGGTCCAAGTAGAGTTGGTCTTGTCTTGCATTTAAATTCTGTTACCTTAAACAGGTCAAAGAAGAGTTGGTCTTGTCTTTCATTTAAATTCTGTTACTTAAAACAGGTCAAAGTCAAGTTGGTTTTGTCTTGCATTTAAATTCTGTTACATAAAACAGGTCCCAGTAGAGTTGATAATTTTTTGCATTTAAATTCTGTTACATAAAACAGGTATAAGTAGAGTTGGTCTTGTCTTGCATTTAAATTCTGTTACATAAAACAAGTCCAAGTAGAGTTGGTCTTGTCTTTTATTTAAATTCTGTTACATAAAACAGGTATAAGTAGAGTTGGTCTTGTCTTGCATTTAAATTCTGTTACATAAAACAAGTCCAAGTAGAGTTGGTATTGTCTTTTATTTCAATTCTGTTACATAAAACAGGTATAAGTAGAGTTGGTCTTGTCTTGCATTTAAATTCTGTTACATAAAACAAGTCCAAGTAGAGTATAATGTATAATATCGCCTGTATTGTGACTGTGTGGGTATCATACCATGTATCTGGCATGATACTCCAGTGTGACTCAGAATACCTATATATATTACACTTGCAGGTGTCTGTATAATGTCGTCTGTATTGTGACTGTGTGGGCATCATACCATGTGTCTGGCATGATACTCCAGTGTGGCTCAGAATACCTATATATATTACACTTGCAGGTGTCTGTATAATGTCGTCTGTATTGTGACTGTGTGGGCATCATACCATGTGTCTGGCATGATACTCCAGTGTGGCTCAGAATACCTATATATATTACACTTGCAGGTGTCTGTATAATGTCGTCTGTATTGTGACTGTGTGGGCATCATACCATGTATCTGGCATGATACTCCAGTGTGACTCAGAATACTTATATATGTTACACTTGCAGGTGTCTGTATAATGTCGCCTGTATTTTGACTGTGTGGGTATCATACCATGTGTCTTGCATGATACTCCAGTGTGACTCAGAATACCTGTATATATTACACTTGCAGGTGTCTGTATAATGTCGTCTGTATTGTGACTGTGTGGGCATCATACCATGTATCTGGCATGATACTCAAGTGTGACTCGGGAGTACCTATATATATTACACTTGCAGGTGTCTATATAATGTCGCCTGTATTGTGACTGTGTGGGCATCATACCATGTATCTGGCATGATACTCCAGTATGACTCAGAGTACCTATATATATTACACTTGCAGGTGTCTGTATAATGTCACCTGTATTGTGACTGTGTGGGTATCATACCATGTGTCTGGCATGATACTCCAGTGTGGCTCAAATTACCTATATATATTACACTTGCAGGTGTCTGTATAATGTCGTCTGTATTGTGACTGTGTGGGTATCATACCATGTATCTGGCATGATACTCCAGTGTGACTCGGAGTACCTATATATGTTACACTTGCAGGTGTCTGTATAATGTCGTCTGTATTGTGACTGTGTGGGCATCATACCATGTATCTGGCATGATACTCCAGTGTGTCTCAGAATACTTATACATGTATATGTTACACTTGCAGGTGTCTGTATAATGTCACCTGTATTTTGACTGTGTGGGTATCATACCATGTGTCTTGCATGATACTCCAGTGTGACTCAGAATACCTATATATATTACACTTGCATACATTTTACAGTTGGAGCTGTTTCTTTATATATTCATGTAAAATAATCACATATATACATATGGTTCCTGGTGTTGAGTACATCTTTATAGTGTAATGTAGCACACTTTTCTAGATGAAAAGGACTCCAGGTTCGAGTCCTGGTGGAGACCTCAGCACTTTTAACCAGTGTACAATATAAACACTTAATTCTGTCAGCCAGAGCTATAACATTAATGCTATTGTTGTATAATACATACTTCACAGACTAGCCTAATGATTTTCATCAACTGTCATGAAAACTCCAAATTGTTCTGATTTCTGAAATAAACATGTCCAAACTTACTGTTCAAAACATTTTTACTACCTTCATTTCATGAATTCAAAACAGATTTGCAATGTATAGTAAGAAGCCTCCAACAGATATCCTTAGTTGGGATTGAACCAACATCTTCCATCTTAAAGACGGATGTACTTCATTGTACTATAAGGATGCATCTTGAAGCTATATTACAGCACTGCATACTAAGTATAAATATAATCCTGTTTTCACTGGCTGCTATTAAAACATCATTTGTTGAGAAACTTGTTTAAAAAATAATTAAAGAACAATAACACTGCAAAAGTTAATGGAACTGAATGCAAACCAAAAGTGGTTGCAAAACTGTATAGAAAAAAGCCAGTTTTCACTCAAATTGCAGCATGCACATGTTACATTTATATACATCAATATATCAAAATGAAACTCTCATCTGCTATTTAAAGGTATATCATGATAAACCAGTTGGAAGCGTAAAAAAAAAAGTTAAGGATCAAGGATGCATTTCACAAAAAAAACAACAACATAGTAACAAACAAATATTTTATTACATATAAAACAGCACTTGCGTGTTTATAGCCATACAACAATTACCATAAACATAAAACAGCAATTATTCATAATATTGTTAATATTCATCCAAATGAACCAAGACACCTTTCACCGCCAAGGTTGTATGTTCAAGTCCCACTCTCTCAAAAACAATTATGTTATTTGTGGAAGGATGGTGGTTCTACTCAGATTCATTCTGAGGTTTTCTTCCACCAATAAAACTGGATATGCCATAATATAACCTGAAATGTGTTGAAAATGGTGTTAAAAAACAACTAAAAACAAGATGCTCAAAATGCTCACCTGATTTCACCTGTCACTTCTTTTCAAATGTTGGGATTGATCTGTTATCACATATGCCTCTCTCAAATTATATGCATTCCAGACATTCCATTATCCAAGCGAGATTAGGAGTCCCAGACTGGCTGCATATTTTTCTAAGTTCTGTTTTAAATCTGTTGTATTCTGTAATGATGTCATATTTATATCCCGATTGTTGCTTTATTTCAGGTAGAAATCCTGTATCCAGCACACTTTTCAATTTGGGTTCATCTGTTTTACACATTCCAAAGGTCACTTCTAACTTTCTCATCACTTCATCTATATTGACTCCTAATCTCCTTACTATATTGCTCGCGTCCCCTTTAACAGCTCTCTTAAGTCCTAACAAAATCTGTCCATGACTAAACACTTTTTCTTCTACCGATAAAAGGGCGTCAATTTCAAACTGAAAAGTAGCTTACTTCCCCTTTCTTGACTTCACCATAAAATGTCGAAAGTTTAAGATAGTGATAGCTACAACTAGTTGTCATAGGCATGGCTCCTGGATCCATAGTACCGGGTTTTGTTCCTGATGAGGCAGTGTCAGTTTCCTTACTAAATTCTTCTCCTATATGTTTCATATATGACATCAAATCCTCCGGTTTCTCTATCTTGGGAGGTTTCATCTTTAATGCATGAAATGCCTCCAATATCTTCTTCTGAGAATTTTACTTCCTTTCATCCAGCAGCTTCTGTATCACTCATTATAACTATATTTCTATATATCAATGTCACGCTATAACTATAGCTCTTCCAATAATATCTGTCAAAATCCAGACCTTTTGACCTATTCAACTTTTGATAAATAACACCTTTTCGCACTAATCAGTGTTCATCAGTTTGTGTTAAAATATTCAGTCTCCAAACCTCATATATATTTCAAATTCAAATTAATCACACCTTTTCACACTGATCAGTGTTCATCAGTTTGTGCTAAAATATTCAATCTCCAAACCTCATATATATTTCAAATTCAAAATTAATCAACTTTCACTTAATTCAATATTGCATTGTCTGAAATCTTCATATAACTCACTTAGGCTTTCACTCAACAATTCACTTAGTTAAGTATGCTCACTTAACTCACTTTTTCATTCAACTTGATATTCACTTTATATCATTAAGTTAAGTCACTTTCGCATTAAATCCACAATTTCATTAGTTCACTTAGGCACTAAGTCTCATTCAAACACAAATTCAAATATTTACTTCAATATGCCTTTCACGTTCAATTTCATTTACTTCATTATAGCACTAAGTCAAATTCAATTCTCAAGTTCTCTACACAACCAGTTTATTCGGTTTCAATCTAACTATAATTCACTTTTAAAGTCACAACATCAATCACCTTCAACTCAAATTTATTCAAACTCTATCACTTAATACCTTATGGCATTAACTATCCCGTTTACATAAGTCAATACAGCATTCAATGAAACCAATATACAAATATATACCGGTAAGTCAATATTGCTCAACATTAATTCTATATATATGAATGCTAAGTTAAAATCTTTCTGTGCCGAATCATTTATTTAGTTAAGTCACTTTTGTATTTACTCATGCGTTCACTTAATACGCTTATGCAGTCACTATCAACTGATCAGAGTCAAAGTACAGTAAAGTATTTCAAAGCTACGATCTCAAACAAAGTGTACATTCACTTTTCACAAATGCCTACTTTCACTTTCAAAAAACCAATACACAATAACTATCTGGTATCAATACCTCATCAATCATGATCTATTATTCTAAACCTTCCTTTCTATTGTAGTATTCTATACAATCATTAATCCATTCAATATATTGTTCATTCAACTATGAAAAATCAATACCTGATTTCATCAATATCAAAAATCAATTATCAAACTTAGTATTCAATATCAATATATTTCAAACAAGCAAATTAGGTTTTATTGAAACTTATGTAATTTCTACATCAAACCTATAGAAAACTGTTCAACCTTGAAAGTAAAAATCAGACAAGATATAAAAGTTTGACCAAATGGAGTATGAAAGTATTTCCAATACACAACACTGAGGTTAAAATCAAGTTCAACCTGGTCTCATAAAATGTTTACAAACAGACTTCAAATTGGGACATTTTAAGAGATGTCTCTAAATGGCAGTTTCGATGAGAATAGAGATATTAGTTAGATTGTTATAAGAAATAGTAGAATAGGAATAAAGCGATTAGCTCAGAAAGTAGAGCATTTGCCCTGTAAGTGAAGGGTCCCCGGTTTGAGTCCCGAACTGGCTGCATATTTTTCTCGTCCTGTAACATTATTTACTTTGTTTGTTGCAAATACCTGAGTTTTTTTCAACCAAGTTACACTCAAAATGTATTTGACCGAAGTTATCACCTTCCAGGACAATGTTTACACGAGGATATTTTTTCTAGAGGAGAATTTTATATATGCAGTAACTGGTACCAAAATGGCCGTAGATCTTTTTTGTGTACATGTTCAACCGGGCCAAATAACACATGATTGATGGAGTTTTGAGCTGTTTTGATGGGTGTATGTTGTATTTGGAATGATACAAAAAGGTAAGCAGAAGAAAACTGATTTTGTTATTTTTTTACAGTTATTTTACAGTAAGCACACCGGTAATACGGTCAAGGAGCATATAAACACATTACCTTTGATGACCATAATGCAGTTTGACCATTTTCCTACTCAAAATTAGAGATATACATACAATAAGATACTCACAATCTTTAACATTATTTTTCTCCATATAGAAAAAAGTATTTTTTTGCATATGCCATAATAATGAGGTCATTTATATTTTGCAAATTCCACATGGGTACCCATGTATCGAGTATTAACCCCTGCATTGAATAGTTGATAATATAGAATAGTGATTAATATAATGAATATGCATAGACTCCCGCCAAATAATCACGTAATGAAATAGTCGCTTGTCACGTGATAATTTAGCTTAAATATATTATCTCATTTAATCGACGTAATAGGGGTGAGACTAGCCCCTTTACGTCTCATTTCCACCCGAACAAAACCAAGTGGAAAATTAGACCACATACATACGTCTTTTTCGAAGACAAATACTGCGTCAACAATCGTTAATTCCTTAAAACGTTGATTTATATTGATAAAATAATGAATAATAAATGCAAGCTATGCAAAAAACTGTCCTGTAGTTTGATAGACGGTGAATATGACCAAGACATTCGAATTTACCTTATTTCGCTGTCATTTAGCAGCCATTTTACATAAGTGGAGTTAGATCCGAGCTACTGGGTGGAAACATGTACATGCGAAATCGGAACTTCGGCGGAGTGAGCGTTATGGGTTATAGAGGAATGAGAAAGTTTTCTTCTGTCCGATATTTCGTCATGTTTTTAGTTTAAAATCTATAATTATTTTAATGAATATAATTATGATTAAGTGTTTTGCTACTGCTGAAGAATAAATAAAAAAACAAGATTTAAATTGAAAAAAATTACAGAGAGAAATATATGGGTTATAGCAAGGACTTTTATATCTCTAGTTTAGTTTAAACTTATTTATTTTACTTCGATTGTGAAACAAGTTCTTACAACTTAGACAAATCACGCTCGAAGTCTTCCTGGGTAGAACCAGAGACGTCCATGTCTCTGGTAGAACCAGTACAAAGAATATGCGGAAAAAGTATCTTGCTCAAGGACACCACACATAGCCGTAGCGGAGGATCGAACTCGCGACCCTCAGATCATTGGTTCGGTGCTCTACCGCTGGACCAAGCGCTCCATATCTCTATGGGTTATAGACAAATAAGAAAAGAAAACATTCTTCTGTCTTATGATATATATTTTGTTATTTGTAATATTTTATTACCCGCACCCCACCCCCACATAAACAGAATAAATTTGATTAAATCAACTTGTTTAAATGTTTGCTTTCAGACGCATATTTTCTCGTATATGCGCACAGAGCTGGGATTAGTGAAGTATTTGCAAAAGTAAACACTCACAAGTCAATTAAAGTATGGGCGTCGAAAAATAAAAATATAAACGTTACCTATCCAAGTACTCTGTTTCTCTTTAGACTATAACGGATGTGCGTGTATTCAACACCGCGTGTATTGGTGGAAAGGACATGTGAATGCATACAACAGTTTAGTGTTCTTGTAAACCGTTGATACTAAAGTCTGTACATGAATATCCAGATATGTCTGCCATTTATAGTGGGGTGTGATCAAATACAATAATATTCAGCAGCTTTCATTATTTTAAATAATGTCCGTCTGAACAACATTGGGTGATAAGCTAGGACTGTTTGGGCATTTATTGCTAAGTTTTCAACTAATTGATATCGTATGTATCGGCCACACAATTTTTAATGATTCTAACTACTTATTGACAGTATATCAAATTGTTGTTGAAATGGGAATTGTCATAAGCTAACAGTAAAACAAGTTTCTTATATTGTGAATGTCTAATGAAGATTTTGAATAATAAATAACGTATGTATCATTCAATTTCTAACCAAAGAACCGTGCTTGAAGCATTGCATTACTCAACCCACAGATCCTTGACGAAGCTATAGCAATATTTTTTTCAGTTGCAATATGGATTGATACCAATTTAGAACTAATAAGTGTATCGTTGACCATAATGCATTAGTAATATACAAGATTATTTTCAATAGCCACGTATGCATCAATGATTTGACATCGGCTTAACGTTGTACATAAGTTAATATGGTAAAAAAAAAATATTGTGCACTATTGGCGCATGTAGTTATCTTTTGAAAATTAAATTTTGCTCTTTTACTATACGTTCAACGGTTATGATAAAAGATTACCAGAGATTTATGAACACACGCTTAACTTTCGGCATTGAAGTATATAACCTGACGTAGTTATTATCATTAACTGATGAGCTCCTTAAAGTGTTTTAGGATATATTGACAGGAGGTAGGAATGGGTGGAAGTACTGGACAACATTATGTAGATCTCATAATACACTTACAAAAGATCACTAATGAAAACGGTAGTAGAAGATAAAAAAATATGAAAATAACGGATATTCCAAAGTCGAAGCAATGCGGAGAAAGACAATGTCATGTGTGTGGCTGCATTATTTGCGAAAGGAAATGTTAGTGTACAGGCAGCATTTAGTTTAAACACTATTTTGTTCACAGTAAACATGGTAGTCATACATTCAATTACAAGTGAAAAAGATCCACAAGAAAGCTGTGCTATCTTATTATCCGTTTTCTACTTAGTTTAAACATATTTTATTTCATTTTGTTGCAATACAATAACATGTAATATTTTATAAGCTGTAAGAATGATACACAGATAAAAAATGGATTGGACTGAAAGCATGCTTATGTAAATCCGCTCCATAATTTTCTACTTATAAAGTACAAGCAAGATTTCTGCTACCGACACAATATTTATTAAACTTTAATAGTGATGAATATTGTCATTTTTTTGTCAAAACACAAACACAAGTATTGGTTTGTCTAATTTGAATACACACTGTGACAGGAAATGTTACTTTTTTCGGAAAATAATGCGTAATAAGTACTGTATTTCCAATTTACCGCGTAGAACTTCCATCACAGTGTTTCTATTCAAATCGCTATGACGCTTGAACGGTGCGCGTCACGTGATAACTGTCAAAAACGATTAGAAAGTAGGATTGTATGTAAAAACTAAGTTATTTAAGTGTTAAATGTGTGGTTTTGTGGATTTTTTTACGTTATGGACATATATAAAGTCTTTTTTTAACAACCGGTAAGAGTTTTTGCTAATGATATTACATATTTTAATCACTATGAGTGTTTTGGCTTCCGCGCTGAAATCGGTGCGGAAAATCCACCCATTAAAAAGCGAATGGAGTATGCACGTAGAGGACGATCACATAATAAATATAAAAATCGTTCGAAAACGTGCTTTGATATGCATTACAAATATATCTGCAATATTTGCAAATGCTGAAGTTCAGGTTTGCAATTGTTTTGACCTGTCTAGATCTATTTTCTTGCGTTCCGTAAATGCATATGTGTAAAATGTGTGTGAATATATATGCAGGTGCTCGTATGTGTTAATCACGAGACGAAAACATCCGGGGATGCGCTAGAAGGAACCTTTTGCTAGACAAAATCTTGTTTTAAATTTATGTTTGTTTACATACGTTTTCGAAAGTGATCGCCATTTTGTCAGTTCAGCCGAAGTATTTCTATAAACTTTGTTTTGATTGGTCAATACGGACACCTCAGAGTCAATCGGAACATCGCTTGGCAATTTCCATAAACGTTCGAACGTTTCGATTGGGCAGAAAATTTGGCGCAATTTTATGCACAATTTTCACGAGGACAAAATGACAGATGGATTGCAGCTGCAGAAAATTTCATATTTTTGTATTATTTTGCAATTAACCTGGACAATTTTCGATGCGTTTTCCTTTGGGAAGAAGGACTTTCCAGCAACTGAGAGGAAAATTGCACACAAGTCAGTTCAACTGCTCCAGGTATGTTCAAGAAAATCTCAGTATGATTTTTTTACCGGTTTTCGATCACTTAAGAATCTTCGATAGATACACTGAAAGGCAAAAGAAAGTATATATTTTGTTTTTTAAAATTATTTCATTATTGGATAAGTTTATTCATGTGATGGAAAATGAACTGATTTTTTCTTATTGTTTTGCTTTGAAATGAATTAAATGTTGTTTTTTATTCAACAATATGATGAAATATAAATATACAAAATTTATATGTAATATATACAGTATACCTATTACCGCGAATGCCCGTATAAAAACAGTCTGGGAAGACATGCACAAAGCTCCAACTTCCTTTAGCGTCGGCATTTGTTTGCATTTTGTATCGGCAACTGTTTATTACTCAGCATACTTGAGTAACCTTACTACTGTTTATTATTGACTCCATTCTTTACATGGTTGAAAAAAATGTAGACTCGCGGTATTAGGTATGACCAGTATACATTTATTGTTCTTTGACCTGTCGACGTTTATAGGTTTATACTTTCTTTCTTCTTTCACTGTATATCATTGCTAAAAGGATGTTGACACTAAATGCATTTAAATAACTGTAATATAATAATTTAATCAGTGTTTTTTTTCGACCATTTTTATAGCCGTTATTGGGTCATATTCCCAATGGCAAATAGTATCTTTTTCCCAATTGAACATTGTTAAAAATTCCCAATTGAAAGCTTCAAAAATGTAAATTGAAACTTGCCATACTTCCTTGATAAAATAAACAAAGTTTTCCCCATTCTGAATTTAGTATGACATTGATTATTTAATTAAATGGCCTGATAAGCAAGTATACACATTTTTATGAAGTTGAACAAATATATTTAATGCATAAGTTTTTCCCAATGTTAATGAAAACGCAACAAAAATTCCCAATTCCAATGGTATGGGTCATCTTCCCAAAATGGTGGGGGAAAAACACTGTCTGTGGCCTAGTGGTCTAAGGTGCCATCTCAAAATCACTTACCTACCACCGCTAATGTCGTAGGTTTGAGTCCCGCTCCAAAAACTGTGAGAAAGTTTCCAGTTACTTGCGAAAGGGTGGTGGTTCTACTTAGTCTGAGGTCTTCCTCCACCAGTAAAACTGGATATGCCATGAAATGTGTTGAAAATGGCGTTAAACCCCATTAAAAAACCAAAACAAACAAAAAACATTTGTAGATTGAATGATCTATTTTGTAACTTTGTTTGTTTTCACATATTTTTCTATCATATGTGACATTGAAACCACACTGCAAGATGCATTATTTGACACATTAAAATCATGCAAAATCTTTACTTTGAGTTTCAGTAACACTATACTGAAATGAAAACCAAAAGTTTTGTCAGTAAATCCCATAGGGTACATTTAAAGCCGGATGTGTATCTGGATATGGAAATGATATTATGAAGACACAGTCTTGAATTAAATTTGGGTTTGTAACAAACAGAATCGGTGATTGAATAAAATATACCATTTTTTATTCTGGTGATATCCGCCATCCTAAATCGTTCTAGTTTCAATGTAAAGGGAGGTAATTTACCGACTTAATCGCTTTCATGAGGGAATGCATGTACAATGATGCTTTGTTATGCATTCTTTTACAAGTTTTTTTTTTTTTTATGTTTTATCTCAACATTTACACAGTTTTAATTGTTTAACTAGACAAATAGTGCTTTTATTTGACAAAATGATGTTTTACACAAAGGGGCAACAACTTTCAACCAGATTATAGAATAAATTATCAAATTCTGTTGATGTGGCTTTTAATATTTCAACAAATGTAGTTGAATTAAAAAAATATCGATATCTTTTTTTGTATTATAGTTAAAGTTGCATGAAAATACCGACAGAACTTTTGGAACTCAGTATATATGCAGTGTTCATTACTTTAATGTATATTAATGTTTTGAACAGGAAACTGTTGGGCAAACCAAGCAGTTTTCACTAAATTGAAATTCACTAACCCACCCTCTTTTTGCTCCATTTCAGGCATTGATATACCCTTAAGAAGGAATAAAAGGAGTGTGTAACCGAAATGCTGGAAGAACTGGTGCTCCAACAGCAACATGAATTAACAGACTGGACTTCTTGCCTAAGGTCATATGGGAATGTTGCCGACAGTGAACGCCTGTGATTTCTTAGGCAGTAGAAATCTTAAGTGTATGGTTAAACAAGTGACATTCTTAACTTTTAAAACTAAATGCAATTTAGATAAAAAAATTACCAACTATTCAAACTGGTTTGTAGTGCAATGTGCTTAGACAGAACAATTTAAGAATTCCTTTGTGAGAACTGTGTATAAGTGGAACCAGCTAGAAGAGAGCACAACCAATTCCCAGACAGTTGAGGCCTTTAAGACTTGCCTCCAGTGCTGACTGAGCTCTCTCATCTCCTTTAGTTATCTACCAGTATTCGGGAAATACTACATATGCTGCAGATACAGGTAAGACAGACAGTTCAGCACTGTCATTTTCAAGTATTAAGAAATGGACATCGAGAAAATTGTCATTCTGGAATATGTAATTATTTGCAGGATTTTTATATCCTTTTTTGCATTAACCTGGTTTGCACAGATCTTGGAAAAAAACCTTGAATTTGATGCCCGTCTTAAAAACCCCTTCAAAGAAACAAATTTGTCTTTAAAAAGTCCATTAAAAAAAGCAGAGTTAAATGAATTAGAAAATGAGAGAAATAGTGAGATGGCACAGTCGTTCACACATGTTGGAAAATTAGAAGATTTAGAATGTATCACAGAAATAATACAGAGAAACACAGCAATGTCTTATGAAGCATTCACCAAAATGATGATAAGTCGCACCGATCATGAACCTGAGATCAAAACCCGAAACCCATGAATCACGAGTCTGACATCTTATCATGTAGCCAGACATTGATGATTGAATTTTAAAATATTAGAATTACCCTAAGCTTGATAAAGAAATCAAAAGTTATTTTTGCGGTCAGTGTTGATGTAGATCCAGGAGAGCCTGCATATTATGCTGTACTATATATAATGTTTGCTACTCAGTCAATAGATTATCAAAAAACACTATTTAGACCAGGAATTGAATTTAAGAGAAAATGGTCTGTTACATATATTTACTGTTACACATATTTACCTGTCTAAGAGAGAATAAGAAATAATTTTATATCTCTTTTCTTATCGTGTTTAGCTGGTGCGGCCATTGCTGCACACTGAGAAATTGCTGATAAAATTTTGATTTCATACCCTTTTTAGTAAAATTAGATGAAGCATGGATGAGTTCTGTTTTTTTTTTTGTTGTTTTACAGAACTGGCACTGTCTTTTGGTAATTAAAATTGTGTTACTGCCGAAATAAAGGAACAAAGGTTTTAATTTATCTTTTTTCATTAGGAAGCAGATGCAGTTCAAATCTCTATTCAAGAATATTGACCTAGCTGACTGTGATAGCCATATATTAATAAACTAAATTGCCTATTGTTTATAAAATTGATAAAATGAGTTTATGAACAAATAATGGTCGACTGAATATTTAGCATCATTTTATTTGCCATCGAGGGTTTACTGTACAGTTGTTCAGTTAACCATTCTCGAGCACACCCCATATCTGCAAGCAACTGATAACTTTCCCACTTGAATCAGCAGTGAGAGACAAATGATAATGTGACACAATGTTGTATGTCAATCATTTCGGAGACTGTTGCCGGGTGGGGATTTGAACTCACGACACCTGGATTGATAGTCGAAACTGACTGAGCTAATCTGGCCTGTCACAATTAAATGGCTTTTATTTGTATTTTAATAATAAATTTACGATACCATGTCATTTTCACACCTTACGTTTTTGCATTAACCTTTTCTTTTTAGTTTACTATATAAGCTTAAGTAAAAAATTAAGAAATCTTCTTGTCAGAAACTACTGGCTCGATTTTAAAATAATTTCACAGAAATGTTCCTTGGAGGATCCTTCACCAAGTTTTTCAAACCGTCTTGATTCGTAAAAAAAACATGGCAGCCAGGGGGTGGGGTAAGTTTACTATATATAAAGCTATAGTAAAAACTTAAGAAATCTTCTTATCAGAAAACACCAGATCAATTTTAAAACAATTTCGCAGAAATGTTTCTTGGGTGACCCATAACCAAGTTTGTTCAAGCCGTTGTGATTTGTTAAAAAAGATGACTGCAACCGTGAGGTGTTAGTTTACTATATAGGCAGCTATAGTAAAAACTTCAAAAGCGTTCTTGTCAGAATCTACTGACCTAATTTCGATGTAATTTCACTGACATTTACCATGGGAGAACCTCTACCAAGTTTGGACGTTATACACATGACATCACGAGAAGCTTGACACTGAGGCATTGTGAAATTATATTACATATTAGGAAAACTAAACACAACGATGGCCCCCCCAAACACCCCCACCTTGTTGCCTATTTTTTTATGTATTTTTGTTTTAATTTTATTTTGTATTAAATCGAATACTTTGCTCCATTTCAATTTTGTAACTGACCAAAAGACCCTCACCGACCCAAAGACCCCCCCCCCCCCCCCCCCTTTGAAACTGTGAAGCATTGTGAAATCACATATCAGGAAAACTTAACACAACTCTGGCGTGCCCCCACCCCCCATTTTTTTGGTATTGAATCAAATACTCTGCCCCATTTTTGTTAATACCAATTCTTCCACATTAGTTTTCAGGTTAGCTCCGAGAGCAGCTGCTAAAGCACCGCCCCCAAAAATGATTTGATTATTATTTGTAAGAGTGCTGTTTTTATACCCCCCGACAAACGAAGTTTTGAGGGGGTATACTGGAGTCACCCTGAGGTCGGTCTGTCGGTCGGTCTGTCCGTTGCAATTTTCCTTGTCCGGAGCATAACTTGAAAAGTACTGGATGGAATTTCATCAAACGTCATACAATGGTAGAATATAATGACAGGAAGTGCAGTGTACAAGAAACATAACTCTATTCTTGCTAATTACAGAGTTATTGCCCTTTGATATTTTTTCTTGTCCGGAGCATAACTTGAAAAGTACCGGATGGAATTTCATCAAGCTTCATACAATGGTAGAATATAATGAGAGGAAGTGCAGTGTACAGGAAACATAACTCTATTCTTGCTAATTACAGAGTTATTGCCCTTTGATATATTTCCCTGTGATATTTTTTCTTGTCCGGAGCATAACTTGAAAAGTACCGGATGGAATTTCATCAAGCTTCATACAATGGTAGAATATTATGACAGGAAGTGCAGTGTACAAGAAACATAACTCTATTATTGCTAATTACAGAGTTATTGCCCTTTGATATTTTTTCTTGTCCGGAGCATAACTTGAAAAGTACCTGATGGAATTTCATCAAGCTTCATACAATGGTTGAATATAATGAGAGGAAGTGCAGTGTATGAGAAACATAACTCTATTCTTGCTAATTACAGAGTTATTGCCCTTTGATATATTTCCTTTGTCCGGAGCATTACTTCTAAAGTACTGGATGGAATTTCATCAAACTTCATACAATGGTAGAATATAATGACAGGAAGTGCAGTGTACAAGAAACATAACTATTCTTGCTAATTACAGAGTTATTGCCCTTTGATATATTTCCCTTGTCCAGAGCATTACTTTTAAAGTACTGGATGGAATTTCATCAAACTTCATACAATGGTAGAATATAATGACAGGAAGTGCAGTGTACAAGAAACATAACTCTATTCTTGCTAATTACAGAGTTATTGCCCTTTGATATATTTCTCTTGTCTGGTGCAGTACTTTTAAAGTACTTTTAAAACCATCAGTGATAACAGTTTAATAAAGTTCATGAAAGAACCAAGTTGATGAATACATGGAGTTCGAGCAAAGCAGGTTCGATATTGTATTCCTAGTGCTCTTGTTTGTTTCTTATCCATAAAATTGTTGTCCCTCAACATAACTCGAAAATGTATAACATTTATTGATTGCCATGAAAGCTTGTACACTGCACAATAATTAAAAAGACCGTTTTTAATTTTAACAAAACCATAAAAAAATTAACAATACAAACAACTCAATCCATAACATTCTCTTTTATTAAGAATTTCTTTTGTCTGGAGCATAACTTTAAAACTATTGGATATAATTTAATAAAACTTCATACAATGGTTAACCATTTTCTGTCATGGCGGCGTTCGGGGGTATTCATCACTACAGTGATAGGTCTAGTTTATATTGAAATGTGCGAATTGTTGGTGAAAGTGTTGTTTTATATATGGGACTGTGTGTATTATTGTTAGGTGTTGTTTTGTATTAGGGAATATCTGCATTGTATGTGGAAGAGTTGTTTTGCATTTGGGAACATGTGCATTGTTGGTGAGAGTTGTTTTTGCATATATGTGTATTGTTGGTGATAGTGTTGTTTTGTATTTTGGACTATATATGTATTGTTGTTGAGAGTGTTACTTTATGTTGAGAATATGTGTGTTGTTGGTGAGTGTTGTTTGTATTTGGGAATATGTGCAATGTTGGTGAAAATGTTGTTTTGTATTTTGGAATCTGTGCATTTTGGTGAGTGTTGTTTTACAATTGAGAATAGGGACATTGCTTGTGAGTGTTGTTTTGTATTTGGAAGTATATGCATTGTTGGTGAGAGGGTTGTTTTGTATTTGGGAATATGTACATTGTTGATGAGAGTTGTTTTATATTTTGGAATATATACATTGTTGGTGAGTGTTGCTTTGTATCTGGAAATATATGCATTGCTGGTGAGTGTTGTTTTGTGTTTGTGAATATGTGCATTGATGGTATGTGTTTTGTATTTACGAATATGTATTGTTGGTGAGTGTTGTTTTGTATTTGGGAATATGGAGATTGTTGGTGAGAGTGTTGTTTTGTATTTGGGACTATGTGCATTGTTGGTGAGTGTTTTGTATTTTGTAATGTGTGTATTGTTGGTGAGAGTGTTGTTTTGTATTTGGGAATATGTGCATTGCTGGTGCGTGTTGTTTTGTATTTGGGACTAAGTGCATTGTTGGTGAGTGTTTTGTATTTTGTAATGTGTGTATTGTTGGTAAGAGTGTTGTTTTGTATTTGGGAATATGTGCATTGTTGCAGGGTGGTGAGTGTTTTGTTTTGTATTATGGAATGTTTGTATTGTCGGTGAGAGTGTTGCTTTGTATATGGAAATATATGCATTGCTTGTGAGTGTTGTTTTGTATATGTGAATATGTGCATTGATGGTATGTGTTGTTTTGTATTTACGAATGGGTATTGTTGGTGAATGTTGTTTTGTATTTTGGACTATGTGCATTGTTGGTGAGATATGTGTTGTTGGTGAGTGTTGTTTTGTATTTGGGAATTTGTGTATTGTTGGTGAGAATGTTGCTTTGTATTTGGGACTATATGTATTGTTTGTGGGTGTTGTTTTGTATTTTGGAATATGTGTATTGTTGGTGAGTGTTGATTTGTGTTTTGGAATATGTGTATTGTTAGTGAGATTGTTGCTTTGTTTTTGGAAATATATGCATTGTTGGCGAGTGTTGTTTTGTTTTTGGGAAGGTGTGTACTGTTGGTGAGTGTTATTTTGCAATTGGGAAAATGTGCATTGTTGGTGAGTGTTGTTTTGTATATGGGAATATGGACATTGTTGGTGAGAATGTTGTTTTGTATTTGTAACTATGTACATTGTTGTTGAGAGTGTTGTTTTGTATTTGGAACTATGTGCATTATTGGTGAGTGTTATTTTGTTTTTTTGGAATATGAAGATCGTTTGTGTGAATGTTGTTTTGTATTTGGGACTATGTGCATTGTTGGTGAGTGTTTTGTTTTTTGTGAATATATGCGTTGTTGGTGAGTGTTTTGTATTTTGGTATGTGTGTATTGTTGGTGAGAGTGTTGTTTTGTACTTCTTATGAATATGTGCATTGTTGGTGAGTGTTGTACCTTATACAAATCACTCTTGGTAAACCAGTTGTATAAGGATGTACATTATGTCAATCACTCTTGGTAAACCAGTTGTACAAGAATATATTGTGAAGAAAAGGTTGATTATTTTGTGTTGAGCTAGATATATGTGAGGTTGGTGAGAGTGTTTGTTATTTTGTGTTGAAAAAAATGTGTAGTGTTTGGGAAATGTTTGTTGTTGTTTTTTTTTAGAATAATATGTGTGATTTTGGGGAGAATGTTTTTACGTTCTGCAAATCACTCTTGACCAGCCAGATGTACAAGAATATACATCATACAAATCTCATCTGATGCTGTACAATGATAAGCATTAAACGTATCACTTTTGATCAACAGGAAGAAATGACTGGAAACTGTTTGAATTGTTGAGAGTGTGTTTTATATTTAGAGACAAATTTATATGTTTGGAAATGTTTTACTTTGTGTTGGGAATGATGTATATATTTTTTTGGGAGGCTTCAGTGTTTTGTATTTAGAGAGATATATGTGATGTCTGGGAGAGTGTTTGTTGTTTTGTATTTAGAGAGATATATGTGATGTCTGGGAGAGTGTTTGATGTTTTATGTTGGGAGAAATTTACTGTGATGTTGGGGAGAAGGTTGGATAATTTTGTGTGGAGCAAATGATGTGATGTTGGGGAGAGTGTTTGTTGGTTTTTGTTTGGAGAAAGTTATTGTGATGTTGGGGGGAAAATGTTTGATAATTTTTTGTTGTCCTAGATATATTTGATGTTGGTGAGCATTTGTAGTTTTGACCCCCCCCCCACCCCCTATATGGTGGCATATAGTAATCGCAGCGTCTGTCCTTCCGTCTGGTATTTCATTTCCGGCCTGTAACTTTGTCGTGCATAGATGGATTTTGTTGATACTTGCAACAATTGATCAACAGAACATGACGTGTCGCAAGTAAGACCCACACCAGTGCCTCAAAGGCCAAGGTCACAATTTCAGATTGTTTGACAACATTCTGAGTTTATGTGAGATTTCGTTTCTGGCCTGTAACATTGTCATGCATAGATGAATTTTAATGATACTTGCTACAAATGATCAACATAACATCATGACATGTTGGGGTGACATTTCATGACATGTTGGAGTGACATTTCTTGTTTGTTGAGTAAAATATGTGTGGTGTTTAAGAAAATGTTTTTGTTTTTGTTTTGAGAGTAATGTGTGATTTGGGGGAAGAATGTATGTACGTTTTGCAAGTTACTTTTGATCAACTCGCAATACAAGGATGTACATTATGCAAATCACTCTTTGATCAACATGTACTGTTATTAACCAGTTTGTATATTGTTGAGACAGTTCAAGATGAGAGGATATGTTATTTTGTGTTGGAAATATATCTATAATGATATTGTGCAGCTTGGTTTGAATATATATGTATTGTGAGAAAGACAACTGCTTGAGTACTATGACAGTATAACATGACTATTCTGTGGAGTCTGGAACACTTTCAACACTTACGGGTTTCACTATGAGTAGTAACTATGAGGGAACTTGACTTGATTGGATTATTACATCAGTGAACATGGAGGTCACACAGTGGACAACATGATGTATTATCTCTGAACACTTTCCACTTTGGTGGTCCTCATACAGCAGCCGGCATGGTGGTTGTCATCAAACAGCAGACAGCATGATGTCTCGATCTCTTTAAACACATTCCAACCTGAATGTCATCACACAGTAGAGGACATGGTGTTTCACCTGAGGTTCACTAGCTTAACTGATGTATATGACGTGATATTGTAATACTGGGGATGGAGAAATGACATTATTTACTACAAAAATGTGATGTGTAACTACAACAAAAGGATAGACAAATTGACACTCTCTATCAGAGAAATATACCACGCGACCACACCATTGGAATAGGAAGATTTTCCCCGACTACTTCTGAAACATAATGTGGAACTACAGCACTGATACAGAAGGATTGTCGCACTGTGTACTAGAAGTATGATTTGAAAGCTCAACATTTGGACAGAAACATTGCCATTTTCTGACACAGAAATATGATGCGAGACTACAACACTTGGGCAGTAAATTGACCAAACTTTAACACAGAAGTATTGGAGACAGTAGCAATTGGCCCATTGCTTTGCGTTTCATATAAATACTCTGTGGTAAAGATTGATCAAGTTATTGTCCATGTGTTGCAGTCTCGCATCATATTTCCATGTTAGAGAGAGGCAATATTACTATCCTTGTGTTGAACTTCCAAATTATACTTCTAGTGCACAGTGCGACAATCCTTCTGTATTAGTGCTTTAGTTTCATATTATGGTTCTGAGGCAGTGAGTAACAATCTTTTTGTTCCAATGGTGTAGTCTCCTGGCATACTTCTGTGATAGAAAGTGTCAATTTGTCTATCCTTTTGTTGTAGTCACCTATCATGTTTCTATGGTAGATAATGGTATTTCTACAGCACTACTGCTACAATATCACATTATATACACCAGTGAGGCAAGTTTGTCTCAGATGAAACACCATATCCTCTGCTGTGTGATGACAAGCAGTATGTAATGTTGTTTTTGCTGATAAGTTCATCTGACGGGTTCCACCTTTCTTTCCGAGTCCCTGGCCCCATTTATGGACGCAAGGATTGATGTTGGCGATTCGTTGTTGCAGTAGCCAGTAGTGCAGCGATGAGGGAACTTGACAGGATTGGATTATTACATCAGCGAACATGGAGGTCACACAGTGGAAAACATGATGTATTTTCTCTGGAGCACTTGCCACTTTGGTGGTCATCATACAGAAACCATGATTCCACACTAGTGGTCATCATACAGCAGCCGACATGGTGTTTCCACACTGGTTGTCATCAAATAGCAGACAGCATGATGTCTCGATCTCTTAAACACATTCCTACCTGAATGTCATCACACAGTAGAGGACATGGTGTGTCACCTGAGGTTCACTCGCTTCACTGATGTATATGATGTGATATTGTAATACTGGGGATGGAGAAATGACATTATTCACTACAAAAATGTGATGTGTAACTACAACAAAAGGATAGACAAATTGACACTCTCTATCAGAGAAATATACCACGCGACTACACCATTGGAATAGGAAGATTGTCACCGACTACTTCTGAAACATAATGTGAAACTACAGTACTGATACAGAAGGATTGTCGCACTGTGCACTAGAAGTATGATTTGAAAGCTCAATATTTGGACAGAAACATTGCCATTTTCTGACACAGAAATATGATGCGAGACTACAACACTTAGGCATTAAATTGACCAAACTTTAACACAGAAGTATTGGAGACAGTAGCAATTGGCCCATTGCTTTGCGTTTCATATAAATACTCTGTGGTAAAGATTGATCAAGTTATTGTCCATGTGTTGCAGTCTCGCATCATATTTCCATGTTAGAGAGAGGCAATATTACTATCCTTGTGTTGAACTTTCAAATTATACTTCTAGTGCACAGTGCGACAATCCTTCTGTATTAGTGCTTTAGTTTCATATTATGGTTCTGAGGCAGTGAGTAACAATCTTTTTGTTCCAATGGTGTAGTCTCCTGGCATACTTCTGTGATAGAAAGTGTCAATTTGTCTATCCTTTTGTTGTAGTCACCTATCATGTTTCTATGGTAGATAATGGTATTTCTACAGCACTACTGCTACAATATCACATTATATACACCAGTGAGGCAAGTTTGTCTCAGATGAAACACCATATCCTCTGCTGTGTGATGACAAGCAGTATGTAATGTTGTTTTTGCTGATAAGTTCATCTGACGGGTTCCACCTTTCTTTCCGAGTCCCTGGCCCCATTTATGGACGCAAGGATTGATGTTGGCGATTCGTTGTTGCAGTAGCCAGTAGTGCAGCGATGAGGGAACTTGACAGGATTGGATTATTACATCAGCGAACATGGAGGTCACACAGTGGAAAACATGATGTATTTTCTCTGGAGCACTTGCCACTTTGGTGGTCGTCATACAGAAGCCATGATTCCACACTAGTGGTCATCATACAGCAGCCGACATGGTGTTTCCACACTGGTTGTCATCAAATAGCAGACAGCATGATGTCTCGATCTCTTAAACACATTCCTACCTGAATGTCATCACACAGTAGAGGACATGGTGTGTCACCTGAGGTTCACTCGCTTCACTGATGTATATGATGTGATATTGTAATACTGGGGATGGAGAAATGACATTATTCACTACAAAAATGTGATGTGTAACTACAACAAAAGGATAGACAAATTGACACTCTCTATCAGAGAAATATACCACGCGACTACACCATTGGAATAGGAAGATTGTCACCGACTACTTCTGAAACATAATGTGAAACTACAGTACTGATACAGAAGGATTGTCGCACTGTGCACTAGAAGTATGATTTGAAAGCTCAATATTTGGACAGAAACATTGCCATTTTCTGACACAGAAATATGATGCGAGACTACAACACTTAGGCATTAAATTGACCAAACTTTAACACTGCTGTGTGATGACAAGCAGTATGTAATGTTGTTTTTGCTGATAAGTTCATCTGACGGGTTCCACCTTTCTTTCCGAGTCCCTGGCCCCATTTATGGACGCAAGGATTGATGTTGGCGATTCGTTGTTGCAGTAGCCAGTAGTGCAGCGATGAGGGAACTTGACAGGATTGGATTATTACATCAGCGAACATGGAGGTCACACAGTGGACAACATGATGTATTTTCTCTGGAGCACTTGCCACTTTGGTGGTCGTCATACAGAAGCCATGATTCCACACTAGTGGTCATCATACAGCAGCCGACATGGTGTTTCCACACTGGTTGTCATCAAATAGCAGACAGCATGATGTCTCGATCTCTTAAACACATTCCTACCTGAATGTCATCACACAGTAGAGGACATGGTGTGTCACCTGAGGTTCACTCGCTTCACTGATGTATATGATGTGATATTGTAATACTGGGGATGGAGAAATGACATTATTCACTACAAAAATGTGATGTGTAACTACAACAAAAGGATAGACAAATTGACACTCTCTATCAGAGAAATATACCACGCGACTACACCATTGGAATAGGAAGATTGTCACCGACTACTTCTGAAACATAATGTGAAACTACAGTACTGATACAGAAGGATTGTCGCACTGTGCACTAGAAGTATGATTTGAAAGCTCAATATTTGGACAGAAACATTGCCATTTTCTGACACAGAAATATGATGCGAGACTACAACACTTAGGCATTAAATTGACCAAACTTTAACACTGCTGTGTGATGACAAGCAGTATGTAATGTTGTTTTTGCTGATAAGTTCATCTGACGGGTTCCACCTTTCTTTCCGAGTCCCTGGCCCCATTTATGGACGCAAGGATTGATGTTGGCGATTCGTTGTTGCAGTAGCCAGTAGTGCAGCGATGAGGGAACTTGACAGGATTGGATTATTACATCAGCGAACATGGAGGTCACACAGTGGACAACATGATGTATTTTCTCTGGAGCACTTGCCACTTTGGTGGTCGTCATACAGAAGCCATGATTCCACACTAGTGGTCATCATACAGCAGCCGACATGGTGTTTCCACACTGGTTGTCATCAAATAGCAGACAGCATGATGTCTCGATCTCTTAAACACATTCCTACCTGAATGTCATCACACAGTAGAGGACATGGTGTGTCACCTGAGGTTCACTCGCTTCACTGATGTATATGATGTGATATTGTAATACTGGGGATGGAGAAATGACATTATTCACTACAAAAATGTGATGTGTAACTACAACAAAAGGATAGACAAATTGACACTCTCTATCAGAGAAATATACCACGCGACTACACCATTGGAATAGGAAGATTGTCACCGACTACTTCTGAAACATAATGTGAAACTACAGTACTGATACAGAAGGATTGTCGCACTGTGCACTAGAAGTATGATTTGAAAGCTCAATATTTGGACAGAAACATTGCCATTTTCTGACACAGAAATATGATGCGAGACTACAACACTTAGGCATTAAATTGACCAAACTTTAACACTGCTGTGTGATGACAAGCAGTATGTAATGTTGTTTTTGCTGATAAGTTCATCTGACGGGTTCCACCTTTCTTTCCGAGTCCCTGGCCCCATTTATGGACGCAAGGATTGATGTTGGCGATTCGTTGTTGCAGTAGCCAGTAGTGCAACGATGAGGGAACTTGACAGGATTGGATTATTACATCAGCGAACATGGAGGTCACACAGTGGAAAACATGATGTATTTTCTCTGGAGCACTTGCCACTTTGGTGGTCATCATACAGAAGCCATGATTCCACACTAGTGGTCATCATACAGCAGCCGACATGGTGTTTCCACACTGGTTGTCATCAAATAGCAGACAGCATGATGTCTCGATCTCTTAAACACATTCCTACCTGAATGTCATCACACAGTAGAGGACATGGTGTATCACCTGAGGTTCACTCGCTTCACTGATGTATATGATGTGATATTGTAATACTGGGGATGGAGAAATGACATTATTCACTACAAAAATGTGATGTGTAACTACAACAAAAGGATAGACAAATTGACACTCTCTATCAGAGAAATATACCACGCGACTACACCATTGGAATAGGAAGATTGTCACCGACTACTTCTGAAACATAATGTGAAACTACAGTACTGATACAGAAGGATTGTCGCACTGTGCACTAGAAGTATGATTTGAAAGCTCAATATTTGGACAGAAACATTGCCATTTTCTGACACAGAAATATGATGCGAGACTACAACACTTAGGCATTAAATTGACCAAACTTTAACACTGCTGTGTGATGACAAGCAGTATGTAATGTTGTTTTTGCTGATAAGTTCATCTGACGGGTTCCACCTTTCTTTCCGAGTCCCTGGCCCCATTTATGGACGCAAGGATTGATGTTGGCGATTCGTTGTTGCAGTAGCCAGTAGTGCAGCGATGAGGGAACTTGACAGGATTGGATTATTACATCAGCGAACATGGAGGTCACACAGTGGAAAACATGATGTATTTTCTCTGGAGCACTTGCCACTTTGGTGGTCATCATACAGAAGCCATGATTCCACACTAGTGGTCATCATACAGCAGCCGACATGGTGTTTCCACACTGGTTGTCATCAAATAGCAGACAGCATGATGTCTCGATCTCTTAAACACATTCCTACCTGAATGTCATCACACAGTAGAGGACATGGTGTGTCACCTGAGGTTCACTCGCTTCACTGATGTATATGATGTGATATTGTAATACTGGGGATGGAGAAATGACATTATTCACTACAAAAATGTGATGTGTAACTACAACAAAAGGATAGACAAATTGACACTCTCTATCAGAGAAATATACCACGCGACTACACCATTGGAATAGGAAGATTGTCACCGACTACTTCTGAAACATAATGTGAAACTACAGTACTGATACAGAAGGATTGTCGCACTGTGCACTAGAAGTATGATTTGAAAGCTCAATATTTGGACAGAAACATTGCCATTTTCTGACACAGAAATATGATGCGAGACTACAACACTTAGGCATTAAATTGACCAAACTTTAACACTGCTGTGTGATGACAAGCAGTATGTAATGTTGTTTTTGCTGATAAGTTCATCTGACGGGTTCCACCTTTCTTTCCGAGTCCCTGGCCCCATTTATGGACGCAAGGATTGATGTTGGCGATTCGTTGTTGCAGTAGCCAGTAGTGCAGCGATGAGGGAACTTGACAGGATTGGATTATTACATCAGCGAACATGGAGGTCACACAGTGGACAACATGATGTATTTTCTCTGGAGCACTTGCCACTTTGGTGGTCATCATACAGAAGCCATGATTCCACACTAGTGGTCATCATACAGCAGCCGGCATGGTGTATCCACACTGGTTGTCATCAAATAGCAGACAGCATGATGTCTCGATCTCTTAAACACATTCCTACCTGAATGTCATCACACAGTAGAGGACATGGTGTGTCACCTGAGGTTCACTCGCTTCACTGATGTATATGATGTGATATTGTAATACTGGGGATGGAGAAATGACATTATTCACTACAAAAATGTGATGTGTAACTACAACAAAAGGATAGACAAATTGACACTCTCTATCAGAGAAATATACCACGCGACTACACCATTGGAATAGGAAGATTGTCACCGACTACTTCTGAAACATAATGTGAAACTACAGTACTGATACAGAAGGATTGTCGCACTGTGCACTAGAAGTATGATTTGAAAGCTCAATATTTGGACAGAAACATTGCCATTTTCTGACACAGAAATATGATGCGAGACTACAACACTTAGGCATTAAATTGACCAAACTTTAACACAGAAGTATTGGAGACAGTAGCAATTGGCCCATTGCTTTGCGTTTCATATAAATACTCTGTGGTAAAGATTGATTAAGTTATTGTCCATGTGTTGCAGTCTCGCATCATATTTCCATGTTAGAGAGAGGCAATATTACTATCCTTGTGTTGAACTTCCAAATTATACCTCTAGTGCACAGTGCGACAATCCTTCTGTATTAGTGCTTTAGTTTCATATTATGGTTCTGAGGCAGTGAGTAACAATCTTTTTGTTCCAATGGTGTAGTCTCCTGGCATACTTCTGTGATATAAAGTGTCAATTTGTCAATCCTTTTGTTGTAGTCACCTATCATGTTTCTATAGTAGATAATGGTATTTCTACAGCACTACTGCTACAATATCACATTATATACACCAGTGAGGCAAGTTTGTCTCAGATGAAACACCATATCCTCTGCTGTGTGAAGACAAGCAGTATGTAATGTTGTTTTTGCTGATAAGTTCATCTGACGGGTTCCACCTTTCTTTCCGAGTCCCTGGCCCCATTTATGGACGCAAGGATTGATGTTGGCGATTCGTTGTTGCAGTAGCCAGTAGTGCAGCGATGAGGGAACTTGACAGGATTGGATTATTACATCAGCGAACATGGAGGTCACACAGTGGAAAACATGATGTATTTTCTCTGGAGCACTTGCCACTTTGGTGGTCATCATACAGAAGCCATGATTCCACACTAGTGGTCATCATACAGCAGCCGGCATGGTGTATCCACACTGGTTGTCATCAAATAGCAGACAGCATGATGTCTCGATCTCTTAAACACATTCCTACCTGAATGTCATCACACAGTAGAGGACATGGTGTGTCACCTGAGGTTCACTCGCTTCACTGATGTATATGATGTGATATTGTAATACTGGGGATGGAGAAATGACATTATTCACTACAAAAATGTGATGTGTAACTACAACAAAAGGATAGACAAATTGACACTCTCTATCAGAGAAATATACCACATGACTACACCATTGGAATAGGAAGATTTTCCCTGACTACTTTTGAAACATAATGTGAAACTACAGCACTGATACAGAAGGATTGTCGCACTGTGCACTAGAAGTATGATTTGAAAGCTCAACATTTGGACAGAAACATTGCCATTTTCTGACACAGAAATATGATGCGAGACTACAACACTTGGGCAGTAAATTGACCAAACTTTAACACAGAAGTATTGGAGACAGTAGCAATTGGCCCATTGCTTTGCGTTTCATATAAATACTCTGTGGTAAAGATTGATCAAGTTATTGTCCATGTGTTGCAGTCTCACATCATATTTCCATGTTAGAGAGAGGCAATATTACTATCCTTGTGTTGAACTTCCAAATTATACTTCTAGTGCACAGTGCGACAATCCTTCTGTATTAGTGCTTTAGTTTCATATTATGGTTCTGAGGCAGTGAGTAACAATCTTTTTGTTCCAATGGTGTAGTCTCCTGGCATACTTCTGTGATAGAAAGTGTCAATTTGTCTATCCTTTTGTTGTAGTCGCTTATCATGTTTCTATGGTAGATAATGGTATTTCTACAGCACTACTGCTACAATATCACATTATATACACCAGTGAGGCAAGTTTGTCTCAGATGAAACACCATATCCTCTGCTGTGTGATGACAAGCAGTATGTAATGTTGTTTTTGCTGATAAGTTCATCTGACGGGTTCCACCTTTCTTTCCGAGTCCCTGGCCCCATTTATGGACGCAAGGATTGATGTTGGCGATTCGTTGTTGCAGTAGCCAGTAGTGCAGCGATGAGGGAACTTGACAGGATTGGATTATTACATCAGCGAACATGGAGGTCACACAGTGGACAACATGATGTATTTTCTCTGGAGCACTTGCCACTTTGGTGGTCATCATACAGCAGCCGGCATGGTGTATCCACACTGGTTGTCATCAAATAGCAGACAGCATGATGCCTCGATCTCTTCAATCCAACCTGAATGTCATCACACAGTAGAGGACATGGTGTGTCACCTGAGGTTCACTCGCTTCACTGATGTATATGATGTGATATTGTAATACTGGGGATGGAGAAATGACATTATTTACTACAAAAATGTGATGTGTAACTACAACAAAAGGATAGACAAATTGACACTCTCTATCAGAGAAATAAACCACGCGACTACACCATTGGAATAGGAAGATTGTCCCCGACTACTTCTGAAACATAATATGGAACTACAGCACTGATACAGAACTATTGTTTCACTTTTGGTTAACTATTTATAATATCTGAAGGAGTTTATGTATTTGATAAATAGTCCATGTGTATCTGTATAATCATAAAATACGAGTCCAGTTCAATATTTATCAATGTCGGTCAAATTTTTGGTAATTATTGGTAATAAAAGTGTTTTTTTCCTATCAATAGGACATAAATAAAAATAGTGTTTGTTTCCCCTTGCGAAACCGATCCACGAAAAAAGCACCGACTGAAAAAATTTTATATGGGAAAATTTCTGGGGGTTTTTTATTATTATTTTCGACCGCTCCGGGCTTGTCTTAAAAATTGTACAAGCGAGTTTTCACAATACACAGGTCTGCAAATATCTCTTTTCTATACAACACATGTGAAACTCTTGCTTATAGACCGTAACTAATCAGTAGAAACAATTGGCCCCTGCGGTGTTTACCGAATGCCCGATATTGCGACTGCGGAAAACCTCTCATGCATATTCAATTCCCTATTTTTATTCCTCTAATGTGATTGGGGGGTAGCTTTGAACATAAATTAATCTATTTTAAATAATGGCTATGATTGGTTGGATATCTACGACCACGGTACACACAGCATTAAGTTCTGGTATTTTAATAAATATTTCGTAGATTTACAATAATTGGAACTGCATGTATGTAAATTTTCTTCTGTGACCAGGGGCCGGCAAAAGCACTCGTCCTGACGACTGGTTTTTGTCTGCGGACGAGTGATTTTTACCAGCAACTAGTCCGTCGGACGAGTAAACCTTTTAACAGAGATCGAAAAATAAACAATCTGAAAACTGTAAAAAAGGTAATTAACCAAAGTGTTTACGGTATTTATTCTTTCTATATTTCATTGCTGTAAATATAATTTGTAAATTTGACATTTAACGATCATCAACGATAACTTTATCATGCAATTTCTTGTTGAGTCCCAAGGACATTTTCTTTAGAAACCATTCGGCATAATTAATGGTATCGAGACGTGCATACCGATTGAAAAATCGGACTTTTCTGTCTTCGGAATATTTCCCGGTCTTTTTGCGTTTTACATATTACGGAGGCTTGAATGCATTTACTTTTTATATTTACCCCAAGCTGTTTGTATTCGGAACAAAAGCAATATACATGTATAAACATCAACAAACTTAATGTTTATTGCATGATCATAACGGTTAAAGCTAGTGGTGTTCTTACTGTAAATGAAGTAGTCAAACTATTTAAGGTAAGATAAGGTTATCACAACGTGCTTCCAAAATAGACACTATTTTACTATAACTTTTTTGGACAAGTGAGTTTTCAATACGGATGAGTACTTTTTACTAGTCCACTTGCCTGACAGACGAGTGCTTTTAAAAGTTTTTCCCGACCCCTGTTGTGAAAACGTGAACGTTGATATTTAAATCAAGTATACGATAAAGAAAAATGTGGTAGGGGTATTATAGTAATACATTTATTGTCTTTTTAATATTTGAAATATAGTTTACTAGTTGCACTTTTCTAGATCATAGACTACCAAGTTCTCTTAAATGAATTGCATAGCTTTGTAGACTTGACATTGCCATTGCTGTGTGTTATGACATTTAGTAATCATAAGAAAAGAGAAATATATTTAAAATAATGATTCGAATTAACACCTGCTCCCACACTGCCACAGAGTGACAGAACAGATATGATAGTCAATAAAGAACAAAGACAAAATACAATATGATAAGTTGGTCATACTTATAGAGACAAAGTCAGTTCTCCCTGAATTTCTCTCACTTCTCCCGGTCTTGTTCAAACTCTAAAACTTGTGATTTACACATGCATAATGTTATAGGGAGCTAACCTTATATAAAAATTAATACATTTAAGTCTATTTATGTTTAATTATTTTATATTTTACTGCAAAGTGTATTGGTAATAAAAATCTGGGCAAGTGAATCTTCATTTGTAACAAAAGATACTTTTCTAGTATATACCTAACTTTTATGATATACAGCTTCATAGTTAAGAGTTTTGTGATTTTTATGCGGATTTGATGTAGTCACAGCTGCATATTAGAAACGATTTGCCGGAAGCATTTTTGTGTGAAGATCTGGTGTACCACCTTACAGATTTTTCTTCAGGGAGCAATTCACCATTACGCATAAATAGTCATTACATAAACTATGTATTAATTAACTTCTTATTGTGCAAGAAGTACCTAGGTGACGTTTCATAATGCAATTCAATTTGCATAATTATAATGTTTATGTTTTACTTTTTTAAACAAAACATTTTAGATGTAATTTGTCTACATAAAATTATATACTTTGAGAAGACCCCTACTATAGAAATGCGTTATAAAACTTAACATGTCACTATTCTGACTTCCCATTGGTTAATATTTGCATGTGACATAAACAACATAACATTTTATTGGTTGTAGTATCCAAGATCAGCACTAGGTCAGCCATTTTTTTGGGGGTAAAAGAAGTTGCAGGAAATTGTAATCACAAAAGAAATACGAAAGGTTAGAAAATTATAGCCAACTGTACTTTTATATACGTAGTATATGACATAATCCGATATATTCAAACGGTTTCTATCTCAAGTTGTAGATTATTTGCTGTTATTTACACATAATTGAATAGAATTGTTTCGCAAACAACTTTGGCCCAGTTTCGGTGTCTGGCATTGATAGTACCAAATTCTTGCCTTAGGACAGGAAATGATTATGCGCCATAACCAATTTTTGCTTTTCTTTAGTGTGCTGTTCTTACTTTCTGAATATTCAGTGCTTATCAAAGCATGTAGCCTACAACTCAACCTTCAGACAGGTTCATCTAAAGGTTCAGTGCAAAGACTTCTGTGTCATAGGTCATGAGTGCCTGAAGTGTGAGAGTATTACACTACAGAGTCCATTATTAGGCGCTGTCAACAACAAAGTTGCCACAGTGACAGCTGTAACGGCTATCGAAGGTGAGTAATCTTTGGGCAAGTGGGCTCAGGTATTCCCAGCAATAACATTGAATCATCAATTAACTTTATTTTCAGTTTATATCTAGAGTGTTGACTTCAATAAAAGGAGTGTTTTCTCTGTTGCAAATTTACAGAGGAAATAATGGTTCTGTGTGTAAATACACTTGTCTGCAGCAGGCCTTCTAAAATGCCGGTTTTTCAATAAAAAATCAGTCCAGATATTTTCTTACGATCGTATAAGATCTCATAAATTGCTCTTACCATGCCATACTGACCTGTGAAATACGCCTTGCGGCAATATCATTTGACCCAATAATCCGTTTATTTTGACACCTGCTATGCGAAATGATGTCAATTTCGACTAAACCATTGACAGTATTAGGGGAGTTTATCGGAAGAGTCTCGCTATGTAGCACACCTCCGATGTGTGATCAGCGACCCATAGCGTTCTGTCGGTTCATCAAAAGACTGTGTTTGCGTCTGAAATTTCTTTGATATACCGCTAACCAAAGCTGGGACAGTCAGACCGAATATTGTTTGCGTCATTAAAATATTTGATAAAACGTGCAGCGTTACTTGTTTGTTTCATTTTTTTTTTTTTTTTTTAAATTTATTTATAAAATTGATGACATTAATTAATGAAACTGATAAAACCCTGACCGATTTTGTTTTGATGAGGGACTGGTTCTGAATGATTTATTTTGGTGGTTGAACCATTACATTGGTTTCCACGGTGATTATTTCTCGCAGCTTCCGGAACTTGCAACACTTCCGGTTCGATTGATTATTTTTAATATAATGAAAATTATTCAGTTACGCGGAAACATAATGTCAGTCATTAAAATGTACACACTGTGATAAAGTATGTTATAAATAATACACAAATAAACTTAAAATCGTTCCTTATTAATACATAAACGGAGAAAATACATGATGCAGCTGACATGGTGGGTGGGGTATGCTTACATGTAAAGGCATAATGTAAACCAATTTTAGTGATTTTTTTAAAAATAAGTGCGATTCTTACGGTAGTAAAAAACCTGGACAGATTTGCATTTTGGAATTTTAGAAGGCCTGGTCTGCAGGTATATTACCCTAGTGGTTAGAGCATCTGCTTGGAACGAAGTGATCACCTCTATTTAGCAACCACACATTTCCTTACTTTTAAGCTTGCTGGGACGAAGTCCTTAGTAGAGCTATTGTCATGACCCCGGTGTCGGCGTCATCGTCTGCAGACACCCAGGTTAAACCTTTGCGTTTAAGTTACCTATGCAACCACTCATTGGATGTCAATGTAACTTTGCGTGTGTTTACCACCATCAATGGAACACACAGAGATAAGAACCATAACTCTGGATTGCATTTTGGCACAGTTATGGCTCTTTTTGGACTTGGACACCAAGGTTAAACTTTGCATTTAAGTTTAAGATATCTATGCAACCACTCATTGGATGTGAATGAAACTTCACATGTGTGTTCAACATCATCAATGGAACACACAGAGACAAGAAACATAACTCTGGGTTGCATTTTGGCACAGTTTTGGTCCTTTTTCGACTTAATTTTTTCAGATTTAAATTCTTTATCAGGTAAGATATCTATGCAACCATGAATGAAACTTTGCATGCGTGTTCACCATCATCTTTGAAACACACAGAGACAAAAACCATATCACTGGGTTGAATTTGGCACAATTATGGCCCTTATTTGACTTTATTTTTCAGGTTAAAGTTTTTATCACATAAGATATCTATGCAACCACTCATTGGCTATGAATGAAACTTCGTATGTGTGTTCACCATCATCATTGAAATACACAGAGACAAGAACCATAACTCTGGATTGGATTTTGGCAGAGTTACGGCCCTTTAAGACAATTTATTTGTCTGTAGACACCCAGGTTAAACTTTTGCGTTTAGATGCGTTTAAGTTTTGGTGTTTGCCTCCAATCTCAATCTTTGCATTCGTGGTGAGTTTTATCCCATCTGCGAGCTTTGTTGTCTTCTAACAACTCTTGTTTTATATATAAATATATATACACACTCCTATGTTTCTATAATTTCTTTAAAATGCAGAGTAGAAAAATTGGTTGGAATTGTATAAATACTTGAAAAGCAACATTTAGATTAAACTGTTGTAATACAATGCCATTCATTTGATACTTTTTGCTGTTTAGGCTTAATTAAAATGTTTTGTAGGGCTGTGTATTGCTTGAGAAATGGTGATTATTGGGCTGGGGATCAAATATACGATCTTCCACAAGCGAGGCGGATGCTCTACCACATGACCACTGGTGCGTTTTTATAGGATGTAGGATTTTCAGTAAATACTTAACTAGCTCCTCTTCAACATTGATTGTATGTTAAAGCAAGCAAGGTACTGAACATGCATACTTCTGTGTTTGAAAATGATTTAGTTGGTTACGCTGTATTGCAATACACTTGATCAATACACTTGATTAAGGCATGTTATGATGTACCATATTGTGTTATAACGCGATTTCAATATATTGCTAAAGTCCTACATTTCCAGTTGATCCTGCTGGTTCGATACTTCCCCCCCCCCCCCCCCCCCCCCTTTAAAAGAAGATTGTTGTTCATTCAATACAATATATTATAGGTCTTTGTCTGTCAATATCCTTTAAAAAATCAAAAAAATCCCCTACCTACCCACCTCCTATCTGGTATGGGTTTCACGTGGAAACAATTATTAACGGTGGCCTTAGTTATCACATAATCAGATAAAATAATGTAAACTTGGTTTGTGGTGTCGTGGTACATCTCTATAGTGTAAGCTAGCACACTTTTCTGTTTGAAAAGAGCTCCAGGTTCAAGTCCTGGTGGAGATCTTGACACCTTCACGAAGTTGTACAAACTAAAAACTCCAAAAAATGTACCATTATATTGGTCAAAATTTAAATCAAAGTGTAATAGGTGGTGTAAATACAATGCTGACCTTTCTTTACCAAGACTGTACACATGAGTGCCCATAGCATATTAACACAGGTAATAATTAATATGTATAAGACAATACAATTGGTATGGACTTAAAGCTATATGATGCTAATAGAATGTGGCAACTAGAATTATTACCTGAATACATAAAGAGAACCAGGTTGGACTTAAAAGCAGTCTCAAAATGTTACAATCATGTAGTAATGAAAGTAAGTAAAACAGAAGAGAGGAAGCTAATAGAGAAATACCACAAGACCTGTTTGTTTACAATAACTGAGACACATATACATTAAGTTACTGAAAATATAGATAAACCTGTGTTAGTGGTCACCTTTATTAAGAAACCATTTGTTGTAAACAGCCACATCCTAGACACTGGATTCTGTCAGCCAGAACTATAATATGAATGAAACATTCTGTACAAATTATTTTACCAAATAATTCTTTTAAGGACTGCACCCAAATATGTACATCTATGTGTTGTTGTTTTACTACCGGGTATTTAACCATAATAAGTGATATTATTAAATCGATTAGGTGATATCACATATTCGAAAAGGTGATTTCAATTATTCGTACAAGTGATATCACTTATTTGAATATGAATAAGTGATATCCAGTATTCAAATAAGTGATATCTCTTATTATGGTTTAGCAGTAAAACAGTACCCCATATACATAATCTTTTTGTGATATTTCAAAAAGTGGATTATTCAACCAGATACTGGTTTATGTCACTGATTCAACCAAATTTGAAAAATTAAGTATTACTGTATACCACTTAAAAAGATGTTACACTGATATATAATTTATGAAATGCATTAAAAATATTTGGTGGCAATTTATTCCCTAAACAAAAATAGATCTGACACAAAAGTAGCACTTCTGCACAAGTATGTCCATTTGTATCCCGCTATATACCTTTGATAACTGAGGTTACTTGTTATATGTCTTTGGTATCTTACATAAAAACCAATTTATGTTAAATAATTTTTCACATTGTAGTTAAAATTAGAAATAAAAAAAAAATTGTCTCTATCCCTGGTTACTCGTTATTCTTCTTGTCTTTTGGCACTCTGGATTACTACATTAGATATACAACATCATAATTTAAAAATACTAAAAAAACATGTCTTTATTTCTGGTTACTTGGTTATCCTTCTTCGTGCGGAGATCCAGCGGTAGAGCACTGAACCCATGATAAGACAGTTGTGGGTTCGATCCTCCGCCAGGTCTATATGTGGTGTCCTTTAGCAAGACATTTTCCCGCATATGCCTATAATGGACCAGGAAGTCGTATATTTATTCACGATTTGAAGAAAAAAGTAATATTATCAGTTAAAATGAAACATAATTCTATTTCTCAGAAAGTTAAACCTTCGTATTTTGTGTTCCTGTATGTTCTCACGTTCATCCGCATTGCAGTACTGTTAGTACTTTGATGTGCTCTACTGGCCAATGGCCAGCAGGGTTTAGTCATGGTAAATTTCTGTTGTCTGTCTGTCCGTTGACCTTTTCTTGTACACGCGATAGCACCTTCATTTTTTAGTGCACAGCAGTTATATAACCACAAGATCTCTGATGAGTTCTTGAACCAGTGTTATTTGGCCACAAATGTTACCGCCACAGGGCTTATAAGCATATTTCAAATCAAATTTTAAAGAATGTTTTCGCTGAAAGTTTAAGGCTTAGATAAGTTACACATAGCATCTGTTGCCGGTAGAGGGTTCAGGTCCTTTTGGGCCTCTTGTTTATAATTAATGTTCATGTACATGATTGTATGAATGTTTTTTTAAATAATTATGATGTATGGTGTTTAGCGTCGCTTTCAACAATTTTTCAGTCATATCGCGATGGTGTCTACTTTAGACAGTATTCTTAGCGCTGTCACACTGGAGTATCATGCCGCAGACACATGGTGTGATAAAGAAAATGCTTAATTTTTTTTAAATGATATTGAGGACATTCATTAAACAAGAAAATTGAAATAGTTAAAATGTCAATACTAATTAGTTGTATTTCTTTGCCATCAGGTTTAGAGGCAGGTGAACTCCATGACCTTCTTACCCTGCTTAGGATTCTGGGAACTGATAGACCAAAGGTCAAAGAAATTTTGAATATGAGATCAAGTCCAGAGGAATGCCTGCCATTCTGCAACATTTGCTCAACTACAGAGGGCTCTAGCTGGATTCTTAAATTCCACCCAAACTTTGTATGTTTGCATATTTAGATATATCTTCACGACTTGAATCCATCATTGAACCTACATGTATGTAGAATTGTATAATTCATGATCGCATTCCCATGAATGGTCACTCTAAGCTTCAGATATAAAACCAGAGATATTGTGATTATCATGATGTGAAAAATAACACATTTCTCATATTAAATCTGTGCTGAGCGGGTTGTCCAGTTGTAGAGCATAGGCCCAATGATCAGAGAGTTGTGGGTTCGATCCTCCACCCATGTGCGGTGTCCTTGAGCAAGACACCTTTTCCCCACATGCTTATATTCCATATTCTCATTCTCATATTCAAACCAGGAAGATTTTGAGTATAAGTCGTAGTAACTGGTTTCACAGTTGAAGTAAAATAAATAAACATTAATCTGCTGGTATGACGTGCTGCATAATTAATAAATGGGACTTTTACATGTAGATTTACACTTACATTTCATTCAATACATTAAGTTCATATATCATGAACTTACAACAATTGTATTTATGATGGTTTGTTTCCCCTGATGATTATTACAATCCAGAGTCTGTATTTTACACTTTGCCTTATGTGACAAGCAGCCATGAAATCCCTATCCCAAAACCACTGCCACACTAGAGTCATGCTGCAGACATATGGTATGACACTCCTTCCTAGTCGCACTATACTGACACTGGGACGACCAAACCTAGAACTTTTCTCTACATGCTGAGTGCCAAGCAAGGAAGTTTCTAGTATCATTATTCAAGACTGGAATGACCTGGCCAGGGATTGAACCCACAAACTTCCGCATGTAAGGAGGACACTGTACCACTAGACCAACAATCACCCTTTTTATAAGTTAATGTGGACACATATATTTAAATAGAAAGCAAATATGTGTAACTTACATTAATTTATCTATAGAAAAACCCTAGCTGACAAAACCACAGTACTAATTAACACTCCGATACTAATAGAATTTACCTGAATTAATTATAATGTATGTAGAAATTAAATAGCTTGTATTTAATTTACCATCTAACGAAAATCTAATCTAGAAAGGCGTTTAGCTATTTCTGATATCACAAATGACTTTCCCGTGCCAGCAGAGCCTAACAGCAAAATATTGTGTCCTTTTAATGCAATATTAAATGCTCTTTTTTGATTATTATTCATTTTGAAACAGCGAGAATATTTTGACAAGACAGCGCGAAAATTCACGTGAGGATGTTTACCCTTTTCAGCTTGATGATTAGTTAACTGGGGATATCCAACAGCCAATCAAATGACTTGAATGACATCACGTGACACAATATGGCCGGCTGAAACCCTCATCCATGATGAACGAGGAATTTATCTTGATTTTTACTAATAGCAACCATATCCCACGGGTATTGCTGTTGGTGAGTACTAGTTTTACGATTATAAATTGAATTCTTTCAATTCTTTGCCTTGCCACAGTCGAATCACGTAGTTTACCCTTGTAAAATATGACGGCGATCGTGTACGCGACCTTGTCCGACTAAACAAAAATGACAATTTTCGCGGTGATCGAGCATAGATTTCTCAGCTATCGTGCATACAATGTGTTTGATGTTAATGTATATGGGTAGATAAATGTCTTAGCTCAACGTAGCTACAAGGAAAGTGTATTTAAGTTTATTTCGACGAGTTCCACCCCTTGTCTATATTTACACTATATATAGCTAAAAATACGTGCTGGCCCCCTTTGGTTCCATAACGTATTTTCGGTCATGACCTGAATTCAATCACTTCCGAGAATTATGAATATCGCTAAAGTGACATCGGTCAACCATCTAAGTACTTACCTTGTACATCGTTGCCTAACCATGTCGCTGTAAAAGCTAGCTTAACAGAAAAGACTGCTGTTAGTGACCTATATGTACACTCATTACACTCTTCCCCTCTTTACCTCTAGGGCTTATACCCAACAGCACAGCCTGTGTCTTTCAGCAGTTCATTGCCATATCCCATCCCATTCCAAAGAAAGATAGATTCGTGCAGGCACAGGTTCGAAAGTTTATCCTCGTTACCATTAAAGTAACCAGTCACCCATCCAAGTACTAACACTCCCCTAACACTACATCGTTGCTCAACTTCCAATACAGTCAGTGTACTTTAACTACATCGCTGTAAAAGCTAGCTTAACAGCCAGACTGTTGTAAGTGACCATTGTACATTCACTACATCGGGTATGGTATTCAATTTCCTGCACAATTAGCAATATTTACAAATAGTATCCATGTGATTGATTGTTTCATCGGCAATGTTGGTGATATATATGATATTGATTAGTGTTTTGCCTAAAATTGTTTTAATTAAATTAAAATAAACCAATGCTAAATATTTTATTACTCATTAATACTTTTCAATTACATAATTATAGCACTAGTTAGTTCAACAGACTATAACTGGTTCTCACCTATCAACAATTATCAGTGTTCTTACTGTATATTTGGCATGCCACATAACACTATACTAATTTAAGTTTGACGAAACCACTTCCTGTTTTTAAAACAAAATTAAAGTAGATGAATTGAAAGGTTGATGAAACCACCGTCACCCGTGGGCCACAGCATGTGAAATTGAAGCTACAGTCGGACCCAAACTCAAAGTGTGTTGAGAGAACATAAACCGCAACCAATTTTTTTTATATCTGTAGTTTTACAGACATAAACATCTACCATATGTTTAAATATCTGTTTTTATGGACATGAACATCAAGGAATTGTATAGAGGTGGAAAGGCAACTAATTGAGATTTTGTGAACACTCATGCCAAATTAGTAATCCTTGTGTGCTATTTTATCAACATTTAGTCAGGAGATGCAAGTTTCCTATCGTTCTATACAAGTCCTTGTAAACATCAACACTTTTTTTAATATCTGTAGTTGTCATGGTGTTTGGCCCAAAAGTAGCTTACCTACTTTTACCGACATAAACATCCCATATTGGCGATAACCCGAGAAAAGTGTTGATCTTTTTAGGTTCCAGGGGGATAGTGCACGTTACAGATTGAAACCAACTGTATGTTTCTTCTGGTTCTTCAGTGCCCTCAGTGTATAGCACCACCACATGGATCCTCGATTTAAATACCCATCAAAACAACTGTTTTTTATTGGCCAGCCCCGGGGATCTAACCCACAACCTCGATGCTAGAAGTTTTGTGATTTACCGACTGAGCTAATTGGACTAACCAGCTTATACTGGTTATGCTGCCATCAAAACAGCTATGTATTTTTGGACATCTTATTGAATACTGCCTGGAGATAATTGAATGATAATTGATCCAGCGTAGTGATTAACTGATGGGTGGTAATTAATCCCCATGTGTATGTGCACCATTTAAAGTTATTAAAGAGACTAAACTTTTGTAAATGGTGACTTGTATAATTTTCTACTTGTTCAGAACATCTGGCTATAGGATTGTACAGCACTGTCAGGGGAAGGTATTTTAACAACATTATCAGGCATGGTACTAAAAGTCTAAATATAGTATATCTATACTAAATTTTGTCTATTATCACTGTTACATTGGGCATATATTCACATTCCTTGCATAATTCCGATGAGCAGGGCGTAACCATTATCACTACTCAGAATTCATTTAGGCAGGGCATTATCACTACCCAGAATTCTTATTTTGATAACAGTCCCGGGCAAGGGTTAATGGCATGGGGGAAAAAGTGTGCATGTGGAAGTTGATAATGGGTGAACAGTACCTTGTAATGACAATACAAGCTGTACTCTAGGTGCAATAATGAACAAAAACATTAAAAGGTATCGTAAGGCCTCCTGTATACTCCAAAAAGTAACATAAGTCTGAGTAGAACCTTTCAGGGGAAATTGGTTAACTCTAATAAATTGTATTTATATAGCTTGACTTGAACCAACAACTTCACATGTAACACATACGTGATCTTTAGCACAGAAGTGCTCTCAGTAATGGAGGGTTGCACTCTGGTATCAAAATAAAACAAGTGGGGCATGTGTTTGCTGTGCTCCTACCTACTCGCTAAATATTGCAGCTACTTAAACTTTTTATTGCCTTTCAAAGCGTTAACTTTTTATTTTTACATGATATCTGTCCATTTTTCTTTAAAATACTGAGTCGAGACACAGCAATCAAACATTCTTTTAGGATGACCTGGCCAAATATGGCAAAATAGCTTGGTCAATCTTGATGATAAGAAACAATTGTATTGATATACATGGTTCGGCGGCATATTATTGTAGTTGATATAATAGTTATAAAACTTTAATTAATGAGAACAGTGATTTAAATGCATTCTTTTTTTTTAATCAGGTTAAACGCCATTTTCAACACATTTCAGATTATATATGGCTTATCCAGTTTTGCTGGTGGAAGAAGACCTCAGACTGAGTACAACTACTGTCCTTCTGCAAGAAACTGGAAACTTTCTCACATACAGTTTTTGGAGCAGGATTCAAACCTACGACCTTAGCGGTGAGAAGTAAGTGATCTTGAGATGTCGCCTTATACCACTCGGCCACAGAGGACCCTTTAAATGCATTCAGTCTACCAATATGCCCTCAACTTTAATCTCAGTCGGTCTTTTTAGGTCACCTGAGACTTTGTTTCAATGGACCTTTTGTCCATCATCATGCGTCCGTAAACAATTGACTTTTTTGAGTTCTTCTCAAAGCCGTAACCGTAATTGTAATGATATATTGTATGCAGCTTTGGTACACACAGGTGAATCAAAATTGTGAAAACGGTCATAGTAAGGTAAACTTTGAAAATCTTTTTCTCAATATAGGAGAAGCACTGGGAAACAAATAGTGAGATGATTATGGACATTATATGGGTCATTTATAAAAATTGTGAATTGCATGTCCCTGTGTCACACGGTTTTGCCCTTGGAGTGAGGCCTACTTTACTAAATCTATATTAGAGAAATTGACAAAAAGTTGTTTCTTACGACTGAATAGATTTATGTGAATGTTTTTTTAATAATCAGATGACTGTTAAGGCCCATGGGCCTCTTGTTTAAAAACACATTATAAATTACGGTTTCCAACGATGTCTGTATTCATATAATTATATAAATATAAGTCGGTAACCTCCCTGTTCATGTCATGATTTAATTATTTCAATCAGAGAACAGTTCTTATAACATATATTTATTGTTAGTTGACCTTTTGCTTTGTTTTCATTAGAGTTTTGGTAAATACATTGTAAATTCTGACGGAGTTGTGGTTGTTACTATAAACAATTTTCAAATTGTTTTTTAGCTTGACTTTTCAAAGAATAAAGAGAGCTATTCTTTCACCCGGATGTCGGCGTCCCACTTTGGTTGAAGTTTTGTGTGCAAGTCCCAATCTCAATAACCGTTGCATGTATTGACTTGAAACTTAGCACAACACCTTCTAGTCATCAAACATACTATGATAACTAAGTTAGATTACTCTTGGATTAATATAATGCAAATTATTTCCCTAGTTTGACTTAGAAATTCTGGTTAGTTTTGCTTGCAAACTTGTACCATCTTGTCAATACTTCATCAACCACTCAGTGTATTTGATTTTATTTAAACTTAACACAAGATTTCCCAGTCATAAAACATACTACAATGAAGATTACTCTTGCATGAATAAAATGCAAATTATTGCCCTTATTTGACATAATAAAATTTTATGTGTAAGTACCATCAGTTGGAACTCACAACCCTTGAATTGACTGTCAGACACATTATAGACTTAACATATAACATGAATAAACTTCCAAGTTGTGATTCATTTTACAAAGGGGGGCATTTATTTGTGACCGAGATATCCAAATTTAACCAATTTATAAAGTACATATATTTATGTAAAAAATACCATAAAACACACAGCTGATGCTTTAGATGTTTCAACCTGACTTGAAATCAATACTTGTATACATGTATTTTGATTAAAGACTAGCTTCTAGATTGTTGAAGCATTTTCCTCCATAAAAAAAAGAGGAGTCGACCTGATTTTTAATTTCACAAAATTTGATATTATACTACATGTATATAGTATTAGAAAACAAACATGTAGTGCTGTGTTACAAGAGTGCATTTTATTAACAGGAATTTTGGCTATTTTAAACATTAATTTCTATTAATTTACATAATTTGATTTGGTAAATATTTAAGTCCATTATCTTAGTACAACATGATATGCTTCTGTGGTGTAACTGGCAAACACATCTACACTATTGTAGACATTCTGGGTTTGAATCCCAGCAGTTGCGAACAACATGAAAAAAGATGGCTTAGATATGGTGAAAAAAGAAATGTCTGTTTTATTTTTTAATGAAATTATTCTCTTTTAAAAATGTATATTTTTTTATAATGTTTGCTGCTGCATGGACAAAATGCTACTAACTTATGCGTACTCTTTCTGACTGCCTTACATTCAAAAAGTATATTTTCCTTGGACTGCAGTTTATAATCATACATGGTCTATATTTTTTGTCTGTTTTGTTTGTCTTGTTTAGTATTACAACCAGATTGTAGAAGTGTCTGGACAAGAACTGAAGGGAACCTATGTCCAGATTGTATATTTCATATATATTTGGATGCCTCAGCTGCTAATTTCAGAACTTAAGTAAATGTGTTGGTTTATGTATGCAGTCATGAACAATGCTGTTGTTTTTTCTTGGTACATGGGAGATGGAGGTTCAAATTACTGCCATGTCCAGAGAGTTCTCTTAAATTTTAGTTTAGTCCTGTGTCCTAGACGTTTCCAACATTTGTCCAGAAATATACATTTGGTTAAGTCATACTTTAACATTTAAACTGCAAGAACTCGATTTATGCTTGAATACAGTATGAATGTCTGGTGTTTAGAATTATACAAATGGTTCCTTCTGTGGCAGAGTTGTCCAGAGTGTTGTTGTCAAATAACCATTTACTTCTCACTGCCGAAGTTGTCGGATCAATCCTCGCTCTAGTATTCTAAACATTTTGTGAGAAATTTAAGGTTATTTACAGAAGGACGGTGGCTGTACTGAGATTGGTTCCTTTGTCTTCTAGGTCTGTTTTGAAATTGTTTTGAAACCCCAGTAGAAATACATACTGGCTATCTGCATAGTGTAAACTATAGTGTAGACATGTATTATGTTTATGTAATAAGCCAAGAAAAATATGCAGCCATTGCAGAATCGAACTCGGGACCTTTCACTTACAGGACAAGTGCTCTATCGTTTGAGCTAACCAGACCGTTGACATATGTTTCTCCTAACAGTTTAGGTACACACTGTTACATTTATATTATGCAAAAAAACATCTATAACCGAAGAAAAACCCACGTCAAAAGGTGTTTTATGACCAGCATCCATTTATGTAGCTTGATTAAATAAGGGGTGAATGGACAGCTTCTTTATTATTTGGATATCCTTTCTGCTGTCCATAACTCTGGAGACGCAAAATAAAAAAATTTAAAAGAGATGTGCAATATGTCGCACTACCATTTATGATGCTAATTACGTTTGCTTTTGTTTTGCAAACCAAGGAATTAGAAATATTGTTCCTTGAATAAAGTTGCAATCCTGTAATAAAGAGATTTATTTATGATAAACATAATACATATTAAATATATAATGGAAACATCTGCAATGTTATTCTAAATATATAATACATGTACTATAAAGTTTATTTAGTATTTGTTTGTTTACTATACTTATAAAATTGAAGTTCGACCCAAAGAGAGGCAATGCCTTAGTTCATATTAGTTGTATATGTAGTTGTAGAAGAAAAGGTACAACAGACTTTATATTAATTTTGTAACTAATTAACCTGTTATTGTACAAACATCACATGACGTATTTCAGCCAATGACAAGCGTATCTATATGTCCTGGCAACCATTATTTTAAATGTGTTACCGACTGAGCTTACCGGCCATATTTTAACTTCTTCTTACAAACTGTTTTGTCATAATTTATTGAGTGATAGTTGCTATGTTCTTTCGGTGGGAATTGTAGTAAATATTTGTATTTCTATTAATTTGTTGCATACTTCTGTAGCTTGGACCATCACGTTTGCAGGTACCTTGGTTGTGGATATTTTTAACTACTATAACTCATCTTATATTTATATATATTTATATACTATCATCCCATCATTGTTCTTATTAAAGAAACATACATTTCAGGTGTCAGATGTTAGAAATGATATAGTATTGAACACATTCTCTGCATCCACTTGTGTGGGCCAGCAGACCTGAGAAAGAATCAAAATCACTGATGAATCCAGAGTGGCTAGTTTTTGAACTACAAAAAAAAAAGTGTAGAGTAATACTACATCTTAAACTCTGTTTAATAATCAGTTAGACTATCTTTTTATACTCGTTACAAAAAAATTATCGTTATACATGTAATTTCAAATTAAAAATAATGCAGTTCTTTAATGCAATTTTTCAATAACTTTGAAAATATTTTTTGAATAGCATCATTTTATACTACCAAGAGCTAAGAGACAATCAGTTACCTAACTTCTCTTTCCTTGGATTTCGGAACATTAACAACTACGCGAATACATTCATCTCCACAAGTAACTGATTACTTTCCCACTTGAATCAATGGCTCAGTTAGCTCAGTCATTTACGCGTCTATCAATCCAGAGGTCATGAATTGGAATCCCCGCCTGGCAACAGTCTCCGTTATGATTGATATATGATATTGTGTCTCATTATCATTCGTTTCTCACCACTGATTCAAGTGGGAAAGTTATCAGTTACTTGCGGAAATTGGGTGTGCTTGTGTAACAGTGGTAATTGATCGTCTGTTATTCCTCGATGGCATAAAAATTATGCTAAATATTCAATCAATCAATAGTTAGAGACTGATAACAATGTAATGCAATGTTGCATATCAGTTATTGCAGAGACTGTGACTCAAAAAGAAACAATTAATAACATAATAAATTTGTTATTTTAAATTTATTTACATTTTTAAGTAACTAAAATAAAATTAAATATTTGTCAATAACGTTGTAGTATTACAATGTTCTGGTAATACGTCATTTTCAATCCACCATTGTGTAAAGTTTGTATGAACAGCTGATTTTATTAGCACAAATAAGTTGGTAAAAACAGGAATATTCACTGGATTTAAAGAAATTTATTCACTATCACTGTCGGGTATGAGTTTTATTCTCTCATAGCTGCAAATAACTGGGGAACTTTCTATGTCTTCAATCGGGCGACGTAACGGGCTGTCAGAGTGGTTTGTCAGTTGTGACATGACGAGCTGTCAGAGTGGTTTGTCAGTTGTGACGTGACGGGCTGTCAGAGTGGTTTGTCAGTTGTGACATGATGAGCTGTCAGTGTGGTTTGTCAGTTGTGGCGTGACGAACTGTCAGAGTGGTTTGTCAGTTGTGACGTGACAGGCTGTCAGAGTGGTTTGTCAGTTGTGACATGACGAGCTGTCAGAGTGGTTTGTCAGTTGTGATGTGACTGGCTGTCAGAGTGGTTTGTCAGTTGTGACATGACGAGCTGTCAGAGTGGTTTGTCAGTTGTGACGTGACGAGCTGTCAGAGTGGTTTGTCAGTTGTGAGATTTTGGGTTTCACTTATATTACTAAAGTGGAAGCTGACATTCCCATGGAAGTGACTGTTGACAAAAAGTTTCCGGTGGCATCATATTTTCTGATTGTGCATTTGGTTCCTGTAGGTTTGTTTTGGTACACGTGGGTGGGGTTATTTCAAATTTTGCTGTTTTCTTGTTGGACAATATGTCGGAAATGTTTTTACTCTGGTCATTATTTATTTTGCTATATTTGTTAAGTGAATTAACATTTTTGTGGCCAGAAATCTTTCTCTTTCACTGAAAAAAAATGTGAACAGAATATCAAATTTATTCTGGTTGAACATTCCATTAACAACATTATAATGCATCATCCGTTTATATACTCATTAGGAAGGAAAGGAAGTAGTTACATATTCATCATGGGATTGGAAATACAACTAGAAAGAGTGTTACCAAAGTGGGTCTTTTGGCTACTAATTGGAATGCTGTTTCTGAATATTTTATATCATTTATAGTAACTGCGAAGTTGTACATAATTATCCAATTTCAAGTAATGCATATTGAGTGTTATGTTTTGAAACCCTTTTAAAAAATGTTTAGGTCTTTAAAATGAGAAAGGACATCAATAGATAATAAGATAAATAATTATTTTTTCTAGGTATTCCAACAAATATTGGTGGAAAAATAAGCGTTTGAATATCGACAAAATTGTGTCTGCCATTTTGAAAATAACAACCACATTTCTGGTGTTATACATCTGTCTTAAATTGATTATTTGACCTGTCATACATGTATATTACATATTTACATATATGATTGTAGATAAAAAGCACAGATTTGGATTTTATACTTGATGCTAACCTTTTTTGTGCAAAAATTTGTGATGGCCAAGTGGACTTCACAGCCATGTGTAAAGTTATGGGTTTGATCCCTGGTCAGGTAATACAAAATACTTGAAAAATAGAAACTTCTTCTCTTGGCACTCAGCATTTAGGGGATAGTTCTAGGTGTGGTCAACCTGGTGTTTGTATAATGTTGCCTATATTGTGACTGGGTGGGGTATTGTGCCATGTGTAGGTGTCGGGCATGATACTCTAGTATGGCTCAAAGTACTGTCAGAAACATTGTTGAAAGCAGATAGAGCCCATATAACAACAGTCTTCCTGCAACAGTCTCATTGATGATTGAAGACATTACCTTTAATTTTCATTCGTCTGTCAATGCTGATTCAAGTGGGAATATTTTCTTGTTTGCAGAGATAAAATGCCATGAAAGAAATGGACATTACAATATTTTTCTCCCCAGCAAGTTTCCTTAGCAAGTCATTTTAGTTAAATTACATCAACTGTAAAGGAATACACTTGCATTCATTTTACAGTTTGTACTGTTTCTTTATATATTTAGGTAAAATAATAACATATGTATATATATATATACCGGTATATATGGTTCATGGTGTTGAGTACATCTTTATAGTGTAATGTAGCACACTTTTCTACATGAAAAGAGATTCAGGTTCAAGTCCTGGTGAAGACCTCAACACTAACAACCATTGTACAAAACAAACACTTAATTCTGTCAGCCAGAACTATTACATGAATGATATTATTGTATAATACATACTTCACAGACATTGAACTAGCCTTATGTTTTTCATCAGCTGTCATGAAAACTCCAAATTGTTCTGATTCCTGAAATAAACAAGTCCAAACTTACTGATCAAAACATTTTTACTACCTTCATTTCATAAATTCAAAACAGATTTACAATGCTTAGTAAGAAGCCTCCAATAGATATCCTTAGTTGGAATTGAACCAACATCTTCCATCTTAAAGATGGATGTACTTCATTGTACTATGAGGATGCATCTTGAAGCTATATTACAGCACTGCACACTAAGTATAATCCTGTTTTCAATGGCTGCTGTAATAACATCATTTGTTGAGAAACTTGTTTGAAAATAATTAAAGAACAATAACACTGCCAAAAGTCAATGGAACTAAACACAACCCGAAAGTGGTTGCAAAACTGGTAAAGTCAAACCTGTCTTAAGCAGCCAGTCAAGGGAAGGAGCAAAAGTGGCCTTTTAAGACAGGTTTTTGCTTAATACAGGTTAATTTACTCTGACAACATAGAAATGGGAAATAGAAAGTATGATTGCTTAAGACAGGTGGTCGCTTAATAGAGGTAACTGCTTACATAGGTTTGACTGTATATAAAAAAGCCAGTTTCCTTTCAAATTGATTTGGTTATAAATTTCCCAATGGGCTCCATTGTAACATTATTGTCAACAACACTGTGAAAAATCCAAATCTGCAATATGTGTCTAGGCTCAAATTCTTGACTGGTTCAATATCTGCAATTATAAGCAAAAAAAATATATATGTTGACCAGGTTGGGTTTTTTAAATTCAAATGTTTTGCCTGACCCGTCAATTTCCAGAGAAGTAATGTTGCAATTCATCACCAATACCATTCGACCCATCAGTTCTAAAATGACACAGATTGTCTAGAAATCTGGTATCAGCATCAAATTTTCAGAGGTGATTTCTAAAATATTGACCATTTAACACATCATAAGAATGAATAAATCACTGCAATGTAAAGTCCTGAAAATAGAAGAAAAGAGCAACTATACTCAGCAAAAAAAGAATTTTTCCATGAATTGGTTATTTTCAAATTCCTGTTTGAAACACTGCACTGATATTTGTATGGCCGTGTCAGTTGATCATTTTGTATTAAATCTGTATTTTGATTGGACATTTGAAATGTGTTTTGTACCCATAAATTAATGATAAAGTGGACAAGGCCTATAATCAAAAATAACATTGCATTTGCACTGTTACTGTTGCTTTTCAAATTTGTTTTTAAGACTAATATTAGTGAGGCATAGTTGTGAGATAAGCAAGTAAGTAAGAATTACAAGTTTAATTTTATTTATAGAAGGTGACTCAATTGACAAAGTCAATCTTCCTTGAGGTCCTCTTAAAACAAGTACATCGTATTACAAAGTCCACGAAATCATGTATTTTTTTCAATTGTTTGAATAACAACATTTTTGTTGATGTAATGCACATTTGAGTATTTACCGCATGGACTCCAGCACATGCAAATTATGCAAAACAGGATTTTTACAGCTGGGTTATTATCACTTGTGTTCAAAAGTTTTCATAATTCAAACAGACTGACTCAATACAGACATTTTTTTAATAACATCTAAGTTATAAATGTAGAAATTGTAAAAGTTATTGCACTTTAAACAGAGTAAAGTTTCTTTTTTGCTCAGTATATATTTTTAATACTACCTCCTTCATCTGTAGGTCTGGGGTATTCAAAGAAGAAAATAGTGGCGCAAGTCCTGAAGACAGGTTTTTTTTGTCTACAAATGCACTAAAAGTACCAGAAAATGTAATACAACTTAATCCTGACCGAGTAAAACTGTATTCATGCGTATATTTGCACTGGTTCTGAAATAATTCAAGTTTAAGTAAAATATCGGTCAATATTCATGCTGTTTCTGCAAAATAAAGTGATATTAATATTGCTATACCTGTCATGTGGAATTCTAATAACTTTGTCATTTGTGGTCCTACAGGTCTGAAACTTACACAAATACATGTTCGAGTGTTATCTTATATGAAAGAACAATATAAACCTTATAAATAAATAACAAACAAAAGTATTAAGTAAAAATCTATGACTACCCCCATGGATTTTTGGTTAAAAGTTAAATTTTAAGATACCAGTAATAAGACAACATGAATTACAGCCAACATGCACTGTTTGATGTCAAAACCAACTGCAACACTTGTTATGTCATGTCATCACATCATTTTCTAGAGAGAGAAATGGCAAAATTAGGCCTAAAAATTATTATACATGCATGCATAATGTCAAACTTCTGTGCATATCTCTTCTCTGAAAAAAAGTGCACCAAATGTACAATTGGTTACCAGTTCCTGGAGATTACTGACATCACTATCACTATAGAAACAAACATTGTGAAATAAAATTTGTGAGTGAATCGACAGACAATTGACATGCTCCGTTATCATAATCATTATATAATAATAAGAAGCATGAGCAATATTTATCTACTGAAGAAAATCAACATAAATCAACAATGAAACAGTAAACCCAATCTGAGAAGGAAAAAACCTACATTAAACGCGTTTTTTGTGAAAAGTGAGGTAAAAGACATAGGGATAAATTGTCTAATAATAACATTGATATACAGATCATCAGACGAGACAAGGAGACTTTTGGCGGTGTAATTACTGTAGCATGCAGAAGTTTGGGACTATTCAAAGCCAGGTACCAGCTTCTACTATACTGCAACCACGTGTCTGAACCAACACTGATATTCAAAGCCAGGACACTGATATTCAAAGCCAGGTACCAGCTTCTACTATACTGCAACCACAAGTCTGAACCGACACTGATATTCAAAGTCAGGTACCAGCTTCTACTTTACTGTGACTATGAGTCTGAACCAACACTGATATTCAAAGTCAGGTACAAGCTTCTACTATACTGCAACCACGAGTCTGAACCGATACTGATATTCAAAGTCAGGTACAAGCTTCTACTATACTGCAACCATGAGTCTGAACCGATACTGATATTCAAAGTCAGGTACCAGCTTATACTATATTGCAACCGCGACTCTGAACCGAAGCTGATATTTAAAGTCAGGAACAAGCTTCTACTATACTACAACCACATGTCTGAACCAATGCTGATATATAAAGTCAGGTACAAGCTTCTACTATACTACAACCACATGTCTGAACCCATGCTGATATTCAAAGTCAGGTACCAGCTTATACTAGACTATGACCATGAAAATGAACCGACACTGACATTCAAAGACAGGCACCAGCTTCTACTATACGTCTGAACCCATGCTGATACTCAAAGTCAGGTACAAGCTTCTACTATACTACAACCACGTGTCTGAACCCATGCTGATATTCAAAGTCAGGTACCAGCTTCTACTAGACTATGACCATGAAAATGAACCGAAGCTGACATTCAAAGACAGGCACCAGCTTCTACTATACTGCAACCACAAATCTGAACCGATGCAGATATTCAAAGCCAGGCACCAGCTTATACTACACTGCAACCATGAGTCTGAACCAACACAGATATTCAAAGTGAGGTACCAGCTTCTACTATACTGCAACCACGAGTCTGAACCGACGCTGATATTCAAAGCCAGGTACCAGCTTCCATTTTACTGCAACCACGAGTCTGAACAGACACTGATATTCAAAGCCATGTACCAGCTTCTTCTATACTGCAACCACGACTCTGAATCAGTACTGATATTCAAAGCCAGGTACCAGCTTCTACTATACTGCAACCACAAGTCTGAACCGCCGCTGATATTCAAAGCCAGGCACCAGATTATACTACACTGCAACCACGAGTCTGAACCAGTACTGATATTCAAAGCCAGGTTCCAGCTTCTACAAAACTGCAACCACAACTCTGAACCAGTACTGATATTCAAAGCCAGGTACCAGCTTCCACTATACTGCAACCACAAGTATGAACCAACGCTGATATTCAAAGTCAGGTTCCAGCTTCCACTTTACTGCAACCACGAGTCTGAACCGACACTGATATTCAAAGCCATGTACCAGCTTCTACTATACTGCAACCACGACTCTGAACCAGTAATGATATTCAAAGCCAGGTACCAGCTTCTACTATATAGCGACCAAGAGTCTGAACCGATGCTGATATTCAAAGTCGGGTACCAGCTTCTACTTTACTGCGACCACAAGTCTGAACCGACTCTGATATTCAGTCAGGTATCAGCTTCTGTTATACTGTGACCACGAGCCTTAACCGACTCTAATTTCAAAGTCGGGTACCAGCCTCTACTATACTGTGACCACGAGTCTAAATTGACACTGATATTCAAAGTCAGGTACCAGCTTCTACTGTACCTGACCACGGGTCTGAACCAATGCTGATAGAAAAAGCGGCAAGAAATGTGACTCTTACAAGTAATGACAGTCAAGCAGAGTCAAACAATTACCAGCTTGTACACCTTGGTAAAACCGAGTACATGTTCTATGACGCATACACCAGTCACGGCACATATAAACAAACCTGCAATGCAAAATTGAAATTTGACCTAAACTATGAGGTAAAATGGTGTTTTGCTTAAAGTGTGAATCTTGTGGATTATCCACCAACTACTATCACCTGTATGAGGAAATTCTGTCACAAAATAGAGGATGAAATCCTGCAAATATAAATTTGTCACTTCCTGCTGCGTGCATTGACACACCTATTGGAAATTCATCAATCCGTTTCCTTATGACAAGTTTGCAACGGTTCCACCAGCTAAAAGCGGCGATGCAGTAATTAAGTGGCTGATGCAGTAGAGTCGGTAGCTGAGAATGGTTTTGCCCCAGTCAGGAAACAGTTACATGTAGCAAATGAAGCATGAGACCACAGCAGCCAGCCACTCAGATGACCAAAACTATGGTTGAACAATGCAGTAAGCATAAAAAAATCATAGGCATGACATTGGGTAACAAACTGACTCGAGGAAAGAAAAACAATATTTATGATTCTGCTGTTATAGGTGATAAAGAAGAGAGGCACACAGACTCATGTCTAATATCCTACAAAGTGAGTAACCGATACTTGTTGACAATCATCAACCATCATCAGCCATTATCATCAGCCATCATCAGCCAATATCGAAGGTTGGAATACAGACATAAACACAACAATTTAAAAAAAGTTCCAATCATGGTCATTTACCAGCTTTTCTGGAAGAAATCAGCATCACTGCATCCGCCACATGTCCGTCTGTCTGATTGTGTTAACCACAATTAAATTTCCCATATGGCTCCTTTGCAACATTATTGTCAACAACACTGTACAAAAAATCCAAATCTGCAGCATGTGTCTGGGCTCAAATTCTTGGCTGGTTCAAGATCTGCAAATATAAACAAAATATATATATATGTTGACCAGGTTTTTTTTTTTTTAAATTCAAAGGTTTTGCAGGACCCTTCAATGTCCAGAGAAATAATATGCCAACAATTCAATACCATTCCACCCATCTAATCTAAAATGACACAGAATTGTCTAGAAAACTGGTATCAGCATCAAATTTTCAGTGGTGATTTCTAAAATATTGACCATTTAACACATCATAAGAATCATTAAATCACTGCAATATAAAGTCCTGAAAATAGAAGAAAAAGGGAACTATATTTTTAATACTACAGTGTCGTCGGTGTTAACAAATCATTTTTCATTTATTACTAATAAAATCAATCTTCAAATTGTTACTTATGTTTTGTTTACAGTTCATTTAAAGACAAATTATCTACCTAGCATTCTGTGAAGTTTCCACTTTAAATTCGATCTTACAATGTCTACAGAGTTTGTTTATTGACAGCCTTTTCAGGTAATACCGGGTCACTTCCAGTAGTAATGAATCGCACATATTTCATGATGAGGCAGTGTCTGAGGGCTGTTTAAAAAGCATTGTGCAATATTTAACTATCAGCATTACAATAATTATCACCTAATAGTTAACAAATTGGTGTTTTCCTTCTTTTTGTTTTAATTTAAAAAGTCAAAAGTAGTGTTTCCCCCAGGATTGAAAAAGGGCAGGGTACCAATTGAAAAAGGTAATTTTTTTGGCGCGTACAAACTAATGGAAAAATGTCATTTCTTTATTGCGTGTTGTGTTGAGCACAATTTTCAGCACTAATAACAAGTATGATACATGTATGTTTTGGTAAATGTATGAATCATCTTAGATAAGGCTACTACAATATCATGTATTAATAATACATGATATCAAGGAACTATAGAAGGATATACTATAGTTCCTTGATGATACTGTAGTAGCCTTATTAATAATACATGATACTATTGTAGTAGCCTTATTATTAATCAATCATAAAGTTATTAATTCAATAGTATTTGATAGTTCAAGTACCCTTATAATATGAATATTATATTTACACAATGCTTTAATCTATGTTAAAAATTTAAACCATTTTAAGTGGGGATTCTATTTGTTGAAATAAGATGCTAAGAAACAGAGGGTATCCAACTATCCATGAACTTGCATTTCAAATATATGTTTCTATCCTATATTAGACTATTATTGGCATAAAAATATAGTAATGGGGTGTTTTATAAATGGACAACTTGTTAATACAATTGGGAAGTTTGCATTTTTAATGTAAAAACTTTGATTCTGTAATTTTCATTAGGTGTCAGTGTATTTCCAAATAAATATAAATTTTATAAAAGGAACGTTAATAGTTAAGTCTTAAACATCCCTAATAAACAGGACAACTATAACCGATGCACCGATTTTTATTGATCCAACTTTTGAAGGAACCGACTTTTAGACCGTGTTTCTCAAATTTGTTAACATTCATTAGGCAACATTCTTCAATTTATGTACAGAATAAACCATTTTAAGTGGGAATTTTATTCTAGGTTTGTTGAAATAAGATGCTGAGAAACCCTTTACAATTTCATTGTTTTGCTTACTTGCATAAAGCCCTTATTATACACTGCGATCTATCTCTAGTTGTCTTGATCTGAGAAATGGTCGTGACACACTTTATAAAGTGTTTCGTTCCAATTGATTGTATACATACTACATAAACTATTCGTAATTGGGAGTTAGTGAATTAATTGAAAGGTTATGCCGACACCTTGGTCAGTAGTCGATTTTAAATATGGGAAAAAACATTGTCAACACCTTCAGTTGGTTATCAAAACAATCGCACATGGTGCGTGTGTGTATACTGCTGGCTTCCTATTTTGTTATAATTGGATAGCTTGAAATGAGAACCATTCTAATGGTTCCGATTTCTATGAAAGATTAATGTATGATAATGCACTAAAAGTGGGAACCATGTGTTTATCGAGTGTATACACATATTGGAAATTACCTAACGAGGCGTGTAGTGTCTACAGTCTGATTAGTCAATAAAGGAACACAGCGGGAAGGTACCGTTTAATCTTCACAGTGGTGTCTATCATTGTTTATTAAAAATGGCACTGCTGGGCGGTAATTATTTAAGCTTGGCAGTATAAGAAAAGGGCAGGGCGGCATAGAAAAAGGGCAGAGTGGCCCGCTCCGCCATGCCGCTTTAGGGGAAACACTAAAAGGATAATAAAATTCGGCCTTTAAAAGTTCACTGCCCATTGAATGTTTAGGTTGCAGGTTCTATACTCATATAAAATGGTACAACCTTGCATTAAATTAACAGCAAATATACTAAAAAAGAACTTTATCCACCCTTTCACTGTAATATGTACATTATGATTAACATCATACACATGCAATGGACAATTACTTAATTAAATGTGCATTTTTGGCAACTCAACTCTCTACATCACACATTTTTTCTGGCACAACAAATCCAACTCCAGCTACATTTCACCTAAAAAATGAAATTTTAAGGTAGCAAAAACTATATAAAAAAATTTTAAACTTTGGATAATCAAGAAAATTCCATGACCCATAATGTTTTTCAAACACAAGCTTTTACTTCCGGGCTGTTAGGCCGTGCCAGATGTAATAGCATATGTATGTGTGTGTTTATTTGATAAGAACACATATCTTAACTAGTTTTCTTGATTTGCCAAAGTTTAAAATTTAAAATAATACTGTTAAATAATAAAGAAGAAGAAGAATAAATCATCATATTGCGTATGTAGTCCATGACACCCCTTGCTTCTTGACTCTTCTCGTCGCTAAATAGTGATTTTACCTGAAAGTTTTCTTGACGCTTAGTTAATTTTGGCTTGTTGTCAAAAAATAAAATTAAAATTGAAAATGTCCATTATGTATTCAATATTAATTTATTAATTAAATGTGGAGATGGTATACTGTATAGTTATATGAAATGCAGATCGATATATTATTTATTATAGTTTGACGCTTCTTGACGCTAACGGGTTACTATCCTTTGCATAAACAAAATGGCGGATTTTCTTATCGGTGTCACAACGGAGAAACAAAGTTCAGTTATGACTTTATTAATGAATGGTTTTTAAAAAAATCAACTGATATATGTTTATATATGTATAATTTACACATGGTTATTTCCTGTCGGTAACTTTTATTAATAATAAAGCTCTTGACGCTAAATTAGTAAACAGTGAGACCCCACAATTGTAACTTTAGTTCCCGTTTTGCATCTATTACTAGCTGAAATTTACGTTTGAATGTTTTTAATTAGGTATACAGATTAAACCTGTATATTTGTCCTGAATATTGGTGTATTCGCGGTCTACAGTCAACAGACAATGCACCAGTGATTAATGGAACAACTTACACAAAACGACGAAGTTATTTCACAATGTGTAATGCGAAGCAAATGGCGGAGAGATAGTCAAGGGAGGTAATCCTTTCCAGTCAATCCTAATACACTATATCATATAGTGGCGCTGGTGGTCTCACCTTAAATGCAATTTGACTACACTATTCTTCACATAGACTGTATCCGTAGCATGAATTTAGGTTCCATGATTTGATAACGCATATATACTGCAGGCTATTATAAGCAAATGTTTCTTAAAAAACGTGGCAAAATCTATGTTGCGTTTGTTGACCGCGTTTGATATTGTTTCGCGAAGTAAACTCTGGTCAGTATTACAAACTGTTGGTGTAAAAGGTAAAGTGTTAAGATCACTAAAGAGCATGTACTCTTGTGTTAAGGTTTGTGTGTGTAGTAACAGTATACAGACAAACTAGAGTGTAAAACTGGATTGAAACAAGGCTGTTTGGCCTCCTCAATATTATTTCCTTCTTCATCAACGAATTTTCCAAATTGATAGAGGACAGTAACCTTCGAGGAATACAGTTACATCCAGATACAACAGAACTATTATTACTTTTATTTACAGATGACGTTGGTTTAATATCGGACACAATTATTGGCCATCAACTGCAGCTGAATATTTTAAGTAATTATTATGATAGTAGTCACCGTGTTGTAAACACTAATACAACTAAAGTGGTTGTTTTTAAAAATGGTGACAATCTTGCTATATTTGAAAGATGGACATATAAAGGAGAACCTATTGAAGTTGTCAATTGCTTCACATATGTGGGGTTATCTTTCTCAATGAGATTATATTTAAACCGTATTGCAAATGACTGTGAAATAAAAACAAATTTTGACTTCACTTCTTTCAAGTTTATACAAATTTGATCAAATGCCAAATCATGTTTACTTTAAAATATTCGGTACTAAGCTCGCACCTATACTTTTGTATGGATCTGAGTTGTGGGGCTTTGAGGAGCGAAATGCAACAGAAATCGTGCACATATATGCCTGTAAAAGATACATGTGTATTAACAACTGGTCAATGAATGCAGCAGTTTTGGGAGATTGTGGTCGTTATCCAATGTGGATCGAATCTGTAAAAAGATGTATAAAATACTGGATAAAAATAACTAGAATGACAAACGACAGATACGTTAAATTGTGTTATATTATGTTAAAACAAATGTCCGAAAATGGCATAATAGACCGGGTTAGCAAAGTTAAGCACATACTATATTGCAATGGATTTGGTTACATATGGAAAAGTCAAGATGTACAATCTGAATATGAACATATTTTCTGCAAATACTTGTTCGGCGGTTGCGTGACCAATATGTTCAACAATAGCATGACGTTATAGTTACATCTTCAAAATTGGTTTTATAGAAAAATTTCTAATACACGTAATATCAAGAAAATCATTTAAATATAGTATCAATCAGAAAGTATCGGCATTCGGTGGCCAAATTAAGAACTAGGTCGCATAATTTGAATGTAGAAAAAGGAAGACACGATAGTTTACCGTATGAAAATAGTATATGTAAAGTGTGTAACGATGGGGCTGAGAATGAATACCATTTTCTACAACTATGTCCCGGCTATGTACATCTGAGTGAACAATTCTTGCCTCGTAAGTTTTGGCGTCACCCGAACATCAACAAGTTCAACATATTGATGTCATGAAATTGCTGAGCGACGCAAGGCTCTGGTTCCGAAACTCAAGGCGGCGAAGCGTGAAAACAAAGCAGCATGGCTTAGTTATGACACGTTGTATATTAATGGCAGACCAGTGCGTGACGGGACAGAGTGGCTGGACTGAGCATTACATCATGGGACGTTAATGGTCTGACGATATACAAACTTGAAGATCCGAATTTCATTAAAAAGTTATCGAAATTTGACATTATTTTCTTGTATGAAACTTGGGCTAACAGTGATTCTGATCTTAAAGTTGATGGATATACACATTTTAATTATTTTCGTAAATTCCAAAATAAAAGAGCTAGACGCCGTAGTGGGGGTATTGTTGTTTATATAAAATACTCTATAAAGTAGGGTATTTTTTTTAAATTTGATAGTGATATTTATTTGCAGGTCGAAAATTCACCTGCGTATAATGCTATAAATGAAGATTTATTTCTATTATTGCAAAATGATATAAACACTTATGCGCTTCACGGCTGAGTGCTTCTCTGTGGTGACTGGAACGCGCGAGTTGGTAACGGTACAAGGAGGGACTATATCGTGTGTGATCGTACAATTGATTTTCTAGATGACGATGGCTACTACCCAGATACACCGTGTAATCGTGCGTCTATGGACAATACCTGTAAATCACATGGGTTGAAATTATTAGATTTGTGTAAATCAAATGCTTTACGTATTGCTAATGGTAGAATTGGTGACGACCATTTAATTGGTTCCTGTAATTATGCTAATTATATGGGATCAAGTGTAATTGATTATTTATTATTACATAAACATGATTTATATGTATTGATGATTTCCATATTGAACCATTTTGTGAATGGTCAGATCATGCAGCGTTAAATTTTAAAATTGTTTGTAATACAGCAGTAACAAAAGAAAAGCGTGATTATGTTTTTACAAGTGTCAATATATATATTTTAATTCAACTAATTGTTCTTTTGAAGAACTCGATATGCCAATTACTGTGTCAGAAATAGAAAAATGTATAAAAAGTTTAAAGAAAAACAAAGCCTTTGCTGGTGACCTACTACTTAATGGATATTTTATTGAATCTTGTGATATATTGGCTTCACATCTTGTTGATATTTTTAACGGTATTTTTATTTTTGGTCATTTTCCTGATAATTGGTCAGAAGCGATTATGGTGCCTATCTGTAAGAAAAGTGACCCAGACGATGTCAATAATTACAGAGGTATAGGCTTAATCAGTTGTTTATCTAAGATATTTACGGGTATTTTAAATAAGCGAATTAATACTTGTATTGAAAATAATAATATTGTGAGTGACGCTCAGTATGGATTTAGACGTGGAAGGTCGACAGTTGATGCAATATTTGTACTTAATTCCATTATACAAAAAGTATTATTAAAAAAATGAAAGCTTAGCTTGTGCTTTTGTAGAGCTAAAGAAAGCCTTTGATAGTATTTATCGAATGGTTTATGGTTTAAACTTAATCGATTGGGTGTTAATGTTAAAATGTTACGAATTATTCGTGATATGTACTCAAATGTGAAAGCATGTGTTAAGGGATGTAACTCCTATTCCTAGTTTTTTTAATGTGCTTTTGGTTTAAAGCAAGGGTAAGTTATTTCTCCTCTGTTGTTTTCATTATTTTTGGAAGATCTAGAGCTATACTTGTGCGAAGATCAAAACTGTGGCATGAACTTGGATGACATTACATTTATTTTAATGCTTTTTGCTGATGATATGGTGATATTAGGTAAACACCCGACTGATCTGCCAAATAGTATTAATCTTTTACATAAATATTGTGAAACTTGGTGGTTAGAGGTGAATACTGCTGAAACCAAGATTATTGTATTTCGAAAAAGGGGTCCTTCAAAAAGCGATGAAAATTGGACTTTTAATAATCAACCTTTAGAAGAAGTGAATGATTTTAATTATCTGTGCACTGTTTTCAATTATACCGGTAACTATTCTCTTAATCAGGAAGCATTGGCTGAAAAGGGTCTTAAAGCATTAAACATTTTACTGGTAAATACTCGTAAATATACATTGAAACCTAAAACTGTATGTCAATTATTTGATGCCTTTGTTGGCTCAACTCTTAAGTATGTCTGCGAAATATGGGGATTTTCTTAATTAAAAGAAATCGAATTAATTCATCTGAAATTTGGTAAATATTTATTAAATGTTAAAACCTCGACAAGTAATATGTGTGTATATGGAGAGTTAGGGAGATACTCATTGTTTATAAATATATATGTTCGTATGATAAAATACTGGACTAAAATTGTTAAATCTGAATACATTATAGTTAAATATTTATATATTTCATTACTTATTAATAGTAATAAAGGTGGTAAGAATTGGATAAAAAAAACATAAAAAACCTACTGAAAGATTATGGATTTTCGTATATATGGTCAAGTACTGATGATGCAAATTTGTTAAACTTCCATATTGTTTTTAAAGAGAAAGAACTAGATAATTTTAAACAAAAATGGTTTAATGAAATCGAAAACAGTTGTTCACAATGTACTTATAAAATGATAAAAACTACTTAAGAATTCGAAAATTATTTAGTTATGCTTCCAAGAAAATTAAGAATTTCTATGTCAAGATTAAGATTATCTTCACATCAGTTGAAAGTTGAAACCGGTCGTTATGCACAGAACAGAATTGAACGTAACTTGTGTTATTGTACTCTATGTAACTTTAACGACATAGAAGATGAATACCATTTTGTGTTTATATGTCCTAGTTATCAGGATATCCGTAAAAGCTTTTTTAAATCGTATTATTATAAACGGCCAATTATGATTCATTGAGTTAATGCAAAGTAAGAAGTATTCAGTCTTGTTAAATTTGTGTAAGTTTATTCATCAAGCTTTTAGTACTCGCAATTCCTTGTACAATAAAAATACATACTATATACATCTATTTTTTTGTGTTGATCTATAAGTATATATTTGACAAAGTATTTAAATGTTTAATTTATATTTGTCCAACCTCAGAAACTATTAATATATATGTATTTAAATAACGTAATTTTCTAATTTAATCTTACATAATTATTGATCTATTATCTGTGTGTCATGTGTTACATTTATTATCTGAATTTGTATGTAATGAGAAACATTATATGTTTAAATTACTGAATTAAGAATTTGAATCTTGAATATTGCAAAAATGAAAAAAATGTTCACACCTTTTCATTGTTTGTTTACAATGCTTTTATTAAACGCAATGAATTATTGTTAAATTAGATTACGTCATATTTATACACATAATATGTGATTTTCAACCTAGTCAAGAACACCAACCAATAATTATAATTTAAAATGTAGGTCGATAGTTTACCAACTACCTACTTAACATACTGATGTTGTCTTAATTTCTTACAACTTAATCTATTGTAATTCGTGACTTTAACATAAATTTTATATTTTGTTCACGTGTACACTGTTTATAACATATCCATTTGTAATGTGTTTTGGGCTGGAGGCCTTTATCGCAATAAGGTTTTGTATTTATGTTTGTATTTGATTTGTAAATTAAGATGTTTTCCCTTTATTAAACATCTCATGTTTCTTATTCAACTGTTACATAGTATTATTGTACTGTACATGCTAAGCAGACATAATTTATATACAAGATATCCATCAGAGACTGAATGATTCTATTGACGTTAAACAAAGACTTTTATCTTTGTTCTCATGAATATACATGAATTTCATAAAAAGTTAAATAAATGCGCTGTCTTTAGAAAACGAATTATTTGCAGGTGACAGGCCATGGACGATAGACAAATTATCATGACGAAAACTTCATTTGACAATAGTCGTTAATGCTAAAGTACAATATTAAGCTCCTTCTTCCAGATAAGTTGATATGTCAATGTAATGTTTTAAATAGTTGGAATGATAATATAGCAAATGGTATGGAAGCACCATATTTATGATCAATAGTGACAAACAAATAGTATGTTATCGTTGATTGCATCTGCATCAAAACCAGGTGGAACATATTCTTTATGAATCCATCCTTGGTATTCATCACATAGTCCAGTACGTTCTTCATCTGTCCGGATAGCCTAATTAATTAAGGCGTGAATGGACAGCTTTTTTAGTATTTTGATATATATCTGATCTGCTGGCTCACGAGACGCAAAATAAAAATCTTTAAAACGTGCAATATGTCGCATTACTGTCCGGGGTATTCAAGGGAGATGATAGTGGCGTGAGACCAATAAAGAAGATTAAATGTACTATACACTTTTATTGATTATTTGTCATCACATCGAGCTGTACATAGAAAAACTATTAGACACGGATTTCAGTTGCTATCGTTATGCATTTTTTATATATTAATGAACAAACAATTGTTATTATTTAAAAAACAAGGAAAATGAAATAACTTAGCATACGTAACAAACGTTCATTTATTTACTTTCAATTATATCTTTATTATCTCTGTCACTGTTTTTCCAAAACTATGACGGTTAGCTTAATGAACTACGTATCTCAGGGTTCGGCAGGTAAGGGTTCATCTTTTCTTCATCTATATATATATGGAGATAATTATTTGTGAATAACCAGACACAAATATACATATTAGACTAGCGCGCCTAGCTGCAATGCAAACCATAGATACAATATCAAAGTATCTGCCAAACCAATACTTTTGATGTAAACAATGACTTATATACTATGGGTTTACATGTAACATATCTGGACTGGGCGGACAATTTACATACATGAACTGATAACTTTATATAAGTAGAATTAATTATTACTCACCAAATAGATCCCAAAGTTTGGAAATTCCGTTCTTGTGATTTCAATTATCTCCTTTTATGAAATAAAATACTTACGATTTAGCTGTATCTTCTTGATCCAACGGGATTCTAAATTTGTGCTTTATATAACATGTGAGTAGTTTTTAGCACTATAATATGGTAATTCTCTCTACTGTTTTTACAATTTCATACTGGTTATTTTAGTTATAGAGAGCAAATTAAGACGTTGGATATTTCATATAACAGTCAAACAAAAAATCATTTCATTTTGTGCAAACGAAATATCTTCCAAACAATTCCTAAAGAGGATTTACCAGTTCGTGTCTACTTTCTGCTGAAGCAAGAAAGGTCAATTACTTACCCGGCTATTTTGAAATTCAGTAATATTTTATGTGCTTATCATATTATCGCAATTGTCCACATTTATATTTACAGATAGATAAAGGCTATAATATATCAGAGATGCGTTCATCCACGCAATAATGGGTACGAAAAAAACGACAAGTAGCGCGATTATTTACCCGTTAAATACAACACTGTAATCAAGTAGGAAATAAATTTGTCTAGGAGAAATTGTTTCAGTTTTTTATAAAAAGGCCTTCTAAAATAGTTATCTAACGAAATCATATCATTGCACAATCCATTGGTTTAGTTATTGGTTAATCACCAACTAGATTGTTCTTATAAACACAAAAATGCCCATGGGGATGAATTATATTTTGACTTAACAGAGGGAGTTTACCAAAAAGAAACTCTATGAATCGCTTAAAAATAAATACTTATTAAAAAAGATAAAAAGCACCTAATTATCAGTAATACATACAATCTGAATAGTTTTGATTGTTAAATCCACCAAAACGTGACCACATCGATAGTTAAATGGGAGTACTACTAACCATGAAACGAAATTCCCATTCTTGAAATATACAGCTCTTTCATGCATATACTGCTTGGTGACTCTTTCTAATATGAAATCATTTTTACTACGTGTAAACCTATTGAAATCAAAATGAAATCACGTCATCTAAAAAAATAAGTCACAAAATATGTTGCAATTTTGAGCTTTTGATCTATTAAGTCTAATCTAGGCACGTAACCCAATAAATTAGTTTGGCAAATTTAGATAGGTACAATTTGAATCCTTTTTGCAATTTGGGGTCAGGGGGTACATGTATATAAAGGCATGACATATAGGAAATAAATGTTGACCTAATTTTGAAAGTTTGAAAACTCCTGAATAATTCACTTTACCTACAATGTAGTGGAGTATACTGGAATGTCTATTTATAGCTTGTTTTGTACACGGCAAAACCATTCTATCTACATATTTTAGTACATTTTATTATTTAAGTATATTCATATAATTTCATATGTTTCCCATAGGACATATAGCATATGACAATCATATGAAACAATGACATACTACTGTCATCATATGAGCATCATATGAAAATCGTACGCATATCTTATGTAGTTAATTGTCCGTGTTTAAATACTTTTTGATAATTAATTGTTTTGTTCATATATACTCGACGAAATGTCATACAGTATTAGATAACTTTATGAAGATTACTACAAGTAGTGTCGTTTATATCTCAAGCAGATGAATATTTTATAGATAATAGTTTATAAAATCATGTTTTTGAACTTGGGGTAAAAAAGCTTGTAATGCTTGTCACTGGCAACTTCGTCAGACATTCGTTTTTAATTTTATTATTAGTTCCTTTTTTTCAAAATAAAATTTATACCATAACTTGTATATGTATTCATTACATTTTAGCCGGGCCCGATTAACTCAGTCGGTTACGCGTCTGACTATCAATCCAGGGGTCGTGAGTTCGAATCCCCCGCCCGGCAACAGTCTCCGTGATGATTGATATACGACATTGTGTCTCATTATCATTTGTCTCTCACCACTGATTCAAGTGGGAAAGTTATCAGTTACTTGCGGAGATGGGGTGTGCTCGAGTACTGGTTAATCCCAGGAAACAGTGGTTAGGTTAACTGATCGTCTGTTAGCCCTCGATGGCATAAAAATGACGCTAAATATTCAATCAATCGTTACATTTTAGAGTCTTAGCTTAAACTTGCGTAACGACTGAATTGTTTTCATAATTTCAGTCTATTGTACTATTCTTATTCATAGATTACATGTTTATTTGACCTCTGAGAAAGTATGCAAACAAAGATATAAATAATAATACATTAATTTCTAGATTTGCGAACGTGTGGGTGTTAACAATTCTATTTTCGTTTCTTTCCGATAAACATATTCGGCATGCAACGAGTAACACCTATTTATGCGCATCTCGATTTGTGTACTTCTGAACATTGGCGTGCGAACAGTCGGAAAATAACTAAGTCATTGGTAAAGTTAGCAACAGTTAACCGCTCGGTCTGCTCGTTTAAGTCTTAGAAATACACATTTCTATCAAAGTTATTTATTTACTCGCTTTTATAAAAAAAAAGTCACTAACAGGTGTATATGTATAGTTTCAGCACTACTATAAACACATTTAACTACTATCAGTTCTGTTATTAACAAAAATTGTGCATTTTGGAAGTTAAAAGAGGCTTTAAATAAAGAAATGTATATTTATTTAAATTTTTAAATTCGCCTTCAAGTAATTCCACTTCACAAAAGTATGCACGAATGCACTTGTTACTATCTTTTAACTATTTCTTACTGAAATAATGTTAATATTATTATTCTTTAACAAATTCCACTTCATGAAAGTATGCATATAAAATGTAGGCACTTGTTATTACAATTGTATAAAAACACACCACCAGTTTTTGTTTTCTATTTTTAGAAATACATGTTAATGATTTAATTATTTGTTAATAACAAAAAACAACATATATTTATTAGTAATTTGGAACAAAGCGTGTATAATAAAACTAGCTTATGTCTAAGAATAACAATGTATCGAGATATTAATCATTGACAATGAAGAACATTGGGTTTGTAGAATATTTCTTAGAATGTTAGTCTATATAGTATTATACGAAATAAATAAATAGATATATGAATAAATAAATGAATGAACAAAGAACAAACGAACGACTGATTGAATGAATACATTATTTAAGTTATTGATTAATGAACGAATGAACGAACGAATGATTTAAAATAAACGCGAATTACGAAGATGATCATATACAAAATATCGTAAATACAATATATCAAAAATATTTGCAAGTATATACATAAGCGTATGAAATATATATGGGAAATATATCAGAGAATACTTAGAAAAATAATAATCCATCAACAGTTTTCAAAATAAAAACGATTCATGTGTTTAGAAAAATTCGATTATTTCAATTCTTTTCAATATCTGTTTCAGTAAGTGCGGAATGTTTAATATCTATAGTATGGTGGTTTAGTTGAACACAAATTGCGTTACTGTACGCTCACAAATACGTATTTCTCCTGGTATTTGTTTCGAATGTTCACGTTTGGAAGAATAGTTCACATAATCGTTATGTATTATATCTTTCGTCGGTTCTTTAACTTGAACGACCACAGCGTGGTCTAGTGGTCGAGGGTCTCCCTCGCACGAGGAAGGTTGTAAGTTCGATGGAAATTGTATTAGATGCTTCCTCGCATTTATTTCTAGGTCTATATCTGGTCGGCATGATGTCAGTTTAAATTGAATGAGTGGGGTATCATACCATGTGTCTGCGGCATGATACTCCGGTGTGGCAACGGTCAGAATACTGTCTCAAGTAGACACTGTCGCGATATGAATAGAATATTGTTGAAAGCCTAAACACCATAAAATAACAACAACAACATAATTTACTGAACAGTCATCGTTTGAAACTTAATAGAGTTCTTTATTATTCATAAACTTGAAACTGGGTCCATTAATTGAAAGATTGAATGACGTCACGTTCTAGTCAGCGTTCAATTGTTATGAATTATGGGACAGACATAGAATTCCCTTTTTTTCATTGAGGCTAATAGACCAGATTTGGGAGATATCAAGCTCTGCGATAGACTAGGAAACGCTTAACAGTAACGATAACAAGTATATTCATAATATCCGAATCAAGTTCAATTATATCATGAAACACACTTAATTTAGCCTTTAGTTTTCAAAAAAAAAACGAAATAATTAAAATGCTACGGTTTTTATGGACATTTGCATATTTCTATTTCTTAAATATTAAAAAAAAATCCAAAAAAGTGTTGTTAATTATATCCTAGTAGAAAAAGATCTACACGGTTTCATTCCAATCTTAAACAAAGCTGTCGATAGATATATTAAAATTCATAACCTTTTAGGTAGTGGTAGTCTATCTGGCCTAAACGAGTTGCAATTTTGTTTTAAGTTTGGGCGGATTGCCAGGCCTTTGGACTCGTCTCACCTGAATTGGTGGCAATTGCACAGTTTCAACTGACACATGAGTGTGAGTGAAAATATTTGAGGAAAGCGTCTCGTTGACAACCTCCGGTAAGGGACACAACTTTTATTAAAATTATAGTTCGTTTCAACATACTGTATTTATGTAATGTGGGAATGGCCGAATCTAATGTTGAGAGAACTTGTGGCCAGACCCTTTTGCCTTAAATTGTATTTGACTTATATGCATGATAAATATTGTAATATGTGTTTATTTGGCAATAAAATATGTGTAAACTTAATGTTTTTTATCCATTTTTATAATTATTCTATTTTTGAGTCATTGCTGGCGTTTATTCCTGATACCTTTAAGAGCAACATTACCAGCCATACTAATACTCATTCTGATATATGAACATTACTGTATATGGAGATTGCATGTTAGCACTCTCTTTACTGATATAAAAACAAGAAAAATGAACTGCATTGTATAAGAGGGAATGTGATGACTTATTATTTAAATGAACTAATGTTATATGTTTGAATTGATATAGTAAACACGTGACATTAATATTTTACAAAATGTTATTGTTTAGACTTATGAATAAAATAGTATATCACATTTGTAAACTATGCATCTTGGTTTGGAATGATGATCATATAAAAGCTATGCAAAACCAACGAGAGATACCTAGATATTTTATTAAAGTATGTTCTGCGTTTTCAAAAAAGTTAATTTCGAAAAATATCATTATATTTACAGTTTATTTAGATACTAGAGCCGAACTGTTCTATCCTTTTTTTCTTAGTAATGTGATAGCACATTATGTTATTTATGCATTTTAAATCTTCAGCGCACAACACAAATTGAGGCATCTTTATCTAATAAGCATGCAGCATTTCTGAATTCCATATCGTTATCACATCAACTTATAAGGCAAATAAAACACACTCGCAATTTCTGGCATTTTCTTATTTTATCGCGATTTATTTCCCCCTTTATATTGATTTGCATTTAAACGTCACAAATGTTTAAACAGAAATTCGTAACCCGTTGAATATAAAAAAAAAACACGCATAATAATCGCCTTTGTTTATGTAACCAACTCATGTCTCTATGATTAATAACTAATATCCCTCGATATCGATTAAAGTAAAAGCCATCTTAAATAGATGTGATATGTATATCTGAAGCGTCGACGATGTATCAGAAAAAAAATGAAATAAAAACTAAATAAAAACAACAACAACAAAAAACAAAACAATTCATACAAACACATATACAGCACATTTAAAACAATACACAATGCGGCTCCTGTGATGTTTTAGACTTGTTCGTTGCTTAATCAATTGCATCAATAAGAACTGATTTTGAACAAGATTTAATTTAACTCCCTTATGTACATATGTTGTTAACTCTATATCGGACCGAGTACCACTCGGCTTCCAATTTATTTGTTGCGATAGGCGGAGACACGACAGTAGTATAATAGGATTGAAAATAGGAGGTAAATCATGCAACATTTTTGGAGCAAATGCCACATTTTTTTAGCAAACCGAATACGAAGAAAATCGATAATCGTCGGAGGCGAACGATCTCGTACGGAAACGGCCGAGCGAGTTTCGGCTTTAATTTTACTTCGTTAGATGGGTTTGAAGGTAAAAGAAGGAAATAGCTTGAAGTTTTAATTGTTTGCAATATGTATATATAACTTAACATAAAAAACAGTCGTTTTTAAAAATGTTCTAATGCAAATTGTTTTTATTACATTTTACAAAATAGTATTCTCATCTCACTTTCGTTATTTAAAGATTACCCGAATATCTATAATGAGATCGTCTGTCTACTCGTTGTATAGCGTATTACGTTTTATCAGAAACATTTAAACAATTAAGCCACTGTTTTTATTTAACAACGACGAAAGGAGAATACAGAAAATAACAGCGAACGTTGAACTTTTAGAAAACACGAATTTAATAATTTAATACATAAAGTTACAGTTAATTATATTTTGCTTATTAGTGTTTAACAAAAATAGTATTCAGTTTACATAGAACTATAACGCATCGGTCTGTATAATCTCGGTAACATTAAGGTATATTGATGACTATACATATTTGAGTGTATTGCTAATGATTTATTTATTGCGCTAATCGACTCTTTTGTGCCACTTCAAACCTCATTTTGAAATGAGTGTAACTCTGTATTCAAACATTTACCTCCATCTCCTCCTCCTTTCTCATTAACATGTCTGTATAAATAAAGAGGCAAAACGAGTGAAAAAACACAATGAGAATAAACGTAATATAAAGGATAGCGTTGTTTACTTAATGAAAATAATTATGATGTATGCGATATTGAACTAAACGGTCTAGACGAACATCTTCTTTTAACACCGAAGTTAGTCATGCAAACTGAGCCTACGTTAACAACAGCGATGCCAATACCGGTATTATATATCGAACCAAAGTTGCGCTAATCGATTCTTGTGTGCCTCTTCAAACCTCATCATGAAATGAGTGTAACTCTGTATTCAAACATTTACATCCTCCCTTCTCATTTACATGTCTGTAAAAATAAAGAGGCAAAACGAGTGAAAAAAACACAATGAGAATAAACGTAATTTAAAGGATAGCGTTGTTCACTTAATGAAAATAATTATGATGTATGCGATATTGAACTAAACGGTCTAGACGAACATCTTCTATTTAACACCGAAGTAAGGCATGCAAACTGAGCCTACGTTAACAACAGCGATGCCAATACCGGTATTATATATCGAACCAAAGTTGCGCTTATCGACTCTTGTGTGCCTCTTCAACCCTCATCATGAAATGAGTGTAACTCTTTATTCAAACATTTACCTCCTCCTTTCTCATTTACATGTCTGTATAAATAAGGAGGCAAAACGAAACTAAAAATGCCTGTTGTTTATACAGTGCTCTATCTATCCCCCGTCTCTCTCTCTCTCTCTCTCTCTCTCTCTCTCTCTCTCTCTCTCTCTCTCTATCATTCGCTCAGTTAACTTTTTTTCTTTCTCTTTTAATACGTCTATAGTAAGAAAATAAATATTTAGTATATTAAAGTGACATGCACATCATACATTACAATACCATACATTATTTATAAACACAACTTAAACAAAACTTGTTACGCTATACTCTCTGTGGACCAGAGCAGTGCATCAATTAAAGGAATATAACATCAAGTTTGAATGAAATGATAGTTAGCTTTGTGCAACAATATTATAGTGTTGCCATCACACGGTGGGTTCATACCGTTATTAAACAAGCAGTATTATTTTTAAAAAAAATGTGTTAGTTAAGAAGCGTATTTTATTTGATAATATAACAAAATGATTGTTCACTTGATATTTGATAAACAATAGCTGGTTTGATATCTGTATGTAACAATTTAAAGTAGTCGAAATCGCTGACAGCGTTTAACCTGTTTTTCCACAGTATTGTTTCATGTCTTATTATTGATCTATTAACAATATTCTTCCATTCTCCTGTTGAGGGAAACGCAGGACTGTTTTCAATATATCGGTTCATTATATATTGAAGCTTGAATTTATATAATATATTGCAAATATCGGGTATGTAACCATATTGAAGCGAGCTTGTGTTCTCCAGATATATGAAGTATTTTCTTACAAATATTTGTTGACAAATAGTATCTGATCGCAATGTTAAAATTTTAAATAGGAACATTAGTTTTCTTTTCTCAACTTCGGCTGATAATCAGATCAGTCCCAACATTGACTCACAGATATCTGAACGTGTTTTAACAATAAAGCCTTGAATTCGTTTTACAATAAAATGTTGAAACCTATTTATTGTGTCCACGTCAGTCTGTGTTAAGTCATTCCATATCTCGCAGCCATACAATACTGTCGGTATTATTATTTTCCTATATAGACTTGTTGATGTCAAAGGGTTTATGCCCAGAGGGTGAAGGCCGAAACCTATCATCGCGAAGAATGAATTTTTTGCTTTTTGGCACCTATCCGATATTCTTCGGGCTAATTTTAAGTTCGAGTCCTGTGTAATACCAAGATGAGTTGTGTACTGAACTTGTTGTAAATAACAGCTACCAAACAAAAGGTCAAGGTCTGGAGTGTTTCTTTTATGAGGAAAGGTCATTAAGCATGACTTGTTCACGCTTATAGAAAATCTCCATAATTTTGAATATCTATATACCATGTCAAGTAATTGTTGTAGGCTAGATGGACTTAAGGCGCTTAGGGAAATGTCGTCTGCGAATGTTGTGTTTCCGCTTTTTATTGACAAGACTCGTGTACTGTGTTTTGAGTTTTCTAGGTCCCTTAACAATTCGTCTACATATACTAGGTAATTAAAAAGTTGATAGTACTCCCCCCCACCCCCCCCCCCCCCCCCCCCCCACCCCACCCCTTTCTCAGACGCCGCGCTCTACCTTTACCGGAAGTGACGTAATTCCTTGACATCTGATCACGCATTTAAGATCAGTATAAGAGTTAAGTAATAATCTTAATATTTTCCCTGTTATTCCTAAATGTCCTACTTTAACAAATAGTCCTTCATGCCAGACGGAATCATAGGCACCCTTTATGTCAAGGTATGCCATGAAAACTTTGCTATTTTGTTCAATTTGATGATCTATTGTTTCTTGTACATTGAACGCCCCTGTTATGCAGCTAACTCCTTTTTGAAAACCTTGTTGTTGTAAGCATGGAAATAATTTCCCATTTGCTTTTAAGTATGTATTAAACCTATCAAGAAGTATTTTTTCAAGCATTTTATCAAGACAAGGTAATGACAAAATAGGTCGATAACTGGTGGGGTCACATTTTGGTTTACCATTTCCTTTATATATTGGGATAAGTAAGCTTGTTTTCCAAGTTGTTGGTATATTTTCAGACTGTATTATCTTATTAAAGAGTATTATTATTGCTGCGTGTAGAGCTTTACCACCGTAAATGATGTGTTCATTTAGTATAAAATCGTTTCCAGGACCTTTTCGCGTTTTTAAACATCGAACTATTTTTGATAACTCTGTATGCGTTACATCTGATTCTAAAATATACGAGTATTCCTCGGTGTTGGAAGCTTTAAAATGTTCGAGCTTCGTTTTAACATTTTCTGAAAATGATTTTTTAATATCATTTGATATGTTTTCTGATTCTTCATTTCCAAATATTTTTGAAAAGTATATCTTAAATCCGTTTACAATTTCACTGTCTTCAAACTTTTTATTTTCAAACAAAAGACTCTTGCATGTAAAATTCGAGTTTGGTTTCTTCTTTCGGAGTAATCGCCAAAATAATCGGTAATCTGTTTCGGCTGCTTTATCTAATTCTTCATAAGATCGCTCTAAGTAATTTGATGACTCGTACCGTTGGAGATGTATAAAATTGCTTTTGGCTGCTTTATAATCCGTATAAACTTTATAATTATGTCCCCTTGGTCTACCGCATGTTATCCACTCACGCCTTAATTTACGAGATTAGTCCGCTCTTCGGACCTCTTGAGTCAAATATGGTTTAGAATAGGCGTTAAATTTGCTCAAGGGTAAGAGTTTAGCGGCTTCGTGGATAGCGTTTGTGATCAAGACGTTTAACATGTCGATTGATAATGTGTCGTCATTAAGGTCGTTTGTACTGAGTATATTTTCTAATTTATTTTGGTATAATGCGATATGTTCGTCAGTACATTTCGGCCAGGCTATATTTGTTTGTTGTATGTTTTGTCTTTGACTTTCTATTTCTACTTCATAGGTCATTATAAGGGGTAAGTGGTCTGACGTCATTATGTGACGTTCATCTATTGTATATGACCTTTTTATATTAAGAATTGCCGAGTTCTCTACCAGTAAATGGTCGATCATTGACTTGGTAGGAATAAATGAATAGTTTGGTCCTTTGGTAGTATTCATTTTATTAACGACAGTAAAGTTATTTCTATGTACAAAATTACTCAATATATGTGTTTTAGACCCGACATGCCTACTGGTAATAGTGTCACTGTCAACTTGACCATTGAGATCGCCAGCTACAACCACAGTACCTTGTGTTGTGTAAAATGATACTAATGCTTGTAAGTCGCTCAATGAATCTTAATACATTTCAATGTCACTGTTTAATGACATATACACACAAAATATATAGGTGGGTGAATCGATGTTGGGCATTACCTCGATACCAAGAATCCTATCATTTTTAATAGTGTTTATTGCATAAATAGTGCGATAGAATTTTTCCTATACATAATTGCAGTACCTGCCTTGCCACATCGCGCGTTTGAATGGTCTTGAAGCTCTGAATATTTCAAAGTTATGTGAAGTAGCTACATAGTTGTGACAGAGATAAAATTAAATCCTCTGGCCCATTCAATACATTTAAAGTCTCACTTAAGAATTCCCTCCCTTACATGACGGAAGCAAGATTTTTTGTAAAGTTTGTTTGCATTGATTGGGTACCATTTTTGTTGAAACTGCATAAAACTGTCATACTTCTTTGCACATATGAGAACATTATAACGTTGTCATGATTTCTGCCAAGTGTGGATGACATTGGGAACTATTTGATGAAGCTATAACAGCTTAAATATACGTAGTGATACACTGCAACAAATGGGCAGAGTTGTCATAAATGAAACGGTGTCACCAAACCATCGAAATTGTGAAAAAGCAATGTGGTCAACCTCATGTTTATTCTGCATAATTGGACCAACAGAGGACAATCTATGGGGAAAATGGCAATTTTAGAATAATTGGTAATGTGACCAGTGTTCGAAAAGTGCATTTCTCTATAAAATAGTGCACAATAAGGTGTTGTGCGAGACGTTAAGGGAATTTTTATTTAACATTAAAGGTTAAGTATTTGGAATGTGTGCAAAACATTCATAATAACCTTAAGCTTCTGTTTTGTATACTGATATTTGTTTTATAGTCAATAAACCAAAAGTCAAATCTAGAACTCTCTTAGTCCCTAAACCACATATATCTGCTCAGACAGACAAACACACAGACAGGCAGGCATGCAGGCAGACAGACTGTGTAAAACCTAAACAGATCTTCTCCATCTTTGTTTTTTGAGACCAAAGTACTATATTACAAAAACACACTGCCATTATATTCATTTGGTGCAGTTGAGATTGAGAGCGAGATTATGGAATGGTTATTAGTTAAATACCATTCCACAAAAGTATGATTGTGCAAGAAAGCATTTTTAAATTACAGGATCTGGTTTGGTAAACTGTAAGTTTCATTTGCAAATATACGTGATCAATAGCATTGATATGATAAACAGCTTGTATGTGATTCTACTTTATAATTGATTAATAAATAATTATTTCTGATCAGTCAAGATCTGTGACTACTCCTAATGACATCACAAATTTAAATAAAGATTGCATCACTTTAAGTTAGTTCTGTGATTTGATTATAGATTTTCAAATGCAATTAGTGTGCAAATGTATTCGAACTCTAGTCAGAATAGTTTTGCAATGAGTACATTGTCATCCTAAAAATAGAATAGTTTCGAAATATTTGAATATTTTTCAATATAAAAGTATTTTTGATATTGCAATACTATTTTTACAGATTTTGTATTTAAAGAATTATAATTTAAAAAAACACACAAAACGAACACAGTTTCTGAAAAAAATCTATGTCTGGCGTCGAGCCCTCGAGATACAAGCAACTCGTGTTAGATATAAGAAGCTAACATATCACTAAAATAAATACATACTCATTAAGGAATATGTTTGATTATCATTATTTAAATGTTATTAAAACAACACTTGTTATTTTTAACGGGGTTAAACGCCATTTTCAACACATTTCACGGTATATCCAGTTTTATTGGTGGAGAAAGACCTCAGAATGAATCTGAGTAGAACCACCGACCTTCTACGAGTAACTGGCAATTTATTTCACATAAAGTGAAGAGAGCGGGACTCGATTCTACGACCTAAGCGATGAGAGGTAAGTGATATTGAGACGGCGCCTTAGATAACTCGGCCACGGAGGACCATCATAAAAGTTTAAGTGGTTAGTTTTACCATCGAAGCATTATACAAAGTGTTTAGTTTAGCTGAAAAAGATTCTATGTTCATTGATGGAAATCACTTTCGATTTCTCAGAAAAAAAGTGTAGGCACGTGCCTAAAGTGCCTACAGAAAACTAAGCCACTGTTTAAAAGTGTAAATCTGTTTCTTTTTTAATTATTTTACCTCGGTTATGAGTCAAGTTCTAACAACTTATACAAATAACGCTCGAAGTTTTTCTTGTTATAACCAGTACGTACTACAGCGGAAATAAGTGGATATATAAAGCAAGAGTATTGTAATGGGGTTTAAAAAACGTCATTTTCAACACATTTCATGCTATATATGGCATATCCAGTTTTTCTTGTGAAGGAAGATCTCAGAATGAATCTGTGTAGAACCATCGTCCTTCCGATAAAAACTGTCAAACTTTCTCACGTAAAGTTTTTGGAAAGAACTGGACTGGAATCTACGACCTGTAGCGGTCACGGAGCGGGTGGTCCAGCGGTAGAGCACTGAACTCATGATCGGAGGGTCGTGGGTTCGATCCTCCGCCACGGCTATGTGTGGTGTCCTTGAGCAAGACACATTTTCCGCATATGCTTAGTACTGGCTTTACCCAGGAAGATTTCGAGCGTGATTTTCCTAAGTTGTAAAAACTTGTTTCACAATCGAAGTAAAATAAATAAGTTTTAACTAAATGATCTTGAGACGATTCCTTAAAACACAATTTAAAATGAATGTTGCCGTTTTTACCCAGTTAATAACAATGTATAAACAATTGTTTTAATACAGCATGCCCGGGCCGTTATTTTTTTTTAACAAATGTGCCATAAATAATATGTTTCCTTTATGTTGCATTGATGTTTCACCCTCAGTAGCCACCGTACTATATTTTTAGCTGTGATTCCCAAAAGACGTCACCAGCCTCGTTCTCGCAAAGAGCTCGAGAACTGGTTACGTCATGGGAAAGTGTCAACAAGTATAACGAACGCAATGTAATCATGGTTTTGCATATGAAAAAAATATGTATTCGTGTAATGTTGGCACACCAAACAAACAGGTAAGATCTGTGTTTGCTTTTGATTTGTCACGATGATCGTTTAAGTTACCGAGAACTGGTAACACCAGGGTATGTCTAAATTTGCGTCCGCACGTGTTGTAATAATGTTCAACAAAACATGGCCGTCAATATCGAATCTGCAGACCGAGCGAGTTTATAATATTCATAAACACAACTAACGATAATGTTTTCAAGATATAGCATGCTTATCAATAGTAGAGTGTGTTTCACTGTAATAAAATATCGTATTATGCAGTTGTCACATGACACAGGGTGAATGTTCTATCGACGGAGCTAGATTGTTTGAATTCTGGAAATTGGAATGTATCACAAAACAATCTCGCCCCATTTTGAATGATTGTGATGATGATTTAATTTAGCGTCGCCACCGTTTTACAATATGGGCGACGCCTCCAGAAGGCTATTAGTAATTCTAGATGTTTGGAGTATATATCTAGTTGCATAGAGATACTGAAGAACCCACAGACAGGAATAACGGACGTTGGTCCCCCACCCCTTCATAGTTTTTTTCAGAAATATTTTTTTTTATATTTATTTTTTTTTCAATCTGTGTTCAATCCACAGGACCTATCTTACTTATCTTTTGGATAGCTATCGATATAAAGTAAATTAACTACATATAGCTATCCAAAAGCTATAGTAAGATAGGGCCTGCGGTTCAATCAACAAAGTTTAAAACATAAGTTGAGTAAAACTCTTTTACTACTAGCAACAGTCCACATACCCCCAACTGTTTTCTGACACCCGCTGTGCAAAAACTATAACGAATATTGAGCTAGCAGTTCCGGAATAAGACCTTTTCAAATAGCCCATTTAGACTCTATTTGTAGTCAATAAATACTCATTTTCTCAGAAAACATATATATATATTTAAGTCACTGATCAATCTGATCTTTTATATAATGAAATGCCAATTTTGTTATGTTACAGACACGTGTGTGCGTGAGTCTGTGTGTGTGGGTGTACACAATGAATCTATATGTAGTCAATAAATTTTATGAGTCAATTTTACAATGTAATGAATTGTAATGCCACTTAGATATTTTACAGACACATGCGTGCATATTCATGATGATACTATAAATACTAACTTTCTCGGTCAATCTGATTATCTATATAATGAAAGTTCACTTTGTTATCTATTATACATTTCAAAATAACTTAATATGTAGTCGATTTCTACTATTTTCTCCAGAGACATATACTGGTATGTAAGCATCTGACCTTTTATATAATGAAATGCAACTTTGATATATATTTTATAGACAGGTGTGTGCATGGGTATGTGTAAGCACAGTACACAATGCATCTAGTCAGTAAATACTCATTTTCTCAGTCAATCTGGCCTTCTACGTAATAAAGTGTAATGCCTATCAGATATTTACAGACGTGTGTGCGTGCGTGCGTATTCACAATGACACTGCATATTATGTCCAATAAATACTAAATTTCCCAGTCAATCTGACCTTTTATGTAATAAAATGTAAGTGATCATTTGGCATATTTGGCAACACCTGCCCACAATATCTCTTAACACTTGACAATTTACATTTTGTTTCTATTTTCAAGTTTCTCAGTATATGCTTGGAAATTAATTATCAAACACAACCCCCTACCCCCTCAAGTAACATGTTGTGTTGCAGATACAAAATACAAGAAACATTATTTTGTGTTGGATGTACAAATATAAAACACTAGCTGTAAAGTAGTTCCATAGAAAATTGACAGTGGTCGTTCAAGATGGTGTGAGTGTGAAAATGCACATGACAGGTACTATTGCAATGTGAACTTGTGAAGGGAATATATTTTCCCAGAGAATGGTGCAGAATTGAGTGGACTGGTAGCTATAACACACAGATGGGACTATTTCTTAGACGGTAAGAATTTTGCATAATTTGGCTGATTTGGCCCCTGTATGTGAAATAGGGACACCTTCTTTCGCTTTGAGCAAAATTGTGAAATTAGAAGCAGTTAATGCCCATGTTTTTAACTGTTTTTTGTGTTCTGCTTGGATTGAATATGAATTCTGGAAATTCTCATGGAGTTTGGAGCCCAACTGTAAGTGTGACAGTCTACTGTGCTAATATTACGGTCTATGTGAAATTAATGGTGGGCCAGCTTCAGTACTGATGACATAGCAGAAAGTGATGTGAGGTCACATACATAGATGTTGCATTTGGAAAAGAAACCTGATGGGAACATAAGATATTGTCAGCTATTTAAATAAGCTCACTTTGCATGGAAGAGACTTTTTCCTACAGGAGTCGCTAACATGCATTTCAAAACCTCAGTAATAAGCTAACTGGGCTACAAGAACTATCTCATAGATTGCAGAGACTGAGTGTGCTTGAGTACTGGGTCATATTTCAGGATCTCAGGAAATCATTAGAATGGATATAATACATGTAACAAGTAACAGAGTTGACATGAAGCTTTCTTTACTGATTTCAGACTTACAGTGAAGGTTAGACCAAGGAGAAATGTAGGGCAGCTATTGCCACTGCCCTCTCAGGAGGGGAAAATGTTGTTCCTCTGCTGGTGTTGTTGGGACAGGCACTGAAGTGGCTGCAACATCATGGACTTTACCCTCAAGATGTCACGTCTGCTGGTGTTGTTGGGACGGGCACTGAAGTGGCTGCAACATCATGGACTTTACCCTCAAGATGTCACGTCTGCTGGTGTTGTTGGGACAGGCACTGAAGTGGCTGCAACATCATGGACTTCACCCTCCAGGTGTCACGTCTGCTGGCGTTGTTGGGACAGGCACTGAAGTGGCTGCAACATCATGGACTTCACCCTCCAGGTGTCACGTCTGCTGGTGTTGTTGGGACAGGCATTGAAGTGGCTGCAACATCATGGACTTCACCCTCCAGGTGTCACGTCTGCTGGCGTTGTTGGGACAGGCACTGAAGTGGCTGCAACATCATGGACTTCACCCTCCAGGTGTCACGTCTGCTGGCGTTGTTGGAACAGGCACTGAAGTTGCTGCAACATCATGGACTTCGCCCTCCAGGTGTCGCATCTGCTGGCGTTGTTTGGACAGGCACTGAAGTGGCTGCAACATCAAGGACTTCACCCTCCAGGTGACCATTATCATTTTTTATGACTATTAACACTAAATAGCAACTGTAAAAATAATAGTCTCAATTGTTGTTTTTTACTAAAGATTTAAATGTACCCTCAGAGTTATAATATGAAACCATAAAATGTAAACATATATAGGCTAACAAGACAGATATATATATATTCACAATAGATTAAGAAAAAAAATATGAGTGTTTGATCTGTCCCCAAATTATCCATGTGAAAGAAGCCTATCTAAAACGTTTTATAGCATTTTGGGCTGCTATTTTTCCTTTAATATCATTTAAATAATACATTCTTCAAAAACATTTTTTTTACCTGCCTTCTATAATTCTGGGCTTGGAAAGAGCAAACAAAGATTGTTTATGATTGACCTTACATTACCTTATATCATTGTATATATATTTGTATATATATATATTACCTGTGCCTTTTTCAATCTAAAATTCTAATTGCATTGAATACAAAATGTTAGAAGTTTGCAAAAAGTATAAGACTTGTTTAAAACATCTTTAATATTAACATTGTAATATACTTTTTCTTAGTTTTGACCCAAATAAAAAATGATCAACAAGAATCCAGACACATGACTGTTATAAGTGGCATATCCAGTTTTTGTTGCTGAGAACATCAGATTGAATCTTTGTAGAACCACCATCCTTCCTCAAGTTATTGACTACCAGTATTACTTTTAATTTAGAAACGAATTAGTGAGATTTCATGTTGGATTTTAGACTTGGAAGCATAACTGTTTTAGGCCTTGTCAGTTACACATTTCATCAGTTTGGCCCATTAATGAGATAGTTTCCAAGTTTTAACCTTGTTTGTAATAATACAATTTTCAAAACAAATAAATTGGTTAATAATGATTGTCTCTGCATGTACATGGTGACATATTAGGTGACCTTGACCTCTTTATATGCTTTTTCAGGGACAACATTGATGTGTTCGGAGGTAAGGCTGCAGTCAAGAAGCAAGAAGAAAAGTAATACCCCAAATGGCTTAATAAAACAATAAAAGTAGACTGTTGCTATTATTCAATGTGTGCTATCCTGTTAGTATATTATATTTCTATGTAATGTTATCACTGAAGTGTCTATAAATCACAAAATTGACTTCTGATAAAACTTGCATTAAACACCATGCCTTCTGATAAAACTTGCATCAAACACCATGCATGATAAACACAAGATATTTGTCATCTTCTCAGTATTGTTTTTTCAAATCAACTGCACTGTACAATGAACATAAAGAAACCTTGCTGAAATTACTGGCAGATTTAGACAAGGGGCTGGTTTGGACCCTGTCCACTTAGATTTCATTTTTTTTTATAAAAAGATAATTATTTCTTATGTTTAGAATCTGAAATAAATTTAGTATCGATAATCAGATACACTCCAGTTTGATTTTGTGATATTCTAAATGCTATTAAATATAGTGTTGTTTTTCTCTCTCAAATTTACTATAAAAAAAAAGCAATAAATATTGAACTATCACAACTGATGTTTGTTGTATCAATCATTTACTGACCATTTATGATCATCACAGAAAATAGTACAAAACATAGAAATGAAGGGCATCCCTGAGATATACAAAATATTAAAAAAGTAAATACCATGATTAATTGAATATTTAGCATCATTTTTATGCCGTTGAGGGCTAACAGACAATCAATTAACCTAACCACTGTTTCCTGAAAGGTTAACCAGTACTCGAGTACACCCCATCTCCGCAAGTATGTGATAACTTTCCCACTTGAATCAGCGGTGAGAGATGAATGATAATGAGACACAATGTTGTATATCAATCATCACGGAGACTGGTGCCTGGCAGGGTTCGAACTCACTACCCCTGGATTGATAGTTAGAAGCGTTACTGACTGAGCTAATCGGACCCGGCAATACCAGTTTACTTGAAAATTATGATATGTTTTTTGAACAATTGGCAACTAAGATTGTAGATATCTTGAGCTCTGTAATTTATCTGGGTCTGGTTCTAGCCAGGAAGACATGAAGTGTTAATATTTGGAAACTTTGTAAATATTTGTTTCCCAGTTGTCTAAGATGTTGGCATCTAATGACTGCTTATCTCTCAGTGTGACGATTGTAGACTTTAAACCCAGTCCGATAAAAAAAACTGTATGTGAGAAAGTTTGTCAGTTACTTTCTGAAGAACAGTGGTTCTACTCAGATCTACTCTAAGGTTTTCCTCCATAAGTAAAACTGGATATGTCATATATAATCTGGCATGTGTAGAAAATTGATTAAGATAAAACATACTCAAAAAAATAATTATACCAAATATTTCATCATGTAATCACTAGTTAAGCAATGATTTAAATCTGGCAGGCTGTGTTTTATTGTTTTAGCACTGTCTAGTGCTCAGGTTTGATCCCTTATCAAAACGCCACCCCAGCAGCCAAGTGTGGTGTTGTGAGCAAGACAATTCATCCACATGTGCTTATTTAGACTTTGAGCGTGAAGTTGTTTGTATATTAATTTAGTTTAAACAAAATTCTATTCACATAAGTACATATATTTAGCATACATTTAACAATAAAGCATAAAGGCATACGTTTAACAAATAATGTGGAAAGGATACAGAAAAAAGCTTTAGAAGCTCATGTAAATCTGCTTCCATAACAGTTATTTTACATTTCTTATAGACTTTATCATATTGTTCTATAATAATTTCAATTTAGCCAAATGTGCAAAAATTGATAAATGAAATAATGGTTTATGCAGAATATTTAAAATAAAAAAGACAGTATTGGTTGAAGAAACAAAAAGAACGAGACTTCACTGATTTTATCTTCTTTTATTGGTTCATTCCGATACAGGGGATAGGTGTTTGCAAGTTTATGTTTATAAATTATATATGTTTGTAAGTGTATATTAATTTGAACTTTTTTTTATCATAGTTTGGACAAGGCTCACATTGAGTGTGCAACATTCTCTCCTGCCTGTCAGTACCTTGTAACGGGATCTGTGGACACGTTTGTTGAGGTGCGGAACTTGACATCTTTATTTTATTTTATATTTGGCAGTAATGTTTACTCACGTTCACACATCAGAGCAATCTTTAAACCTAAGAAGGTAAAAATTCCATTGGACATCGTTTTACGATTATCATACCGATAAAAACGGATGAAATAGGAACTTATTTCCAGAGCATAACCATTCAAGACATCTTCATAAAACTTGACACATATCAACCTAGTAGTCGAATAGTGCTGTTTGATATGAGAGTGTTTTCATTTTCATTATTTTTCTGTTACACTGGAAACAAATTGCCGAAAATTAAGAAATTCTCGGAACTCTAAAACCTATCATGAAATTTTGCACACATGACAACAAAGTGGTCAAATAGTTACTTTTGCTATGAGGGAGCTTTCCTTTCCTTATGAATATTTTATTCTGTTACCATGGAAACATATAGTTAAAATTCCAAACTCTCCGTTTTTGGTAAGCAACTCGAAAGATACAAGATACAAAATTTTGATTAAAATTGACATGAATCATAACACAATAAATAATAACTATGTATATCTGTTGTTCAACACTAAAGCCGGGCCCAATTAGCTCAGTCGGTTATGCGTTGACTATCAATCCAGGGGTTGTGAGTTCGAATCCCCGCCCGGCAACAGTCTCCGTGATGATTGATATACGACATTGTGTCTCATTATCATTCACCTCTCACCACTGATTCAAGTGGGAAAGTTATCAGTTACTTGCGGAGATGGGGTGTGCTCGAGTACTGGTTAATCCCAGGAAACAGTGGTTAGGTTAATTGATTGTCTGTTAGCCCTTGATGGCATAAAAATGATGCTAAATATTCAATCAAGCAATCAATTTGACACTAACCTTAAGGTAGATGACCACACATATGTGTTTTTAAATAAGAATTAAAGGGACAGGTTGATATATAAAACTTTGACCAGGAACCAGGGGGTCAAAATGCTAGTACTCGAAAGTAGAAATTTAATAGTGTTAAAACCAAATTGTTCAAAATGGTACTATTGTTTTTTTGTTAATAATTTGTTGTTGGGAAAGCTGATTTTATAACTTGTGGCCCAACCCTTTTGCTACTACATGTATACAAAAAAAGCAATAAAATATGTTTAAAGTAAAGTACAGGTAACATTGTAATGTTGTCTTGCGTAGAGAATATATTTTCCCAGAGAATGGTGCAATGCAGACTGGTAGATATAACATGCAAATAGGACTTCTTCTTAGACGGTAAAAGATTTTTATAATTTGGCTAAAGTAGAGCATCAAGCCAATGGTCAGAGGGTTGTGGGTTAGATCCTCCTGCACGGCTATATCTTTTAAAATGGTATGGATGTCATGTTATATTCCATTTCAACAATGTTTACAAAAAAGGCTGGAGCTGTGAATGTGCTACTATCCTTGGCTGAGAGAATTTGTTATTTTTGTGCCCCATCAATTCAAACAGTTGTGAAGGGGCATTACATGTTACCCCTGTCCGTCCCTTGGTTCTGTCTTATATAGTCATCTGATGTCAAGCCAGTTTCCGATACTAGCAGATAGTAGTGACATAGTATGGAGATTTTACTATGGTTGACAGACATTCAGAACAAAAAATGTATCTTGGATATATTTTCCATAAATATGTAATCTTATCCTGAATTTGAAACTATGCTTATTTTCAGGTGTGATTCTACTTGAGTAAAGATTGTGATGATTTGGTTCTGACAAGTTGCTGTGTCTGGGGAGTCTGAAGCACGGGTTAGTGGTTACTACTGCCTCCACACCACAATGAGGTAATGTCTAGTGCACAATCATCTTTTATGTAGGTTTATTATTGAAAGAATTATTTCTCCTTTTTTTAATTTTCTTTGACTGGCATGTATTATAAGTGGGTTTGTATGCATGTATTCAAGTGGGTTTGTATGCATGTATCCGAGTGGATTTGTATACATGTATCTGAGTGGGTTTGTATGCATGTATCTGAGTGGATTTGTATGGATGTATCCGAGTGGGTTTGTATGCATGTATCCGAGTGGGTTTGTATGCATGTATCCGAGTGGGTTTGTATGCATGTATCCGAGTAGGTTTGTATGCATGTGTCCGAGTGGTTTTGTATGCATGTATCTGAGTGGATTTGTATGCATGTATCCGAGTAGATTTGTATGCATGTATCCGAGTGGATTTGTATGCATGTATTCGAGTGGATTTGTATTCATGTATCTGAGTGGATTTGTATGCATGTATCTGAGTGGATTTGTATGCATGTATTCGAGTGGATTTGTATGCATGTATCTGAGTAGGTTTGTATGCATGTATTCGAGTGGATTTGTAGGCATGTATCCGAGTAGGTTTAAATGCATGTATCTGAGTGGATTTGTATGCATGTATCTGAGTGGATTTGTATGCATGCATGTCACTCATTGTTGATAATACAAGTTATAGTTTCAGCATTATATGATTCAAGGGAGACAACACAGTCTTAACATGTAATTGTCCCATCATTGTATACATAAAATTCAAACAGGTAAATCCTGTTGGTATATATATTACAGGCTGTTTGACCATCTTTGATGATCTTTGATACTCTTTCTGCATTAAATAAGAACCATGGAATAATGTTGTTAACTAATTTCATGTACATTAATTCAAACTTTCTTTTCCCTTCAATATCATTTCTACCATTTTACAAGAAATAGCTATCCATTTTTTATTCCGTGAAAGTAATATATGCTGTTTGCATTAAGGATTTAATGTTATCTTCAAGTCATATACAGTTGATCTGGTAGTGGTCTACAATTAAGCATGAATTGGAAGCAAATATAGAAATTTATTTTAGGTTGGTTGTTGAATGAGCTCTCAAGTCTGTTTCCATGGTAAAACCTGTACTGGTTGTCCATTATGAAAGGCCACTGGGTCGAACCAGGGATCAAACCTGTGACAATAAGCATGAGCAGGCAACAACCAAGCCATGATATCACAGGTGTGGTAAATAACAGAGATGTGTAATTGTTATAGGTATAACATTGTGTATATAACATTATAAGAAGATAAAGACTGTAACATAACTTGATTGATTACGGTATCTTTTCACTCGTGTATAGTGCACACCCACGTTTTAACATCTAAATCTCCGGAAAAATAATATCTCTTTTATCTATATATAAAGCCCATCAATATTTTTAGATATTGCCACAACACCATTTTGAAAGGACTATTTGGGTCGGTATGTTTAAATGGAATTTGATTGGTCAAAAATTGTCACCAGACTGGTATTCACTAAAAATTATTTAATTTGTTCTAGTTTCTAATATAGCCAGGCCCGAATAGCTCGGTCTGTTATGCGTTCGACTATCAAACCTGTCATGAGTTTGAATCCCCGCCCAGCAACAGTCTCCATGATGAATGATTCACGAATTGTGTTTCATTATCATTCGTCACATACCGCTGATTAAAGTGGGAAAGTTGTCAGTTACTGGGGAGATGGGGTGTGCTCAAGTACTGGTTAACCTTTCAGGATCCCAGGAATCAGTGGTTAACTGATCGTCAGTTAGCCCTTGATAGCATAAAGATTACGCTCAATATTCAATCATTTATTCAATTGTTTCTAATATTTAACCCAGTTGGCACATGGCAGCAAGTGATACATATTTAGTTTATACTAATTTATTTAAGCTCGATTGTGACAAAAGCTCAGAGCTTATATGAACCGCTCTCCAGTCCACTTCCTGGGTAGAACCAGTACTGAGTGTTGTTATGAGAGGTATCGGGTCGTGCTGGGGATCAAACCTGCAACCTCTGGCATGAACAGCCAACGTTCTATCCATTTGACTACCTCCGCGCTTGATACATATTTGCCACAGTTATCACTGGTAGCAATCTAAACTATATGTATCTGAGAATCAGTTACTGTATTGTTTTATATCTGTTGAAATTTTTACATTTGGCAGGCAGGTCAATACAATTAATTTTAGACGTTTATGGTATATCAGAGCGGTGAATCCAAGTTTGAAGGGTATATATTTTGCTTAGTGAATATTTTTAGCACCATGGAGGCATCCTACAATTTGTACATAGAAACATACTGAGAAGGAGCCAGGTAGCCAGTAATTGTTTGTGTATTCTGAGGACTAGTGGTAGAATTAAGGTTGGTAATACTATGGACATATGCTGGCTATGAATAACAGTGTCTCTGGCCTGGAGCCAGATGTGGATAACAGCAAGAAGCTTGGGCCGATGTGACGATGTGTAGATCATTTATGTCAAAATGAACTGTGCATTAACTTTTACTTATGATCATTGACCACAGGAAACTGACTGTGAAAGAGTGTTTGTAGTGTTTGTCCACCGCCGAAGTTAACAACATAATTGCTCTAGTTCTGTTTTAAAGATTTGTTACGTTATTATCGCAAAGAGTAGTATAGCATAGCATAGGATAGAATAAAATAGCAGCGAAGTGATATGAAATGTCCATATATAGTATAATTTTAATTCTATTGAGGTATATTTTGTAAAATTGCTGCTCGTATGTTTAAGCAGTAAACAAACACATGTTAGTAAGTTTTATTTATATTTATTGAAATGATCTTTTTCCCTTAACTTGTATGTATGACATCGAAACAGAATACATATCAAAGTGACATTTTTTTTTACATAAACAAGTCTCTTCTGTTCTTCTGGGGCCGTATTCATAAAGCTTCTTAGATTTTCGCTAAAAAAATATCTTAACTCAGTAATATTTTCTTAGCTAAGATGAAAACAAATTTTTAACTTAAGTGATATTCATAAAACCACTAAGACAAATCTTAGTTAAGAAAACGTATAAGAAAATAATAATTCTTAGATCAAATATTTCATCTTAAAAAAAATCTTAACTCGGTAACTAAGGAAGTCTGGGATTTCCAAATCTTAAAATAGTATCGGAAGAGATAGTTTGGAAAATACCTTCTATGCTATAATCTTCTTTAAATGAGTATTAAAATGTCAATGTGGTGTGTGAGCTTGTGTGTAGTTTGTTTGTGTATATATACCTATATGTGTGTAGGTATCTAGCTGTGTTTGTGTATAAAAACTATGTACATGTTAGTCACTCAACTCGTTTTGTGTTTATGTGTTAGATATATATGTTACTACAACAGTGTACTTTGATGAGAAACTGTGTATAGTCTTCATCCTCTTCTTCTTCTTTTTTCTACTTCTTCTGCTTATTCGTATTATACTAAACTGGAAATGTAAAATCAAATACAGGGGAACGCAATACTCGTGAATTTTATTTAGAAAAACAATGAATAGATATATATATAAATAATTAGTGTAAATGTATTCAAAAGTTTTCGCAGTGAATTACTTTAAAAATGTCCCTATCAAAATAGTGTTATGATTATAAATGATACTGCCGCTGTTTTCTACCATAATATAAACCACTGCGGTGGCCTAGTGGTGTAGCACGTCATATGTTCGGCATGGTACTCAATTGTCCCAGCACTGAACAGTGTTGAAAACGGCAATAAACACCAGAAAATACATTTAATTCAGTAAAATATCACTTGAACGCTGAAATTGTTCACTCTTTTCTTACCATTTGATTGTAGCGCAATTGTTATGCTATCGAGAGCTAACAGACAATCAGAGGGTCATAGGTTTGATCCTCCGCCACGGTTATGTGTGAGACGGACACTTTATCTGTATATGCTTAGTACTGGTTCTACCCAGGAATACATCCAGCTTGATTTGTCTAAGTTATAATAACTTGTGTCACAATCAAAGTGAAATAAATGCATTTTAACCCTTTACTCCATAGATACGCGTTTTCCTGCACCAATCACAGAAGGTCTTTGAAAACAGTGCAGGAAGAGTTCAGATTGCTCATAACGAGCAATCTGAACACTTCCTGCACTGTTTTCCACTCTGTCAGTTAATATAAACATAATTCACCCATTGCTGATATGTGGTGAATTAATGCTTTCAATATTAGAGGTGTCCAAAGGCGTCTATATGAAGTAAAGGGTTAAGATGAGTTAACTCATCTGCGCAACTAACTGATTTTTTTCCTGTTTCAAGTTATTGATAAAACAGTGGAAAATTGATTTATTTGAATATTTAGCATCAATTTTATGTCATCATGGGCTAACAGATGATCAATTAACCTTACCACTAGCTCCTGGGATCCTGACCAGTTAACCGGTACTCGAGCACACCCCCATCTCCGCAAGTAATGTAAAATGGAATAATGTAATTCCATTGAATTGAACTGGAAAGGAGATCATTGAAACTATGATGATATAGTTTGTTTATACTAGTCTTTGTAAATGGAATATATGCTTTCCAACTGTCGAGTAAGACAATTGAGTGTCAAGAAAGGACAGTCTAGTAAGAAAGTCGAGTGTCAAATTAGGAAGTCGAATATCGATTAAAAGAATTAAGTGTTTAGTAAGAAAGTCGACTGTCAAGAAAGAAAATATTGAGGGTCGAATAAAAAAGTTGAGTGTCGAGTAATAATAAGATAAATTTCGAGTAACAAAGTCGAGTGTCGAGTAATAAAATAAATTTCGAGTAACAAAGTCGAGTGTCGAGTAACAAAGTCGAGTGTCGAGTATGAATATAGAATTAGAATTAGAATTTTGTGTGATAGAATAAACTCACACTTTTGGTCAAACTTATATGCAGAGACAAGACTCTGCCAAGTTCACTGCAATTTAGACCAAGAGGGTAAGATTTGTCTATTCCACATGAATGAACTGATGATGGATTTTATCTCCTATTCATCTCATACAAATGATAGACTCTCGATAATAGCCGTCATCACAAAAATGTCCTATTTTTTAATTGGGTGTTTAACAACCAAAACCATTTTCTTACTCGAAACTCGATTTTCTTACTCAATACTCGATTTTCTTACTCAACACTTGTTTTTCTCACTCGACACTTAACTTTCTCACTTGACATTCGACTTCTTACTCGACTTGCTCACTCGACACTCGACATTCTTACTCGACACTCGACATTCTTACTCGACACTCGTTTTTCTTACTCGAATTTCTTATTTGACCCTCCGTGACACACCGCCAAGCCATAGTCTCTGTGATGACTGACTAATATACGGCATTATGCCTTATTGTCATTTGCCTCACACCACTGATTTAAATGGGAAAATTATCAGTTACTTGCAGAGATAGGTGTGCTTGAGTACTGGTTGACCTTCTAGGATCCAAGGAAAAAGTGGTTACCTGTTGGCCCTCAATGGCGTAAATATACTGCTAAATATTCAAACAACAAACGAACGAATGAACAAAGATAGATGGCCGGACGGACGGACAAACGGACGTTCTCAGGAATGGGTATTTAAGTGGCTTCTTTGCGGACGTTATGGTGGAAGTGATGTTGTGGGGTGCATTTTATATGTTATAAAAACATCATATTTTTTCCATAACACAAAACAAAACCTATTTAACTTCTAACCCTAATGTCACAAACCTGGAGATCCAACCCTAATGACACTAAAAAAAAATGAAAAAGGTGAAAAAAAAAAGTAAAAGAAAAATGTATAAAAATGGAATTAACCCCACAATGCCATTCTGTATGCATTTCGCACCCCACAAGTACCAAAAAACCCCACAATGCCATTCTGTACTGGCAACGCAACCCACAACTGCCGCTCCAGACGTACGGGTAGACGGATGGCCGACGGACGGACAGACAGAGAGACAAACAGACAAATCGCTTTAACTGTCAAGTATACATGGAGGTTAAATAGGTCAACTACAAATAAAGAATAAAGGTAAATCAATACAAAATGTATATCTTTAATAGCAGTTGATAAAGTCTAAGGTATGTATGCTGAAATTGTGCTCAAATACATACTTTTGGTGTAAGTATCATTTCTTAAAACCAAGTTATATGTTTTAAGAAATTTCTTAAATAGTAAGTACACCTCAGAGTTATCTTACAATTGAGAGGAAAAACGTTCTATTCTTAGTCGATTTATTCGCTAAGATGCTTTCTGAATAACACTTAAGAAATAGTTTTAATCATAGATGAAAATATTGATTTAAGATGAAAATTTAAGAAAAATTTGAATATCTTAGATGAAAATAAATCTTAGAAGCTTTATGAATATGGCCCCTGTACTATATTAATAGTACAAATACAGTTTAACCTGTCTTAAGCAAAAGTGTCCTTTTAAGAGGAGATGTTTAATACAGGGTTATTTGCTCTGAAAGCATAGAAATGGGAATTGGCAAATGTGGCTGTTTAAAACAAGTGGCTGATGAATAGAGGTGACCACCTGAAAAAACAATAAACCAAGATAGATAAAAAAACATTCTGTCTTGGCTTGTCACATTTTGAACTGTTTATTCGTGTTACTGGTAGTTGTGGTCACTCCTCAGTTTTCTGTTATTTTTCAGATGTCTGTACCACAGATGCTGAGATTTGAGTTTACTATGCTGCGGAAGCCTACGCTGCCATACAGATTGTCCTTTTGGTACTGCTGGTGATTTCTCGTGTCAGCGACAATTTTGAGACTGCCTCTTTGGTTTACTTTGAAAGGTACATACCCATGTTTCTTTGAATTGAAGGCACAATTTACACATCTGAATGTGAACAATTGGAATATCTTGGATTTGCCTTTAGATAGGGACACAAGTGGAACACCCTGCTTAGGTAGAATTATTGCAATTTTTATTCTTAAGAAAATGTTGATATTTATTTAAGTTCAGTGCATATATAGATATTACCACATGGTGCGTTACATAACGTTGTGACGCTTTTAAATGTATCTTTTACGTTACTTGTATATGCTTTTTTGTATACATGTAGTAGCAAAAGGGTTGGGCCACAAGTTATCCAACATTAAAATCGGCAAACTATTTAATCAAGATGGCAATAAAACATATGCATATATGAAGCAAGAAGAAAAAATGAAATAGGATACATTGTTTAAATATATACAGTATATGTCAGAAGTGTTTATAGAATGATGCTGATGAACCAATTTAAAACACCAAGTAACATAGAACTTTAATAAAGACGGCTTATTAAAAATTTTAGAAAAACTGAAGTTAGTGATAAAATATTTAAAGAAAAAGAAAACTGTAAACCTTGTTTGGACATAACATTTGTACATGTATTATATTATAGATTAAAAAATGATTTATTTGAAACATTTATGATTTAAATGGAAGATAAGATTATTGAAAAAAGGGATTATAATTACAAAATATTAATCATTATTAGAGCTCTGCGACATGTTACACTCACTCGCCATTAAAATAAATTTATATTATTGTAATTATTCTACATTTGTTTGCAGTTGAGTGCTGTCATGTTGTGGATACACAGCCCCCAACCCACCCATCCTGGAACTTCCAACACAGAGTTGTATACACATGTGCAAAATGTTTGCTGCCTCCACATGTTGTTGACTTCTCTGTAATGTCACATGCAGTCTGCCATGTGATAATGCCTCCATGTGATTGTGACTGCTTCATTTTAAAATGTGGCAGTGAGGACTTGTGTGGAAACACAGTGCAGAATAGTGTCTCTGGAATGGTAAACATAATAGGTAGTTGTGTATTTATAACATTTTAACCATTTTCATGCAGATATGCTCCGCGGTGATTATGTAATTGATATATAATTGCCAAGTAAATAATTTATATAATAGATAAAACTGTAAATTCATACGGGCAATAATTGCTTGATTTTCTTAAACAAACCGGTCTCAGGGTAGCGAATGGGAGGGTATGTGAAGATAAAAATACTAGAGATTTTACCTTTTTTGTAGTTCTCAAAAATGTGTAGTGGATTATTGTATTGTTTATCCTGACATACTTCTATTTTTTATGGCTTTTATTCATGGACCTTATATCCAAAATTATCGCTGTTTTATCAATTTTTATGAAGAGCACATTTTGTAAAAATGATAATTATAAATTTAACAAATCTGTTGCACAGGATATAATATCAGATAATGCAAAACATTTTATAAATGGTAGATTGGAAAAGAATGATTTATATAAACATCAGCTATCGTCTCAGAAATTTCAAACTGGCATTTATCTTTTAAGTAATTATTTAGATAATATTCATTCTCAAGAAGATATTGACATCAATATTGAATTTTATGAATAATATCGAGAAGAGTGTATACCCCTTTTTGAAAAGAGATCATTGTTAAATTGTAGCAGAAAATATATGCAGTCAAAGGGAAGTAACTCATTTTTTAATTTATGAGTGTCATACACTTAGAAAATCTTTTATAAGTTTTGGAATAAATATCATAAAGAAAAATCAGAATAAATAGAATCAAAATGGTCAATGCCTGAACAGACCCATTTTTTCAAGCGGACGAGGATGTTATATATATATTACTAAACTGTTTAAAGGTGAATACATGGTAACAGTTATTAAAATGTACAAACTGAGAAATAAGTTATACGCAAGTCAATATTGCTAATTAATAATGCTAATGTTTTGCATTTCAAATGTTAACAGAGAAACAGAGTTTGTAAATTAGTTATATATGAAAACAAAGCATAATATTTAATAATGAGTTTTTAGCTGGTGACTTTGTTTATATGCCTTTATTCAGATATGCGCCTAAGTTTAAGACAAATTTTCAGTAAGAATTTATCATGCACCTATTATCACATACAGAATGACGGTAAGGCCCCATGCCCTTACTTTTAGTGTACGCTTATATTCAAGTGGGCACTAAAGTATTTACCAAATTATACAGTATGAGTTTTTGGATTGAAATTTAACTTTAAACTGTCAGTACCAGTTGTGGTTTTCTTCTTTGTTGCCTGTGTGTTTAGTTATTGTAAAGATGATAGCAGGAGTCTAAAGAAAATTGTATCTGCTACTTTGTAAAAAGTGCAACATTCATGAATATTATCATAGCAACTTGTATCTGCTACCCTCTAGCAAGTGCCACACTCATGAATACTATCATAGCAACTTGTATCTGCTATCCTGTAGCGAGTGCCACACACTCATGAATAATATCATAGCAACTTGTATCTGCTATCATGTAGCAAGTGTCACACTCATGAATAATCTCATAGCAACTTGTATCTGCTACCCTGTAGCAAGTGCCACATTCATTAAAAAAAATATCACAGCAACTTGTATCTGATACCCTGTAGCAAGTGCCACATTCATGAATAATATCATAGCAACTTGTATCTGCTACCCTCTAGCAAGAACCACATTCTCATGAATATCATCATAGCAACTTGTATCTGCTACCCTGTAGCAAGTGCCACACTCATGAATATCATAGCAACCTGTTTCTGCTACCCTCTAGCATGAACCACATTCTCATGAATAATATCATAGCAACTTGTATCTGCTACCCTCTAGCAAGTGTCACACTCATGAATAATATCATAGCAACTTGTATCTGATACCCTGTAGCAATGCCACACTCATGAATAATATCATAGCAACTTGTATCTGCTACCCTCTCGCAAGTGCCACCCTCATGAATAATATCATAGCAATATATTTAGTGATCAACTTTATAATGACTATCTAGATGTAAGAAATGGGAGACAACTCTTCCAGTCTTGTCTGCTACAAAATAGTAAGGCTGTTGGTGAACTCTGGTTTTGTATTTAAAGGAAAAATATATTTCAGGTTATGTTGTGAGAATGTTGGTTTGGATGGCTTACCTGTACTCGTTTAGACATCATTGCCTGGAAGGAACTTAATCAAATACCAGAATCAGATGCCAATGTAAATAATCTCTCTCTATTTATTTTTTTATCAGTTTTGCTTGACAAATAGCCTGTGCGGTTCTGGTTAAGACTAGAATCCCTGTCAATCACTGCAGAGTGGAAGGAATCCTCCAAATTGGTGTAATGTACATTTTATCATTTTTTTGTCATGTTCACTATAATTGTGGTTGAATAACCAAACCCTGTGTGGTTCCAGGGAACCATATGAGTGATGGCAAGAATGGGATCACTGTGGCTTATGCATGTCATAAGAAGCAACAGTTTGAGTAATACGATAGAATTTGCTGAAACCTGCAGTTTTGTAGGTATCAAGGTTATAGGCTCATTCTGAATTTTCATTTGTTCATGTATTTTTTTTAATCTGTATGTTAATATGTTATTTTTGTACATGTCGAGTGAACCTGGAATCTTCATTCGTGTTGGCGTTGAATAACCTATAATGTGTTGGTACGCCGTAAAACCCAATTCATTCATTTATTCATTACTTGACAAACACATGTTAAAAATACTTAATATATCTTGAGCAATTATCTTACTACATTTGTTAATGAAGTATAGATACGGGGGGGGGGGGCTTTCGACCTCCTGTTTTATGTACTGGTAATTTATAACTCCAGGATGTTACATGAGTGAGGGTACAAACAGGATTACTCTGCTCCAGCATTTGGTAGATATGGAGTACAAAAATCTGTTTAATTCACTAAACTGGCTAATTCATACAGTCAAACCTGTGTAAGTGGTCACCCTCTATTAAGCACCCGCTTGACTTATAAAGCCACATTTGCTATTTTCCATTTCTATGCTTTCAGAGCAAATTAAACTGTTTTGAGCAACAACCTGTCTTAAAAGGCCACTGTTTCTCCTTTCCTTGACTGGCTGCTTAAGAAAGATTTGATTTTTCTTTCTGCACATTGATTTATTGCTGTAAGTTGACATTTTGTGTCGGTACTCCATTATCTCGGTGAAAAACAGAAGTTTCTGATCTGTACGGACACACTTTGTCAGTTGCTGTAAGAAAAGTCATTTTGTTGTTATCGCTCAATAAATATTAAATAAAAAGATGACATTTTGAATTTGTGCAAGTATTCTTATGTCACAGTATGGTTTACTATTGCCAATTTGTCCCAGAATCCAAACGTTTCCAAATATGAAATGAAGAAAGCAAAATTTAAGTTAAAACACCTTCTAGCTTTTAATTTTTCTTCTTTATAGTTAATTTATAACATACATATAATGATAGGCTTTTTTTAACTTATTTATTTAATACAGATTGTGAAAAAAATTCTTTAATAGTATGTTCATGAATGTTAATTTTTAACCTAACCCAAAATTCTGTTTCAGCTAGCATCAAGCCATCATCAGAAGGGTTGCTAGAGAGCACACTTCTGTATGTAATATCATATTCTTTTTGTTTTGTTATTTACCAGTATTGAAGTATTTGTCATTGTAGTTATCTGGGTAGAGTCCTCCGTGGCCGAGTGGTCTAAGGCGCCATCTTAAGATCACTTAACTTTCACCGCTTAGGGGTAGGTGCGAGTCCCACTCGCTCCAAAAACTTTATGTGAGAAAGTTTCCATTACTGGCAGCTGAAAGTTTTGTTGTCACAGATTTTCCACATTGTTGTTTGCTTTCAGGACATTTGCAGCCAGGCCAGCCTTGACAGAGCCATTCAATTGAAGGCTTCCACGTTCCGAGTTGATGTGTTTTAACTAACACTGCGTATATCATTCTCACTTGGACTTACTTGTAAAATAACTTCAAGTGTTGATTTATCATTTACCGGTAGGTCCATGTTCAAATGTGTTATCCCATGTTTTGGCAGAAAAGCAGATTTCACCCATCAGTTTCCTTCTGAGGTGCCAAGGCAGATTAGTGAATCTGATTGACAGTTTCTACATGACAGTTTCTGCAGTTTGGGCATTATAAGCATTCTTTGATGGCAGACGTTACAGACGATTGATTTGGGAGAATGTTGGTGATGTCTCCATTTCCGAATCTGGTAAGTTATTTTATTATGTGACAGCGCCTGGCCTTAAAGTCTTTGGAAAGTACTGAAATAGCTTGCTGTCTTCTCTCCTGGTTTTTACTTAAATGGGCCATCATCTCCTTGGTAAACTGAGCATTTCCAGCCCCTTCTTGTCCCACAGCCAAATGATAGTGATCTGCTTGTCGTAAAACCTGCCATGTCTCGTCTAGCTGCCTGTAAAAGTCCAGCAGTCCAAGGTTAGACCCTGCATCACTGTCGCTTGCCACAGTAAGAATCAAATAATTTTTACAGACAAATCAACAGCTATCTCATATGTCATTCTTCTCTCGAAATGTGGCTTGAGGTATTACAAGTTTGTAGTGGGACAAACTGTCCAAGTCTTGATTACCAGTATTCAGCCAGGTTCCAGTCCAGCAGTACTGTTGGCCAGTGATGTTTTCAATGACTACTGTGTATGCCTGTGAGGAACTCTGGCCAGGCGCACAAGACAATCTGCCATTATATCTGCCATCCACAGAAATATTTATGTATTTCGGGTTTTCAGCCTGCTTTGCTAAATTATTCTGCTCCACTAGTTTTAGCTTATCCGACATGTCTTCTCTGGCAAGGGAGATCATTCCTCACTGACTTTGTTGGTCATAGTCTGCATATGGCTCTTAGCTTGTGGTGGAATGTCAATAGCAGTAAATAAATGTCTAGCTTTAGAAAAACCTAGTGATGTGTCCATTAAAACCATAACTAAGTTTTTGTTGACAGCTGCAGCTGGTTTTACACTATTATTCTGCTTTGGAATTTTAGTGTATGACTTGTTCAATTCTGAAATAAAGCTACAGTTTATGTACTTAAATTGAAATTTCCATGCTAGTCCACATTTTACTTCTTTCACTTGCTCCATGTTTAAATTTTCTCATTCAAATTGATTGTTAAGTTTGTGTGAACTAATCACTGCATTTATTATGCCGATCAATTTCCCCATATTCAGTTTACAATTGCCTAATGACACAGTCTACATTTCTCTCTTCAGATTGCAGAGCCGTGTTGGTCACTTTTGCATATCAATTTTGATGTTTGGAATCTGTCCTGGTTTCATTTCTGCCTGCGAGCTGCAACCTGCTGTTGGTACATCATGTTGCTGAATTTTCACAGGTAAGAATTTGTGTTTACGCTTGAAAATACAGTCTTAACTGAGGTTATGACCATTCCTAGACATTTGAGAGATTTAGTAAATTAGAAGAAAAACAATATTTCAGCTGAGCTTGTTCATTGCACTTATTGTCTGATGTTAACAATATATCACTTTTTATAGTTGGTTAATTTGTCTGTGGATACATGCTGCTTGGTCAATCAGATTATGATAAGATGCAAGTAAATGTGCAAGGAAGTGTCATACCACCCCACCCTTCTTTACTTAATACAGTTGCTATCTAATTACAGCTCATTATGGCATACATGTCTCCAGTAAGTGAGTGATTTTTAATTGACATATAGATAAGACATAAAAGAAGTAAATAACATACAAAACATGCATATACATTCTTTATGCTATTGTATTTCCAAACTATGAATAATTACTAGTTTATGGTAGAATAATGTGATTTGTACCATTTTTTGTCACACCTTTCAGATTTGTTACATTCTTACATTAATTCTGTTACTTTACATGTATTTATCATCACTATAATTATACCTTAGTACATGTATTTATCATCACTATAATTATACCTTAGTACATGTATTTATCATCACTATAATTATACCTTAGGTCCTCAGTGGCCACTTACCTCTCACTGCTCAGACTGAAGTTTCAAGCCCAGCTTGGTAAAAATATTCATGTGAGAAAGATTGCCAGTTATGTACCGAAGAAAGATGGTTGGTTCTATTCAGATTTATTCTGAGATCTTCCTCCACTAATAAAAAAGTATGCCTACAGCCTATATATCCTGTCAACTTCCTTTCTATCATATGTCGACAATATATTCATGGGTTAAACACATATTAATGGTTAATACTGATTTGGAACTACTGGGTAAAAATTAAGAATATAAACTGTACTACCATACAAAAATGTGTTGAAAATGGTGTTTAACCACCTTCAAACCAAACACATGCCCAGGATAATGTTTTAACAGAAGTTCAGTTCCATATGCTTGTCTTGTATTATGGATATCCATGATTACCAAAGTTTGAGCTGTATGTTTTGTCTTGGTTACACATAGATATTAAATAAAGTTAATGATTGATATTTAATACTGCAGGGACCTGAAGTCAGAGAACGTCCTGCTGGATTGCACTGTGAGGTCATGTGAAACTTGCAGATTTTGGGTCTGCTTCTCAACTCTCTAGTGATGGATTGGTAATATTGTTTAACAGCTTCTTACTATAACTTACATTGCCGTTTTATCACTATACCCAGATACAAAGAGTCACACTTGTTGATCTGTCAGTCAGTCTGTCTGTGGACAATTTTTGTGATCGCTATTTCTCAGCAACCATTGGCTCCAGCAATGAAACTTCATGAGAGTGATTGGTACTAAGCCTAATTGTGCATATCGTTTGCTTGTTGCATTGAATAATAAGAGTTTAATTAGTTATGGCCTTTTAAAATTTTCTGTTATTTTTTTAGTTGCTGTTTCTCTGCAACAATTGGCTGGAGTTCAGTGACACATCACAAAAGTGATTGGTTACTCTAATTGGTTCACTGTGTCAAAGGGTGCAATAACTGTGTTGGGGGCATCATCTGGGGGTATTCATCACCTTCAGTGATATTTCTCTTTCAGAATAGTTTACGTCTTTGGTTTTGTACTATCTTTAAATGTACTTTTTTGTAGCTCATTTAAATATTAAAATGAAAACAAAATAAAACAGCGCAGTCTTTTTCATTTCTATAAAAAGAAATTATTATAATGAAGGGAGTTTCGAGACTTTAACAGTTTTAGGACTGACCCTTTCTTTTATAAATTAATACAGTCTTGATAAAATTTGCATTGAAAAAGTTTGCTTTCTGCTTATCCATGTTACGAACGTGAAATTAAAAAATATTTATGTATCTCCTCGCAGGCTAGGGAAAATTTGAATATTTAATTTTTAAGTATATGTTGAAAATATTTCTTGTATTGTGAACCACTTATATGTATTATTCATTTATTCAGGGTATAAGATAATTAAATGTTTTTTGTATTCTTACATTTTAACAAGTTTATATCAAATGTCTACATTCTTAAGATTTAATGTATATCATATTTTGTTAAATTTTTAAAAAGGAACCCCGTTAGAAATAAGCGTGTTTGCTGCTTTAATGGGTTATCCCAGGAGCGTCCGGGCGGACAAATGGGTATTTAAGTGTCTAGGGTTTAGGGCTAGTAATTTTTATGGACAGTTGAAAAGCTGTTGAAAAAATATTACGTGGCTGTTCTAGACACTTAAAAAACAGCTCTTAGGTGGCTTTTTTTCTCTTACGTGGCTAAAATTTAGCCACACAAGTAATACGATTGACGCAAAGAAGCCACTTAAATACCCATTCGTGAGAACGTCTGTCCGTCTGTCCCTCCGTCCTTCGTCCAGTATTTCGTTTCCGGCCTGTAACTTTGTCATGCATAGATGGATTTTGTTGAAACTTGCTACAAGTGATCAGCATAACATGACGCCGTGTCGCGAGTAAGAACCACACCCATACCTCAAAGGTAAACGTCACAATTTGAGTTTGTTTGACAACACTTTGAGTTTGTGTGAGATTTCGTTTCCGGCCTGTGACTTTGTCATGCATAGATTGATTTTGTTGATGCTTGCTAAAAGTGATCAACGTAACATGACGATGTTTTGCAAGTGAGACCCACACCCGTACCTGAAAGGTCAAGGTCACAATTTGACTTTGTTTGACAACACTTTTGAGTTTGTGTGAGATTTCGTTTCCAGCCTGTAGTTTTGTCATGCATAGATGGATTTTGTTGATACTTGCTACAAATGATCAACATAACATGATGACGTGTCGTGAGTAAGACCCACGCCCGTACCTGAAAGGTCAAGGTCACAATTTGACTTTGTTTGACAACACTTTGAGTTTGTGTGAGATTTCGTATCCGGCCTGTAACTTTGTCATGCATTGATGGATTTTGTTGATACTTGCTACAAATGACCGACATAACATGATGATGTGTTGCGCGTTACACCCAGAATCCCACTTCAAAGGTCAAGGTCACAATTTAACTTTGGTTGATGACACTTTCAGTCTCATTGAGATTTCATGTCCAGTCTGAAACTTTGTCACCTATGGATAAATTTCAAAAACACTTGGCTCAATTCATCAGCATGACATTACAAAGTGTCACGTGTAAGGCCCACATGTGTAACTCAAAGGTCAAGGTCACACTTTGAGTTTGTTTGACAACACTTTCAGTCTGTGTGAGATTTCTTGTCCGATCTATAATTTTGTCATCTATGGATATATTTTGCAAAAAACTAGGCTCAGTTGATAAACATGACATAATTAAGTGTCACATGTAAGACCCAGAACCTTTCCTCAAAGGTCAAGCTCACACTTTCAATTTGTTTGATATTGCGTGTCTGGTCTGTGACTTTGTCTTTAACTTGGCTCAATTTATCAAGATGACATGACGACGTGTCATAAGAAAAACCTACACACTGTCACACTTTGAGTATGTATGACAACACTTTGAATCTGTTTGAAATTTCACGTCTGTCATATAACTTTATCATGCATGGATGGATTTCAAAAACACTTGGCTCAATTTATCAATTGATCAACAATTGATCTGTAACTTACATTTAGGGATTTTAAAATAGTTTGATACAAGTGATCGGCATGTCATGATAATGTTTTACCTGCATTTAACTGTTGAAATACCCAGACCATTACATCAGATGTCAAAATCAAGGTTACACAAAGGTCAAGGTCATGCTTTAATGTAAAAAATCATGGAATTGCATGTTCAGTCTGAAACATTAGTCCATTACCTTTGATATTCATATATACATCGCTACCTATTATATCATATATTGATATTTTTCACAGACCATTTGGGGGGCATGTGACACTTAACAGTGACATTTCTTGTTTTTTATTTATTACTGTTTTTTTATCATCATGATATATATGTTGTATTATGATCTTATATACCAGAATAAATTTGAATTGAATTGAATTGGCCCCACAGAAACAATTTTATGTTGAGAGTTTAAATTACAACAACAATCAGTTTATTTGTATTTTAAATGAAAAATTGCACGCTTAATTATCAAATTTTGTTGAATGAACATATATACCATTTGATTCATAGAAACAAATTCAAGTGTTGCCAAAATTAGTAATGTATATGTACATACATGTTTTTATAGGGGTCATCCAAAATGCCAGTTGGAACACCTGATTACGTCTCACCGGAGCTGTTAGATGTGATGAACAGTGAACGTGTGAATAACTACGGTACAGAGGTGGATTGGTGGTCTCTAGGTATCTGTATGTATGAGTTGCTGTATGGTAAAACAGCCTTCACTGATGAGGCAGGATCTATGGTGGCTACATACTCTAATATCATGAACTTTAAGGTACAGTTTATATACATATAATCATATTACAAATCTATTGAAATGAATGTTTGCTTTAGACAATAATCCTGACCTTTGCACCCATCCACCTTTAACTTAACAGCGGGACATGCTCCCTTGGTTTTTGACATTGTCACTCACAAGTTGAGGTCGCTGGGGTCAAATATTCAAAACTTTTTGAGATACAGCAATATTTGATTATTTCTAATTCTATTATTAGAAACTTAAAATATAGAATGGCAGTAGTGCGCGAATAAATCATTGGTTTTGGGGGAAATCATTCAAACTACTCGAGTTCAATATTTAAAACTTCTGTGAAAAGATGGACTAATTATTATCTTTGCATGGTGTATTAATTCCTATTTTTTAAAAAAATAAAAATTAATGTCATGTAAAATTTTGATTATTATCGTAAGCAATTGTCCTTGATATTCATATCTTCATGTACTTACAAATATATAAAAAAGCCTGACTGCTTTAAAAACGCTTTTGTTCCTGTGCTCCAAATGGTCCAAATATATTATAGTAAGTTGTTGTAAACTTGCATTTAATTTACACGAAAAATTATTTTGCAAATTCCCTGTCTGGTATTTACGTGTTTTTAAAACTCGGAGACTCCGAGTAGTTTTTGTAAATAAATGATACCGTGTCATACGTATGCATTACTTTTGGACAACTGGGTACTACTCTATTTTTGAATTGCCGAGTAATTGCACCCACGTTTAAAAATGTTGGTAAATGTTACAGAAGCTCTGTGCAGCCATGCATGTGTTACTTTTATATTATCTCAGGTAGTGCCCTCTTTATAAATTGACAAGTAATTGTTAGTGCATCCACCTGTAAAAAAACATTGGTAATACGGTCAATGTTTCAAATTTTTAAAGGGCAAGAAACATTTTTTTTAGTAATTGTACTTATTGGATTTGTTTTAAAAGCATGCTATGTTTTTTTTCAATTGTGTGTGTATATGTTTGATTTTATTTCCCTTCCCTACCCTTTATGACATGTACATCTGTTTACGTCAACAACCATGGCAGATTTATTTTCTTTCGGCCTTGATTTGACCTCGGCTAGATATGTTATAAAAATATGCTGTTAAAATGACTAACTACATTATTTAGTCAGTTAGTCAGGCAAGTGTTTGTTTAAAACATGTTCACTTTGTTCTTATCAGTTTATTTAATTGATTAAGTTCTGTTGTTATAATTCTATTGTTAAAATAAGCTCTAATAAAACAGTTTGTTTAGTTATTCTTAATTTTATATCCATAAGACTAGTAGAATAAATCTAGATTAAAATAAGGACAAGTTGTTTTTGGTCAGGACAAGAAGATTTTATAAATAATTGTCCAACTGGACAAGTAAAATAAAAAATAAATGTAATGGCCTGAATATATTACAGAAGTTAAAGTGTGAAGTAGAGAGCAGACTCCAGCGTGACCCTAGCCGCGGAGGTGAAAGAGTCGCTGGCATCCCAGGTCCATATGTATGAACAGAAGATACAGGAACAGAGAAATAGTATCAAGGTGAGTAATATACCAGCCTATGTTGGAATGATAACTTTTATTGATGTGAGTCAAACAACGTAGATGCTATTCAGACTACTCATGGCGTATCTTTAACATGACTGTCAAGATTCATTGACATGGCTGTCAAGTTAAACATACATGTAAAATTGTCCTTTATTTTGCCTGAGCCAAGCTGATGCAGTACAATAATTATTTTGCTTATTCAAAGTTAAAATGTATTTGTGTTACCCCCATTATGTGAAACCAGTATGACCATCTGACTCTATTTCAGGTTAACTTGATTTCATTCTGTTATTCCCAACAAGCATGCTGCACAACTGGAGGGCTCCATGTGAATCTTGTCATTCTTCTGGCTTAATGAATCCAGCTCTGTTAACCTATTAACAACTCTTCTGGGATCCTTGAAGGTTAACCAGTACTCAAGCATACTCATCTCTGCATACAACTGATAACTATCCCACTTGAATCAGTGGTGAGAGAATAACTGACAATGAGACGCAATGTCATCAGGGAGACCTCTGCTGGGCGAAGATTTAAATCACAACTCTTGAATTGATAGTCAGGTGCACTGAGCTAACTGGGTCCGGCTCAACCATAATTTAGTTTTATCATTTTAGTGCCACCCCCATTTTCAATCGGGGATTGGTTGTAGTATCACCGCTGTCCATATGTACGAAAATGGTTTCCGACTCTTTAGTTTTAATGAACAGATTTAAACAAAATTTGGTGTGTGACTTCACATTCAGGTAATACAGGTCAAGTTCATACTTAGTTCCGGTCTGATGATTTTTGATGGAGTTATGCCCCTTTTTGGACTTAGATTATTGACAAACATCAAGAAACTGGTTTCCGCTCGATATCTCTTGAAGGATTGGATGGATTTGATTCATATTTAATAGAAAGATGTATGGTGATAAACTACAGCTCAAGTTCGATTTCCGTCAAAATAGCTGCATATTAATTAGGTGTTCTGGGCTATGATTGGCTGATAGTTTCCAACCTCTAGTCTTTATTTATAGACCGATTTTGACCAAAATTTATATTTGGCATTATATCAACAAGACCCAGGTCAAGTTCGACAATGGATAGAATTAGCACATATTAATTAGGTGATCTGGACTCTGATTGGCTGATGGTTTCCGACCTCTAAAATCTTTATTGAAGGACCAATTTTGATGAAACTTGATATTTGGCTTTATTGATATCAATGTAGTTACAAAGTGGGGGCATCTGTGTCCCATGGATGCATTTAGTATGTATTTGAATTACAGGAGTTGCAAGAGAGTAGGAATATTCGGGCATTTGAATCATTGATTAACATAGAAGTTCAGTGAGATCTTCTGTATGCACTGGGTATGACTGTTCACAGGCCTGACTGCTTTATTTCTCCTTCGAAGAATTGCATGCTTTCATAATACCTTTCCTGAAAAAGGCACAGTGAAAGTGTGTTTAAAACCTCATGGACGTAACCCCACCTGGAATTGAACCTAGAGCCTCTGGGTCTTGGAGCATGCATGCTAACCACTAGACCACCGCAACTAATTTTATCACAAGCAAATTCATATTATCATATTGTGATTTAGTTTAAAAAAATACGATGTCGTGAGTATTCAGAGTATGTTGTGATGTAGTTATACAATGTCATGTATGTCAAGGGCTTAAACCACTCAGTGCAACAATAGTCTACTGGTATTATATACTAAGAACTTCTATTGAAGATATATAGATTGCATCTGAAAGGATTAACCAACCCGCAGTATCTATATTATATAAACATTGTACTTGCAGGAGCGGGAGAAGCACGACTCTCTCCTGGCAGAGTTGAGAAGGGAGTTGAATATGTCTAACCTGGCTCTCAGTGAGGTTCGGTCACTAGTGTCGGCCAATCAGAGACAAGCAAAACAAACACAGGCATCACGGAGGAAGATATACCTGAACTGCAACAGAAGATATTTGAAATAGAGGTTTGTATGTCATAGTTGTGGAAACTTTAGTATTTGTTTATCTTGGTTACCAATATCATGTAAATATCAAATTATTAAAATATTGAATTGAGACTTACAAAAAATTTATCATTAAAGGAGATGACACTCATGATATGATGATAAGAACAGGTAACACGTAATATAACCTTTCATATTTCAGAAAATAAAATCAGCAAATTATTTTATACGGGTGCTTAAAGATCAGATATAAACACACATCTTTATAAAGTATTGTGAATTTATTTTTATTGTGATGAGTTTATATGAATTAAATGCTATTGTTATAGAAGAAAAAGGATTTAGTTAAGATAAATGGATAAGTGAACACTCACACAAGTTGAATGTAAGTAGGGACAGCTTCCTTCTAAGGTTGAACCTGTAACTCACTTAATCTCTAAAACAGACTCCCCCATCTTTGCTTTTGGGTCAGTCCATTAACATTTGGTAGGGATGATAATAGGAAGTTGTTGACCAATATTCAAGCAATGTAGATCCAGACCTGGTACTGGGGTTGGTTATAAAACTCAAAATTGTACTCTGAACACTTGAGTCAACCTCAAATATAAAAGTCTTTAATAAGCTTGACATAGAAAAATACAAGTATTTACATTTATTTTGTTATAATGATTCCACGCATTGTTTATTTGAACATGAAATCTTAAGAACACAAAACAAGGTTTTATACCCTTGTGCGGACCCAGATTGGAAGTAACATAGGTTGACCTGGGTCTGTATTGTTTACAATTGGTAGCACTGATGTAAATAACAAGATACGATTTCAGACAACTGCAGGAACTTGAAAGAAAATAACAGGCAATAAAGATATTTATTAGCCACTTGGCAGGTTGTTGTTTATGACATAAACATGTGAGAAGATGTGACATGTAGTTGTTTATGACATAGCAGGTTTGTTTGTTTGAATATTTAGCATAATTGTGGGCTAACAGAAATTCAGTTTACCAACCGCTTTTTAGCCCGCCAGGCCGAATGTCCAGGAGAGCTATTGCCATGACCCCAGTGGCAATGGCATCGTCTGAAGACGCCCAGGTTAAATTTTTGCGTTAAAGTTTAATATATCTATGCAACCACTCATTGGATATGAATGAAACTTCACATGTGTGTTCACCATCATCAATGGAACACACAGAGACAAGAACCACAATTTGGGGTTGCATTTTGGCAAAGTTATGGCCCTTTTGGACTTAATTTTTCTTCTGTAGACATCAAGGTTAAACTTTTGTGTTTAGTTGCGTTTAAGTTTTGGTGTTTGCCTACTATCTCAATCTTTGCATGGGTGGTGAGTTTTATCCCATCGGCGAACTTTGTTGTCTTCTGACAACTGTTGTTTTTCTGGTAGTTTAACCAGTACTCAAGCACACAAATCAACTTAACAAACTGATAACTTTCCCATTTGAATCAGTGGTGAGAAATAAATGACCAGTAGATGCTGTGTTTTGTATTAGTAATCACAGAGATTGTGGTCAGACGGGGATTCAAACACATGACCCCTGGATTGATAGCCAGACGAGCTACAGACTGAGCTAATCTGTCCTAGTGTGACATGATGGTAATGTTAATTATGTTGTATTTCAGGCAACAACTGTGATGGTAAATAATTTTAAATTTTTTAAATGAAAAGCATGAAGTCTCAAAATGAAAGTCTGATCAGAAAACAAATGGTGTGTATACTATTTGACTACTTGGAAGGTCCCCTGTCAGTATTTCCAGATCTGTAAGTGTATACCATTTTGCTACTTGGAAGGTCACGTGTCGGTATTTCCAGATCTGTAAGTGTATACCATTTGGCTACTTGGAAGGTCACGTGTCAGTATTTCCAGATCTGTAAGTGTATACTATTTGGTTACTTGGAAGATCACATGTCGGTACATGTTTTTCCAGATCTGTAAGTGTATACTATCTGGCTACTTGGAAGATCATGTGTCGGTATTTCCAGATCTGTAAATGTATACCATTTGGCTACTTGGAAGATCACATGTCGGTTCATGTATTTCCAGATCTGTAAGTGTATACTATCTTACTACTTGGACGGTCATGTGTTGGTATTTCCAGATCTGAAAGTGTATACCATTTGGCTACTTGGAAGGTCACGTGTCTGTATTTCCAGATCTGTAAGTGTATACCATTTGGCTACTTTGAAGGTCACGTGTCGGTATTTCCAGATCTGTAAGTGCATACCATTTGGCTACTTGGAAGATCACATGTCGGTACATGTATTTCCAGATCTGTAAGTGTAAACTATCTGGCTACTTGGAAGATTCTGTGTCGGTATTTCCAGATCTGTAAGTGTATACCATTTGGCTACTTGGAAGATCACATGTCGGTACATGTATTTCCAGATCTGTAAGTGTATACTATCTTACTACTTGGACGGTCATGTGTTGGTATTTCCAGATCTGTAAGTTTATACCATTTGGCTACTTGGAAGGTCACGTGTCTGTATTTCCAGATCTGTAAGTGTATACCATTTGGCTACTTTGAAGGTCATGTGTCGGTATTTCCAGATCTGTAAGTGCATACCATTTGGCTACTTGGAAGGTCACGTGTCGGTTTTTCCAGATCTGTAAGTGTATACTACTTGGCTACTTGGAAGATCACATGTCGGTACATGTATTTCCAGATCTGTTAGTGTAAACTATCTGGCTACTTGGAAGATTATGTGTCAGTATTTCCAGATCTGTAAGTGTATACCATTTGGCTACTTGGAAGATCACATGTCAGTTCATGTATTTCCAGATCTGTAAGTGTATACTATCTTACTACTTGGACGGTCATGTGTTGGTACTTCCAGATCTGTAAGTGTATACTATTTGGCTACTTGGAAGACCACATGTCGGTACATGTATTTCCAGATCTGTAAGTGTAAACTATCTAGCTACTTGGAAGATTCTGTGTCGGTATTTCCAGATCTGTAAGTGTATACCATTTGGCTACTTGGAAGATCACATGTCGGTTCATGTATTTCCAGATCTGTAAGTGTATACTATCTTACTACTTGGACGGTCATGTGTTGGTACTTCCAGATCTGTAAGTGTATACCATTTGGCTACTTGGAAGGTCACGTGTCGGTATTTCGAGATCGGTAAGTGTATACCATTTGGCTACTTGGAAGGTCACGTGTCGGTTTTTCCAGATCTGTAAGTGTATACTACTTGGCTACTTGGAAGATCACATGTCGGTACATGTATTTCCAGATCTGTTAGTGTAAACTATCTGGCTACTTGGAAGATTATGTGTCTATACTTCCAGATCTGTAAGTGTATACCATTTGGCTACTTGGAAGGTCACATGTCAATATTTCCAGATCTGTAAGTGTATACCATTTGGCTACTTGGAACGTCTTGTGTCAGTATTTCCAGATCTGTAAGTGTATACCATTTGGCTACATGGAAGATCACGTGTCGGTATTTCCAGATCTGTAAGTGTATACCATTTGGCTACTTGGAAGATCACGTGTCTGTATTTCCAGATCTGTAAGTGTATACTATTTGGCTACTTGGACCGTCATGTGTTGGTATTTCCAGATCTGTAAGTGTATACTATCTGGCTACTTGGACAGTCATGTGTCGGTATTTCCAGATCTGTAAGTGTAAACCATTTGGCTACTTGAAAGGTCACATGTCGGTATTTTCAGATCTGTAAGTGTATACCATTGGGTTACTTGGAAGGTCATGTGTCATTTTTTCCAGATCTGTAAGTGTATACTATTTGGCTATTTGGAAGGTCACGTGTCAGTATTTCCAGATCTGTAAGTGTATACTATTTGGCTACTTTGAAGGTCACGTGTCAGTATTTCCAGATCTGTAAGTGTATACTATTTGGCTTCATGGAAGATCGTGTGTCAGTATTTCCAGATCTGTAAGTGTATACTATTTGGCTACTTGGAAGGTCTCGTGTCAGTATTTCCAGATCTGTAAGTGTATACTATTTGGCTACTTTGAAGATCACGTGTCAGTATTTCCAGATCTGTAAGTGTATACTATATGGCTACTTGGAAGGTCACGTGTCGGTATTTTCAGATCTGTAAGTGTATACCATTTGGCTACTTGGAAGATCACATGTCGGTTCATGTATTTCAAGATCTGTAAGTGTATACTATCTTACTACTTGGATGGTCATTTGTTGGTACTTCCAGATCTGTAAGTGTATACTATTTGGCTACTTGGAAGATCACATGTCGGTACATGTATTTCCAGATCTGTAAGTGTAAACTATCTTGCTACTTGGAAGATTGTGTGTCGGTATTTCCAGATCTGTAAGTGTATACCATTTGGCTACTTGGAAGATCACATGTCGGTTCATGTATTTCCAGATCTGTAAGTGTATACTATCTTACTACTTGGACGGTCATGTGTTGGTACTTCCAGATCTGTAAGTGTATACCATTTGGCTACTTGGAAGGTCACGTGTTGGTATTTCCAGATCTGTAAGTGTATACCATTTGGCTACTTGGAAGGTCACGTGTCGGTATTTCCAGATCTGTAAGTGTATACCATTTGGCTACTTGGAAGGTCACATGTCAATATTTCCAGATCTGTAAGTGTATACCATTTGGCTACTTGGAAGGTCTCGTGTCAGTATTTCCAGATCTGTAAGTGTATACCATTTGGCTTCATGGAAGATCACATGTCGGTATTTCCAGATTTGTAAGTGTATACCATTTGGCTACTTGGAAGATCACGTGTCTGTATTTCCAGATCGGTAAGTGTATACTATCTGGCTACTTGGACAGTCATGTGTTGGTATTTCCAGATCTGTAAGTGTATACCATTTGGCTACTTGGAAGGTCATGTGTCAGTATTTCCAGATCTGTAAGTGTATACTATTTGGCTACTTGGAAGGTCACGTGTCAGTATTTCCAGATCTGTAAGTGTATACTCTTTGGCTACTTTGAAGGTCACGTGTCAGTATTTCCAGATCTGTAAGTGTATACTATTTGGCTTCATGGAAGATCATGTGTCAGTATTTCCAGATCTGTAAGTGTATACTATTTGGCTTCATGGAAGATCATGTGTCAGTATTTCCAGATCTGTAAGTGTATACTATTTGGCTACTTGGAAGGTCTCTTGTCAGTATTTCAAGATCTGTAAAAATATACTATTTGGCTACTTTGAAGATCACGTGTCAGTATTTCCAGATCTGTAAGTGTATACTATTTGGCTACTTGGAAGGTCACGTGTCGGTATTTTCAGATCTATAAGTGTATACCATTTGGTTTCCTCAGAAGGTCACATGTCAGTATTTCCAGATCTGTAAGTGTATACCATTTGGCTACTTAGAAGGTCACGTGTCGGTATTTCCTGGGGCCATATTCATATAGCTTCTTAGATTTCTGCTTAGAAAATATCTTAACTCAGTAATATTTTCTTAGCTAAAATGAAAAAAAATTCTTAACTTAATTGGTATTCATAAAACCACTAAGACAAATCTTAGTTAAGAAAAAATATAAGAAAATAATAATTCTTAGATCAAATGTTTCGTCTTAAAAAAAATCTTAAATACGTAACAAAGGAAGTCCCGGTGTTTTCTAACCTAAAAATAGTATCGGAAGTGATAAATTGCTATAAATAGTAACAGAAACAACAACCGGTGCACAACAATGTCGGAGCTCAAAAGAAAACGTAGGGCAAACTGGACCAGCGTGGAGAACTTGTTTCTCTGCGAACTTATGAGTGAAGCAAACAGTACCATTCCAGGGATATCTAATCATATATACCTGAAACAGAGGTTTGGAAATAGTAAGCACGTGTATCTGTATAATCTTTTTCCTGATTTTCTCCTCTCATCATGATGTCGTAATTTTTTGTATAATTTTAGTGGCAATCTCGGTTAAATAAATATTCATTAATGCATATAGCCTTTAGACAACATAGAGCTCACAGTTGATGGTTAGCAAAAGCCGTCGCCACCTACCACAACCCTACCCACCCATGTGTTAGTATTGGCTATTTGTTTTTGTATCCCATGTATACCTAATACCACGATATACCTATTACCGCAAATGCCCGTATAATAACAATATCCCAGACATGCGCAAAGCTCCAACTTTACATTTAGAACTTTATAAACTGTTTATTATTGATGCCATTATTTACATGGTTGACAAAGTTTTAGACTCGTGGTAATTGATATGACCGGATCATTGGTGTTTGGTAGTATAGCAAGCAGAAGGTGGTGGGTTTGATCCACGGCCCGGTCATTCCAAATACTAGAAAACTGGTACTAAGGAGCTTTCTCACTTGATGTTCATCATTTAATGAACAGTTCTTAGTCTATAATAGTGTAGCATATGACTGCGACGTTCATTGAAATGTGTAAATTTTATTATTGATTGTGCATCTGTCACCCATTTCTTTGTTGATAGAATTTTTGTATGTTTACAGTTACAACTGCAAAAAGCAGCTGCTCATTAGCATCACCAGTCAGCTAAACAGCCACAGCGAAAGCCTGCACCACCCAGATGAAGTGGATAAAAAATGGCACAACCTTGTCGCCAAACATAGATCACTGTTCAGTGAACACAACAGAGATCAGTTATTGACAGGTAAGAGACCATGATGCACAGAAACATATAGATATAACCGCAAAAAGATTTAGTTGAAACATTTATTCTGAGTACAACCAGTATTAAGAATACAGAGTATGTTAACAAATGTGTTTTGCTCAATAGCACAACCCAGGCTGCCATGGGGGATAGTAGCCATGGCCTTGCATGCCTGGGTTGAAATGTTTATCACTAGAGCCTGTATTTCCCCATATGACCCTTACCTAAGTCCATGTGTACATGGAGAGACCTCTATTGATTTGTGACATTTCAATGTTGTATTGGTCAAAATTTAGCTGCATTTAGCAGCTGATATGTCTGACACTCCTATATATAAATAAGTCTGGTACACGTTTTGACTAGTACTTTGTGTAATGGTAGAAGAGCGTCGTCCATCAGTTCCGTAAGAAACTCGCGAATTTTCTGACAAGTATTTACACCAACTTGGGTTTGAACATTAGCGATGACAAGCAAGTGACCATTCAAAAACAGAGGAGACTCGCATCTCACTGCAGAGTTAGTGAAAGTAATATGGTTGTTGTAAAAAAGGCGTGTAGTTTCATTTAAAATCTTTTCAAAATGGTTCATAGGGGCTGTGATTTCTTGATGCAGAGGAGTAGAGCAGAAACTGGAATATTAAGTCACTTTATAGGATTTAGTTTATACTCATTTATTTTAGCTTGATTGCGATGAAAGCTCAGAGCTTATATGAACTGCTCTCGAGTTCTCTTCCTTGATAGAAGCAGTACTGAGTGTTGTTTTGAATCGAACCTGCTACCTTTGGTGTGAGTGACCAACACTATCCATTACACTACCGCCCCTGCCTTTTATAGGATTTAACAGAAGGAAGTATTTAATGATAATATTTTTTTTTTCAATAAGGGTTGTCAATGCACTGTCTTTTAAAAATACAAGCTGTTGAAGCAGGCCAACCCATCCGTTGTATTATGTTTAACAGATACATTTCTGGTATGGAAATAAATACTTTTTAAACCTATCTATGTTTTGTTACATGGAAATCCTATACTAATATACCTTACTTTATATTGAACAAATAACAAAATTCAACTATATGTATGTAGTGAGACATTCCCTACCTGTATATTGAAATTAAGGTATGACATGGTTCCTACATAACATACATTGTATGCAGAATTTCCATTGTAGTGTTTAAAGTGTATGGAAAAAAATGTATTCTTTTGATTTCATGATTTGTTTACAATTTTTAGGTGGTGGTCTGGCACCGAAACAGTTAGATGCATTGACGGAGGCTATCATGGATGTGATTGGTCGTAACTCGCTGAGTGTAACAGGAGTTACTGGCAGTTTAGACACGTCTTTAATAAATGTGTAAGTGATGTTAAATTATCATAAATTGTTGTTTTCATTTGATTTAGAAATTAAACATGCATTGCAAGTTTCTGGTTTCCATTTCATTATGTTTTTTCCCCATTCAAGTTAGTCACCCAAAATTTATATTTTATTACTAGTTTATGTGTAAGCTGTGTGTGCTTATCAATCAAATTAATTTATATGCAAGTTTTTCACTAGTTGCTATATATAACAGTTAATTAGTTTATACTAAGTTATTTTAGTTCCATTGTGAAGAATGTTCAATTGCGATGAAAACTCAGATCTTATATGAACCAGTTTCGAGTCCATTTCCTGAATTGAACCAGTACTGAGTGTTGTTTTATGAGAGGCATCGGGTGGAGCTGGAGATCGAAACCACAACCTCCAGCTTGAGCGGCCAACACTATTCATTACACTACGACACTTATTCTTGGCTAGCTACTTTTATATGATAACTGTAGGTGCGCTAGAGTGACACATTTTAATGTTATTAAGGGCATTCTTAAAAAATAACAGTTTGTCATGTTTTTACCTACTAACTGAACTTTCATCTATCCAAAATTTAATATTGACTTTCAAAGTATTGGAATTTTATTTTTTTGATTTCTGTCCATGATTATGAAAATTAATTGTTTAAAAAAACAACTAAATAACTAAACACATAAATAACACTGAGTGGTCGGAGTAAAGCATACACATATGGTCGGAGTAAAGCATACACATATTTTACTAATGGTGGGATTACTTCATAAGTCTGACATTCAATTGAAATGTTCTTAAAAAAATAAGATTATAATTTCTTAAGCTCAGCTAACAATATGGATTTGTTATACAAAAATAATGCATGATGTTTTCATTTGGTTATATGTATATGAATAAAATCCTTATTGTATGCAATACCTTTAAACAATTGCACTTTTGTGTTGTTTAATTTTCTTAACAATCCAGCCAGGCCCGATTACCTCACTGGGTGATGTGTCTGACTATCAATCCAGGGGTTGTGATTTCGAATCCCCAACCAGCAACAGTCTCCGGGATGATTGATATACGACAAGGTGTCTCATTATCATTCCTCTCTCACTACTAATTCAAGTGGGAAAGTTATCAGTTACTTGTGGAGATGGGTGGTTAATCCAGAAACCAGTGGTTAGGTTAACTGAATGTCTGTTAGCCCTTGATGGCATAAAAATGGTGCTAAATATTTAATCAATTCAATTAACAATCCAGCATGACTTTATTTAAACATAACACTGATAACATGGTCTTACTTTATTTATTAAGCCTTGTATTATATAAATATCAATGTTCTTATCAGATTACACAATGAAGATTCCAACGAGTGTTATGATGTTCATGGAATGGAAGATGTCATGGACTTCCAGTACATCAATTGGTAAGCCTTTATTTTAATTATGTTAAGTAATTCTTTTTTCAACATTTAATTTACTACAAAAAATTGATAGATTTTTCAAATATTTCATACTTATATATACAATGTATGTTTAACAACCACGAAGATGGCTGTAACCAATGTGATGAGCACTTGTGGCCAGAGCCTTTTGACTTATTCATTTTAAAGTTGCGTGCATGCTTGTAATATGTATATGAGTGTATATTTTGGCAATCAAATATGCTCTTCAATTTTCAAGAGATATATTAATTTATAATGCACTCTATTACCGGCAGCAGTCATTCGATTCTTATACAATTATAACAGTAGTTTTGCCTCACATAAATTACTAAATTGCACAAATTGAATAATAAATGCCACAGTTGTGACCTTAATTAAAAAAACAGTTGTGTCATTTCACATTGTGTGCACTTTTATTAAATATACATGTATCTTTATTGTTTCCTTTATAAATGTGTCAGATAATCACAGTATTACACAAACAACATATTAAATTAACTGTTTGTTCCATATACATGCATATTTAGTATTTGATTAATAATTGCAAAAAATAAAAATAATTTAACTTTGTATTTGTTTTAAGAATGAATAAAATGTGATAAATAAAATTAATGTCTTCCAGTATTCTCCGACGAACATCAACAGCAACAGCAACATCAACAGCAACAGCAACAGCAACATCAACAGCAACAGCAGCATCAACAGCAACAGCAACATCAACACCAACATCTAAAGGAAAACAATTATCATCAGTAGCAAATTTTTCTTCAACTAATTGCAGTCTGTGTAGTAGATGCCATGAAATTCAAGTACTAAAAAAACGAAAATTAGAACTGCAAATTAAAATTTTAGAAAAACAACTTTTAGAATATAATTAAAAAATCATTAAACTTTAGACATAACTTTAAATACAATTTCAATTAAAAACACATATTTGGGTATAACTTACATCTTTCTGTGGAATGTGAAGCATTGCTAATATATTGAAATCAATTTTATGATATTTGGTTAAATTTGTTATAGATGGTTATTGTTTTCTTTTAAACTGGTATGTTTATCGAAATTATATTGCAGTTGGTTATTGACCATTTCCTTTATTCAACACTTCAATACTGACAGTTTTATTACAAAACTTTGAAACATTTATTTGTTAATTCTAACTGTATATTATTTTCATTTGTGTCTCATGTACACCCTGACATTTTTGAAATTTTCATACCTTCATTATAGTACAAATGTTTTACCCACATATCTGTCATTATTTTTTAGCTAATTATAGTAAACAATGTATAAAAATGATTCTTACACAAGAAAACAGTGTATAGACACATTACACATTTCATTGTTATCGTTTCAATTTTTAAAAGGTGTTTCTTTATAATTTACCATGACACACAATTGATATCTGGGCATGTTAAAACCTGAAGAAGACAAAATTAATCATTTTTGGTATATTACAGAAATTGAATATATTGGATTAAGTGCATTAATAAGAACAGAAAAAAAGATTATTGTACCCAATTTTGTTACATTACTGTACCTTCTAAAAGTATGTGGTTGCTACATGATCTCTGTAGCGGAGGCCTTCCTGTGGTCCAGTATTAAGTATTGGAAGTTGTGGTCCCTGCTGATTAATGTGCATATTTTCTGGCAATGGTACATTTCTTTCCTTACAAATATTATACAAAACTCCACATGAAATGATAACTCTGAAATTATTGAAAGATGGTCAATGGATTTGATGATGACAATTGCATCAAATCAGTATTAGTATCAGTTTTATTCAGGTAATATTTACATATTAATACTTTAAAACAAAAGGTACTCTGGGTATTAAATGTAAAGTAATGTATGATATTAAGTATTTAGTAATGATATCTTATTTAAGCAAAATAATACATATATTTAGCTTAAAGCGTATAAATGATGTATCATTCATTGAAATAATAGTTCATGTAAATCCTATTTTGGTTTTATATGGTTGGAGATTTTAATGGTTGACTTTTGAACATTTTTTTTCCAGTCCATTTCATATTTTATACTTTTTAAGTTATATATTACCTGCAGACTTTTCTCGGAACGAGTCGGATTTCGCTATGCAGCACACACCACCTTCGCTTCAATATACCTATTCCTCTTTCCACCTTTGAACGTGTTTTTTTATGTGACCTGAAATGTTTTCAGTTGTGAACTTATGTGGTAGTGTTTATTATTGTTTAACATCTCAAACTGAGTGTACAAGTAACTGGCATAGTTGTCAGTCCTGGTAGTACAAATCTAATTTAGATGTTCATTTAATATTTATGAGATAATGTGTAAAACATTTTAAAATCTTAGTGGAAGTTATTCAACATTTCAAATACCTGTTATATTCAGTTTGAGAACCTGGTTGTGGGTTTAGATATGGCGTTAAAAGCCAACGCTTACAAGGATATCCACTGTCCCCCAACATGTAATAATGTCCAGCTGGCATACGTCCACTTTCAAATATCGTTTTAATGCCACTCTCATTTAGAATCCTGCTATCATGGGTAGATCTCAGCCACTTTGCAACCATATCAATTATTCTGTCATCAGCATCAAATACAATTTGTGTGTTAATGCTGTGATATCTTTGCCTATTGATAAAATCTGGCTCATTTTCACTTGGAGCACTTATCTGTATGTGAGTTCCATCGATCAACCCCACAACATTGGGGAATCCTGCAATGTCGAAGAACTGCTGTTGGGTCTGTTGCAAGTGTTGTGGTGTAATGTTAAATTGTATGAATCTCCTTATTAAAGCGGGCTGGCATAATGCTTCAATTACACGTTGTGTCACCCTGGAAACAGTGGGTTGGGAAACTCCATGGATATCTGCATCTGCCAGTTGTATTTCTCCAGTAGCCAGATATTTTAGTGTTATAAGTAACTGTTGGAGTGCTGTCAGACTATGATTCCTGTTTGTGTGGGGCTCAATATACTGTTGGATTATTCCCAGGACAAACAGTATGCCATCTCTGTCGAGGCGGTACCTTTCAATGAGTTGTAGATCATCATATACTTCTAGAGGATTTAGCCTTTCTCTGTAATTTCGCCTTGCCATTTCAAGTATATCTGTATTGATAACAATTATACAATTAAGATGCGTATGAAATGAATCTGTTGGTGCTAGTAAACTGTAACTCTTAAATATATTGTAAATAAGTATTTTGAGTATTGTTTTGAATTTTGATGTAAATTTGTTTAAATCATAAATATTTCCCCCCATTTATTATATTTTGTATGCAGCCATATTTCTCTATCCTCTGAATATGTGAGGAAGACTGTCTTGCAGAGACATGGAGTTAAGTACTGCTTTGTCTCCTAGTAAGTACTGAGAATGTTTATAAGGTGCGCAGAATGGAATTATATAACTGAAATACAACTGAAAAGTATGCATGAAATCAAGTCACCACAATAGTTATTAAGGCATCAAGGATATTTGTTAAAATCGTTTTAAACTTTGCATTATTTTTCTTAATCTGTGTTATTTTTGTTAATTTGTGTTCTTTTTGTTGTTTGTATGTTTGAAATCCCCCAATTGAATAATACATTGTATGTAACATTTTTTTTTAAAAAGATATTTGGGTTTTGATAACTCTCTCATGATATATCTGGAATAAATGATGTAAACATATTTTCAAACCTTTTCATTTTCATTTTAAATATTGTTGGTGGTGATTTTTAAATACTGGTAAATATTTTTATACCTCTTTCGATATACAGTATTATAATGTTTAATAAAATAAACATGAACTAACCTACAATGAAAAATAAACAATTTTTGTGTAAGCTTGGCATTTTCAGATATTGACATCTAAAACATATTGGCCTTATACAGCTCAATTAATTGATACTATGATAATATGGTTTCACATTATTGATATCAGTTTGATGTTAAAACATGGAATAGATTCGATATAACTGATTTGAAAAAAAAATCACACAACATGTCTTTCATAATGAGATAATACTGTTTGTACATGTCACTGAAACTATGATATATTTGTACACACAACATTGTGAGAAAGTAATGTTTATTGATATCTTACTTACTTTATATCACTGATGGTGTGATGATATCATTAATAACACTGATATATATTCATATGTATGATGGCATTTATAAAGATTAATGTTCAGTGAGTGTTTCTGTATTTATATATATATAGAAGTATACTATATACCAGTTAATGTCATCAAATTCCTGCAGCTGGTTGGTTATGTTAGAAATGATTCCATTGCATCATTTTATAGAATCTTTATTGTGTTTAAATTATCACCACCTGTATTTCTCCAAGGTTCTGAGTGATGGAAATAACAAGACCACTGTGGCCATGCCTGCTGGAAGGGATGTCAAATTGAAAAATAAAACTGGTTAAACTCAGATTCTATTCAACAATCAAGTTTTAAAGTTCATTCTGCATATTAATTTTTTGATGCAGGTTGTCATTGTCTTTACACCACCTCTATTATATTGTTGTGAGAGTTACTCTGGAGGTTTCTACTTCCTGTTATGCAGCTTTGTGTTGGTACACAATACTACTCATTTACTTATTATTTAATATAATGTGCCAAATTATTTACCTATTAATGTCGGATGAAATCATCTCATTACATAAAATTATATTGTAATTATTTATGACCATGGTGAAAGCCTTACAATAAAATAGTTACAAACATGCAATATGCTTTGTTTTATATTATGTTTCCAACCACCGTCATATGTTTCATATGTTGTCATGAAAACATGAATATAGAATAGTTTCGTTTCAATATTAAGCGTCATTTTTATGCTATAGATGGCTAACAGACGATCAATTTAACTAACGACTCTTTCCTGAGTTACTGGAATAATTACTGATACACGAGCACATTCATATCCTCGAGTAACTGATGACTTCCCCACTTGAATCAGAGGCAAGAGATGAATGAAAAGGAGATGCAATGTATATCAACCATCATAGAGATTGTGGCCGGGCAGGGATTCCAACTCGCAAATCCTGTATTGATAATTATACGCGCTATCCACTGAGCTAACCGGGCCCATCTCGTGGAAAAATGAACAATAATAATAAATAGGTCAATGACAACTCGAACATAATGGGTCAATAACAAGAACATGTAAATCTAACTGGGGTGTCTGTAATATTTAACAGCAGTTACTAAACCTCAGTGACATATTCATGCTGAAAATCGTTTTTACTTGTTTTCTTATTCTTCTCTGCTGCAAATGCCACTTTCTAAACTGAACCCGCCATTTTTAAGAAATTTCTTTGATAAGATACCTCTGACCTATCTTTAAGTTGAGAGGAAAAACAATTTACTCTAAGATGATTTTTTCGCTAAGACGCTTTATGAATTCTACTTAAGATTTATTTTTCATCTTAGATGAAAATATGGATTTAAGATGAAAAGTTAAAGAAAAAATTTGAATATCTAAGATGAAAATAAATCTAAGGCGCTTTATGAATACGGCCCCAGATCTGTAAATGTATACTATCTGGCTACTTGGACGGTCATGTCAGTATTTCCAGATCTGTAAGTACTCTATCAATGTTATTGATAGAAGTCACAGGGTTGGATAAAATTAAGGAATCCTGTATAACCAGAGATGAGTGTGGGATTAACACATTTTTTATTAGCTTGCCTTTTTGAGAAAGAAAAAGAGTTTATTGTCATGATCCTGGTGTCGGCGGCGGCAGCAGTGTTATCGTGGTCCGGTTAAAGCTTAGTTAAGCTCTTTCTCTGTTTCTGACAAACTATTTATGTTATAGTGACTAAACTTCATAAACACAGTCATTCATATCATGTTATACAATGTATATAAATAAGTTATTAAATTTCTATACTTTGGGCTCTAAAACCTAAGGTTAAAGTTTTTGTTTAGCTCGGGTTTTAATTTTCTTTTTGAATATATAATTGTTTTCATAAAGAGGTACTGTTTCTGTAAACTCATCACCAACATGTCAAAAAAAAGATACATGTATATCACTGATAATTAATGGACATTTAAAACATGGCGCTTGCTGTGCTCTTGTTAGTCTCATTATATTCCGTTCTCCCTGGCCACACTGTCTCAAGGCCACTTAACCCCAATTTTTGGAGTCTTGGGGGTGAGTCTAGCTCCAAACATCTGAATGAGAAAAAGTTTTGTAACTTGTGTAAGACAGGGATTCTACTCAGAGTTATGTTGGTTCCATTTGGAGAAATCATTTATTTAAATTTCGTCATATGAAAAAATATGTCCCATGCATAGGATTCAGATCTCTAGTATTACATTAAAAAATGTCTTTTTATCTACATATACTTTGTGGTCAGGATTATTCACAACTTTCAACAATAAACATTAAAAGTATGACACATCCTCTCAAGTGTTGTTTGCATAGTAATGTTATTAAAACTTGTAATGTAAAAGAGCCGACTAATTGACATCCCTCCCCTATGATTACCCCATGTTGCAGTGTGCATGGACTTTCCTGTGTTTGCAGGTAGATGTCTTATTAAAACATGTAATCAAAAACTCGGATGTTAATGAGCCAGAAATTTTAAATATTGCTGAATTTTTTTTCTTTTCTTTTATTTTGAACGGGAAATGAGGATCAGTTGTATACACATATTTCCAGTAGATAAAGCATTAAAAATGTATACAAAGTAGGGCTTTTTTCCTGTAAATTGGGAAGAGGCCTAAGTCTTCAAGATTGGGGGAAAAACAGAGCAATTGAGTTTAAATTGGGAAATATTTTGTTAAAGCTTTATCAGACTTGAAAATAAAGCATAAAACTGTTAAGATCATGTTTTAACAATTAATTATCAGATATTACAATGTTTCATATACAGTGTTTTTATCCGCTTATGTAAGAAAAATTTACCACAAAACTTTTTTTTTTCCATTTTGGGAATTGTTTTGGCCTCAGTTTGGAAAAACATGATTTTTTTAATTGGGAAGTAGCCGAATTGGTCACTGTTTAATGAGGTAAAATGGCCCTGCATATAATGGTGGTTTGATTTCTCTCTATAAAGATGGTTGTTGGTTATTGCGAGAGAAGACGGCCAGTTTGATGGAGAAGACAATGCTGAAGGACAGCCTTGCTCAACGTGAACATCAGTGTCAGCTAGAAACTCAGGTATGTACACTTATACTAAATGTTTATTAGAATCTCAGGTATGTACACTTATAACTAAATGTCCACTAGAAACTCAGGTATGTATGCTTATAACTAAAGGTCAACTAGAAACTCTGGTATGTATGCTTATAACTGAATGTCCACTAGAAACTCAGGTATGTACACTTATAACTAAATGTTAATTAGAAACTCAGGTATGTACACTTATAACTAAATGTCAACTAGAAACTCAGGTATGTATGCTTATAACTAAATGTCAACTAGTAACTTAGGTACGTACGCTTATAACTAAATGTTTATTAGAAACTCAGGTATGTACACTTATAACTAAATGTTAATTAGAAACTCAGGTATGTACACTTATAACTAAATGTTAATTAGAAACTCGGGTATGTACACTTATAACTAAATGTTAATTAGAAACTCGGGTATGTACACTTATAACTAAATGTTAATTAGAAACTCGGGTATGTACACTTATAACTAAATGTCAACTAGAAACTCCGGTATGTACACTTATAACTAAATGTCAACTAGAAACTCAGATATGTTACTAATAATGCTTATAACTAAATGTCAACTAGAAACTCGGGTATGTACGCTTATAACTAAATGTTAACGAGAAACTCAGGTATGTATGTTTATAACGAAAGGTCAACTAGAAAATCATATATGTACGCTTATAACTAAAGGTCAACTAGAAACTCAGATATGTATGCTTATAACTAAATATCAACTAGAAACTTAGGTATGTATGCTTATAACTAAATGTCAACTAGAAAATCATAAATGTATGCTTATAACTAAGTGTCAGCTAGAAACTCGGGTATGTAAGCCCATAACTAAATGTCCACTAGAAACTCGGGTATGTACGCTTATAACTAAATGTCAACTAGAAACTCAGGTATGTACACTTATAACTAAAGGTCAACTAGAAACTCAGATATGTATGCTTATAACTAAATATCAACTAGTAAATCATATATGTATGCTTATAACTAAGTGTCAGTTATCAACTCAGGTTTGTAAGCCCATAACTAAATGTCAACTAGAAACTCAGGTATGTACACTTATAACTAAATGTTATGTTATGTTCAGAAATGACAAATACAGGTATTTTGTCCTATATAGTAGTATCCTGCTTGGCTCGTTACTGTAAGAAGTTTTATGAAGACTGTCAACCTACACAAGTACACTGCTAGTACAAAACATAATATACCTGACAAAATGGTGCCCATATAATATCACACGTTTTATACTAGATGTAGAGGTCATCGTACATGGTTTGTTCTACTTTGATACGGAATTATTCCAGAACGGAAAGTTCACATATTAATGTCATATTGCCGTCATTGACCAAAAAGCATCATCTGGATTAGTACCTTATTTAGCCTAAACTGTACAGTCATGTGATTAAACCACATGAAAAGTGACATCTTGGAGAAAATTGGGATGCTCTAGGTTCTCTTGTTCATTTTAATTATGACAAAGTCAAATCATTGTCTTCACCATGCAGGAAATAGTGCATGCCACAAACCTGTACTGTTACCATTGTACTGTAACACGTTGGTGTATGTAACATTCAATCCATTGTTATTGGATGTGACTTGGTTAAAGTCAACATTCCTGTATGGGTATAAACACAATATATTACAGAGCAATACAGTTAACTGAATGTTGTAAAACAAAAGATTCTTCCATCTTTGCTATTAGATAATTTCTTATTATTAAAATCAGTATTAACAGAAATTATTTACTGAAAACCAGATATTGAAGACTCGGATCAGAACATATAGTTAAACAAAAATCCCTTATGGTTGAACATGCATGTTTCAGATGGCAGATTTTAAAAGTCAGAATTCCAAGTTACAATAAACATGTATGTTTCAGATGGCAGATTTGGAAAGTCAGAATTCCAAGTTACAGTTAACATGTACATGCATGTTTCAGATGGCAGATTTGGAAAGTCAGAATTCCAAGTTACAATAAACATGTATGTTTCAGATGGCAGATTTTAAAGTCAAAATTCCACGTTACAGTTATCATGTACATGTATATTTCAGATGGCAGATTTGGAAATTCAGAATTCCAAGTTACAATAAGCATGTGTGTTTCAGATGGCAGATTTTAAAGTCAAAATTCCACGTTACAGTTATCATGTACATGTATATTATAGATGGCAGATTTGGAACTTCAGAATTCCAAGTTACAGTTATCATGTACATGTATATTTCAGATAGCAGATTTGGAAATTCAGAATTCCAAGTTACAGTTATCATGTACATGTATATTTCAGATGGCAGATTTGGAAATTCAGAGTTCCAAGTTACAGTTATCTTGTACATGTATATTTCAGATGGCAGATTTGGAAAGTCAGAATTCCAAGTTACAGTTATCTTGTACATGTATATTTCAGATGGCAGATTTGGAAAGTCAGAATTCCAAGTTACAGTTATCATATACATGTATATTTCAGATGGCAGATTTGGAAAGTCAGAATTCCAAGTTACAGTTATCATATACATGTATATTTCAGATGGCAGATTTGGAAAGTCAGAATTCCAAGTTACAGTTATCTTGTACATGTATATTTCAGATGGCAGATTTGGAAAGTCAGAATTCCAAGTTACAGTTATCATATACATGTATATTTCAGATGGCAGATTTGGAAAGTCAGAATTCCAAGTTACAGTTATCATATTCATGTATATTTCAGATGGCAGATTTGGAAAGTCAGAATTCCAAGTTACAGTTATCTTGTACATGTATATTTCAGATGGCAGATTTGGAAAGTCAGAATTCCAAGTTACAGTTATCATATACATGTATATTTCAGATGGTAGATTTGGAAAATCAGAATTCCAAGTTACAGTTATCATATACATGTATATTTCAGATGGCAGATTTGGAAAGTCAGAGTTCCAAGTTACAGTTATCTTGTACATGTATATTTCAGATGGCAGATTTGGAAAGTCAGAATTCCAAGTTACAGTTATCATATACATGTATATTTCAGATGGCAGATTTGGAAAGTCAGAATTCCAAGTTACAGTTATCATATACATGTATATTTCAGATGGCAGATTTGGAAAGTCAGAATCCCAATTTACAGATGATAGTGGAGCAGCAGAAGACAATCATGGACAAAGATATCGCTAAGAAGAGAAGGCTCAAGGAGGAGGTGAGTTAACAGCACCTACAGGGAAACTTAAAATTAAAACTTACTTATTTTACATAGATTGTGAAACAAGTTCTTACAACTTATACAAATCTCTCTCCGTAGTTTTCCTGGATAGAACCGATACTAAGCATAATGTATATATAGTGTCTGGCTCCGCAAGGACACCATATTATAGCAGTGGTGAGAATCAAACCTCGACCCTTCATTTTTGCATCTAAAGCTCTACCATTAGGCCTCATGCTCCACAAATATCAGTGTTTTCTCCAGCTTCAATTTTTTTGCGGTCATTGATGACCCGCTGACTAAAAATCTGGGGGTCATCAATTGACAAGTTTTAAACTTAATCAACATGAATAAATGAAGTTCGAAAAAATACATATTTTACTAAAACAGTTTTACTTCCTGTTTCACATAAATTTCTCCATCAAACTGCAATTTAAGTTAACACCTTCAAAACAATTTAACTTCAAAGAATGTTTCAATTCTGTCAACAAGTTTCAACAACTACGAGGGGCATTTCAAAAGTAATGCAACTGATTATCGTGCGGCATCGCCTTGCACGGGATTTTCGTGAAAATTGTAGCAATGTAGCGAGGCATCCATTCTCTACACATACATACCAAGTTTACAGGTGTACACGCAGTATTATCGCTAATACAGTGATAAAAGCAACATATAGTCATTGACACTATAGTAAAATGGTTGGCAAGAGAAGTGTAAAGGCAGCTGAAATTTGAGGTTATGTAAAGACTCGATGCCAGCTTGGCGTATCAGCGAAGGAGATTTTTGATGAATTGTATGTTGTTCATGGACAGAATGAAGTGTCGTCTGCAACCGTCACGAGGTGGATTAAAAAGTTTTAAAGCGGTTGTGACCCCATTAATGATGCACCAAAATTGGGACGTCCTTGTAGTGCTACTTCTAACATTATGGTTAACAAAGTATGTGATGTGGTTAAGTCTGTTGCCAGATTAACTGTTCATCAGATAGCTAGTATAGTTGGTATTTCAGCCGCAAGCGTATTCCGCATTTTGAAACGTAATTTAAAAATGAGACGTATTACAGCTAGATGGATCCCTCATTTGTTGTCAGACAAGCAAAAGCGTGTCCGACTTGAAACCGCCAGAAAACTGCTTAAAATATTTCCAAAATATCAAAGAAAGCAAGTTTTCTGACATTATTACTGGAGATGAGACATGGGTACACTTTTTCGAGCCTACCAGAAAAATTAACAACAAAATATGGGCCACCAAAAACTGTCGCCACCCCACAATTGCCAAAAGATTGATCAGTGCTAAGAAAGCAATGTTTGTTATCTTCTTTGATATACGTGGTCCTATATGCAACTGGTTGTACCAAATAGAAAATCTGTGACTGGTATATTTTATAAAGAAAAAGTGTTGAAGAAACTTAAAAAACAATGTTTCAAACGTCACCAACACACTGGCTTAAAGCACCTATCCCTGTTGCATGACAATACCCCTGTGCATAAGTCTGCTATTGTGACCTCGTTTTTGAACAAGGAAAGGGTTTGAGTTCTTCCACATGCACCATAATCCCCAGACCTAGCCCAGTGTGACTATTTCTTGTTCCCTAAACTGAAAAAACATTTAGCTGGTAGACGGTATAGGTCCCAACAGGCCCTGGAGTCCGCTGTTTATCAGTGTATGCTGGGTATACCTGAAAATGAGTATGAAGATGCCTTTAAGAACTGGATTAAATGTTTAAAACTTTGTGTACGTAACAAGGGGGTTTACTTTGAGGGTATGACGCGTAAATAATTTAATATCTATCAAACGCGCACTTTATATTACCCCAGTTGCATTACTTTTGAAATGCCCCTCGTAGAAACTTAGTAGTTGTTTTTACAATTATGGCTCTTTGAACTTTTCAAATGTCATGGCCACAGCTCAATCACCTTGGCCCTAACTAATTTTAATGAAATCACTAAAATTCTTTCAATATTTTATATTTCGGCTGAGCTACATGTTTAGCATTGTACTCTTTGGAAAACAGAACTTTACTAGACTAGACTCATTTAAGAATAATGTAACCTTAAAAAACATTTTAATGGTAACTTAACAAAAATTAATTAAATCTTGAAATTAAGTTATCATTTTTCAAAATGAACATAATTTTCTAAAAGTTAATTTCTTTTTCCAATTATCTTTTAATTGTCCGTTAAAGAAACTTAAACGATGCTGGGAATACCGCCGTAAAACTTGGACCGGCCAATTTTTAAAATGGTATTAAAATGTCACGCATGCGCGTCTCGATACCTTATAGAAAACCAAATAAAAAAAATTTCAGATAGAGTATCGTCTGTACATTTTAAACAACTTTTAGAAAAGTTTCACGCTTTCCACATTTCATCTTTATATACAAACAACCTAAAACTGGGTATATGTCAGTGCTATTGTTGCACCGTACGTTTGTTTTCACAAATGTTGTCTTCACTATTGCTTCGTGTATGTATGTGATCATAATCGTCTATGCAATTGCATCAACATAGCGTTAATAACCACTAAAAGAGTTTACGTAACTTATAAGAACCGTGTGACTGAGATTTTCTTGAATCAGACCATGTGATCTGTCAAAAGCTAGCATTGTAAAAATAACTCTGAAACCAGCTTGCTGAAACAAATATACGTAATTTGAATTTCTGTATTTTTAAGGTTGGGTCTTGTTGGACACACTGAACAAACTTGATTGAGTCAAATAATAATTTATTGCGTCAAAAATGCAAGAAAGACGCTCTGGAGAAAACACTGCAAATATATTTAAAAATAATGATTTAATTTTGCAACAAGAGTCAGACATATTTCAGTTGATTCAGACGTATGCAACAAATAGCGTTTTTTATTATAGTCCCAATTACCTTTTTTTTGTTTTTTTATGCATGTATAAATAATGTTGAATCATGCACAAATTGAATAAAATTTAAAGGATTTATGTAAGATTTGTGTGTGATTTGAAATTATTGCACATGTATAACGACCAGAAAAAATTAATTTTACCCATATAATTCCAGCCCCAAAGATAAGTTTATTTCAAGCAAAATATTTGTGATTAAAAATTTTAACTGTCAGTTTCATAAGTCGAAGCACAAAAACTAAATTTATAACCATTAAAGCTGTATGTTTATTACAAAGTTTTTAGTATGTAAAAGCTGTAAATTTGTCACCTTTATAGCTGTGTGTTTATAACTTTAAAACTGTACGTTTATTATTTTAAATCTGTATGTTTGTCACTTTTATAGCTGTATGTTTGTAAATATGATTTAAGTTTGTGATTACTGAACTCAGATCCCTGTATATGATAACATGTGATCACTGAACTCAGATTCATGTATATGATTACATGTGATTACTGAACTCAATTCCCTGTATATGATAACATGTGATTTCTGAACTCAGATTCCTTTATATGATAACATGTGATTACTGAACTCAGATCCCTCTATATGATTACATGTGATTACTGAACTCAATTCCCTGTATATGATAACATGTGATTTCTGAACTCAGATTCCTGTATATGATAACATGTAATTACTGAACTCAGATCCCTCTATATGATTACATGTGATTACTGAACTCAATTCCCTGTATATGATAACATGTGATTTCTGAACTCAGATTCCTGTATATGATAACATGTGATTACTGAACTCAGATCCCTGTATATGATTACATGTGATTACTGAACTCAATTCCCTGTATATGATAACATGTGATTTCTGAACTCAGATTCCTGTATATGATAACATGTGATTACTGAACTCAGATCCCTCTATATGATTACATGTGATTACTGAACACTGATCCCTGTTTATGATAACATGTAATTACTGAACTCAGATCTCTGTATATGATAACATGTGATTACTGAACTCAGATCTCTGTATATGATAACATGTGATCACTGAACTAAGATCCCTGTATATGATAACATGTGATCACTGAACTCAGATCACTGTTGTTAAAGCTGTATAATTGTAACCTTTAAAGCTGTTATTTGTAACATTTAAAGCTGTAATTTGTCACTTTTACAGCTGTTTGTTTGTAACCTTTAAAGCTGTAATTTGTCACTTTAACAGCTGTTTGTAACCTTTAAAGCTGTAATTTGTCACTTTTATAGCTGTTTGTTTGTAACCTTTAAAGCTGTAATTTGTAACCTTTAAAGCGTAACTTGTCACTTTTACAGCTGTTTGTTTGTAACCTTTAAAGCTGTAATTTGTAACCTTTAAAGCGTAATTTGTCACTTTTACAGCTGTTTGTTTGTAACCTTTAAAGCTGTAATTTGTAACTGTTAAAGCTGTAATTTGTCACTTTTACATATGTTTGTTTGTAATTTTCAAAGCTGTAATTTGTTACCTTTAAAGCGTAATTTGTCACTTTTACAGCTGTTTGTTTGTAACCTTTAAAGCTGTAATTTGTAACCTTTAAAGCATAATTTGTCACTTTTACAGCTGTTTGTTTGTATTTCAAATCAGTTCTATTCTGACTGAGAGCCAGGAGGTGAAAACCAAGAACATCAAGCTGCAACAGAACCTGGAGGAAGCAGTCAATAAACTTGAACTCATATTCGGTGAGAAGATTGACCTGGAGAACTTCATGGAGGCCCTACAGGTAAGTCTCAGCTCATCTGTAACAATAGCTGCTTTACATTATAAACAGATTACCATCACTAACATTGGAGGTTTATGAGTGTAAAAATGTTTGGAAAAGAAAAATGGTTAATTTTTACTGGCTCAACTTTTTGGGTTTAAACTCGAGATAAATTAATGAAATTGATTTAAATAATTTTGCTCTGCAGGGTAAATTCTTGTATTCTGATAGAAGGAATCCTTTCAACATATTCATTTATGGGTCTGGTAATATATATAAACATGTATGGCTGATAGACTTATATATGACTTGGTCAAATGGTTCAAGTACTGTTTTGTTGTTTTCAGAAAATAACACACATGTATCCTTTAATAAGGTCACAGGGTGGTACGTGATAAATCTGTATAGAATGGGGTTTAATGTCATTTCAGCACATGATCATTTATATATGGCCTATTGGGTTTTTATCCCCCGCCACCGAGGGGAATATAGAAATGGGCTGCATTTGTCCGTGCATCCCCTGCTGCCACAACATATCTCCTTCTGTTGTGATTGGAATTTTAAATAACTTTTAGGCACAAATGTTTACTAGGACAAGATGATGTGTCATGCAAATGATTTAGGTCTGTTCATTAAAGGTCAGGGTCATAGCTCAAGGTCAAGTGTTTGAAAATCCAATGTATACACTGTGTTTCATCCTATCTGGACCATATCTTCTTTAGTTGTGATTGGATTTTTAAATAACTCAGAACAAACGTTTAACTAGGACAAGATGATGTGTCGTGCGAATGACTTGGGTCTGTTCTTCAAAGGTCAAGGTCACAGCTCCGTCTGTCCGTCCACTGCTGTTCGAACCATATCTTCTTTAGTTGTGATTGGATTTTTAAATAAATTGGCACAAATGCTAACTTGTCATGCAAATGAGTTGGGTCTGTTCGTCAAAGATAGTTTTTCTTTTGTTTTAGGGTTATAAATTACATATTTATGGTTTGATTTAGAATACGTCACACCAGTTCTCACTGGGACAAGACAATGTGTTATATAACAGTCAGCTACATATTTCAGTTAGTGGCATTTATATGTGATTTCCGTGCTCAGTGACTTTTTCATTTTGCATAATTTAAATCTTCTTCTTTGGAAATGCCTCTAAATGTTAACGAGGTGGCGGGGGATATGACCACGTTAGTGGCAACCTTTAATGAACAGATTCAAACCAAATTTGGTGTGTGACTGCACATTTAGGTAATACAGGTCAAGTTTGTATTTCGTTCCAGTCTGATGATTTTAAATGGAGTTATGCCCCTTTTTGGATGTCAAGAAATTGGTTTCCGCTTGATATCTCTTTAAGGTCCATTGAATGGATTTATTCATATTTTGTAAAAAGATGTATGGTGATAAAGTACAGCTCAAGTTTGATTTCCGTCAAAATCCCTGCATATTATTTAGGTGTTCTGGGCTCTGATTGGCTGATAGTTTCCAAACTCTAAAGTCTTTATTTATGGACCGATTTTGATGAAACTTGATATTTGTCTTTATATTAACAGGACCCAAGTTAAGTTCAACAATGGATGGAATTGGCGCATATTAATTAGGTGATCTGGACTCTGATTGGCTGACGGTTTTCTACCTCTAAAATCTTTATTGATTGACCAATTTTGATGAAACTTGAAATTTGTCTTTATTGATATCTACAATGCAGTTACAAAGCAGGGGCATCTGTGTCCCATGGACTCATTTCTAATTTATAATTTATACTTTGAATTCAAGAAAACTTAATAGATTGCAAGTTCATTACATATATGTTTTAACTTAAGTTACTGTAATACTTTATCAATATTTGCTTATACATTTATATATTTGTGGAGTGCATGTTATTGTTGATACAGGAAATAAGTATATGGGAGCCGTGTAGTTGTGTGTGCATGGCAGACAATTTCGCAATCGTGGGACAGATTCTACCAGATAAACCTTGAACATCCCAATCTTATAGGTGGGTAATGTGGCAAATCATAGTTGGTCTTTCTGTTGGTTTTTAGCAGAATTTCTAATTGATTGATTGACTTTCTAACTTTAAAAACTGTTTGGTTGTCACATGTTTCATCGACTCAGCTCTCTATGTGAACAGCTGATTGATTTGCCATTATAGTTTTTATTTGAAGTATAAAAGGAAGTTAAATAAGAATTTAATTTCAAGGTCTCAATGATTATAGATGTTTCAGCTATATTTTCTCACCTCATGTCAAGGTCCCAAATACTGTCTACGGTATATACTGTAGAAAATTTGTAAATAGGCGCATACTTGAATATAAGCGTATACCAAAAATACGGGTTTTCGGCATTTCCGCCAACCTATAGGCAATAATAAGCTTATGCTAAATGTTTATCATCATTTTGTGTTAGTAATAGGCGTATATCCCAATACAGGTAAACACACAAATTAGAAGCTAAAAGTTTGCTAATGTTCTTGATCAGTACCGTGATAATTGGTTACTAGTAAGGTGACGAGAGTTCTTACCCGTTGACATCTATTGAAGTGTTATTGTTTTACGATAATCGTATTGTTTGAATAGTTTTTTCTCGACTTTATAAACACAAACTAGATGGTTGTATAATCCCAATCTGCCATTTTGAAACTTAACATCATTTTATGTTTTATTCATAGTTAGACTCGTCCAGTACATACAATTTCTCGATTTGTTATAAAGTCAAAATACAAGTAGGTGCATAGGGCTTGTGTAAAAGTGCATATCAAATATAGGTGCATAGGGCTTGTGTAAAAGTGCATATCAAATATAGGTGCATAGGGCTTGTGTAAAAGTGCATATCAAATATAGGTGCATAGGGCTTGTGTAAAAGTGCATATCAAATATAGGTGCATAGGGCTTGTGTAAAAGTGCATATCAAATATAGGTGCATAGGGCTTGTGTAAAAGTGCATATCAAATATAGGTGCATAGGGCTTGTGCAAAAGTGCATATCAAATATAGGTGCATAGGGCTTGTGTAAAAGTGCATATCAAATATAGGTGCATAGGGCTTGTGCAAAAGTGCATATCAAATATAGGTGCATAGGGCTTGTGCAAAAGTGCATATCAAATATAGGTGCATAGGGCTTGTGCAAAAGTGCATATCAGATATAGGTGCATAAGGCTTGTGTAAAAGTGCATATCAAATATAGGTGCATAGGGCTTGTGCAAAAGTGCATATCAAATATAGGTGCATAGGGCTTGTGTAAAAGTGCATATCAAATGTAGGTGCATAGGGCTTGTGTAAAAGTGCATATCAGTGCATAGGGCTTGTGTAAAAGTGCTTATCAAATATAGGTGCATAGGGCTTGTGTAAAATCACTTATCAAATATAGGTGCATAGGGCTTATGTAAAAGTGCTTATCAAATGTAGGTGCATAAGGCTTGTGTAAAATTGCTTATCAAATATAGGTGCATAGGGCTTGTGTAAAAGCGTATATCAAATATAGGTGCATAGGACTTGTGTAAAATCGCATATCAAATATAGGTGTATAGGGCTTGTGTAAAATTGCTTATCAAATATAGGTGCATAGGGCTTGTGTTAAATTGCATATCAAATATAAATGCATAGGGCTTGTGTAAAAGCGCATATCAAATATAGGTGCATAGGGCTTGTGTAAAATTGTATATCAAATATAGGTGCATAGGGCTTGTGTAAATGCGCATATCAAATTAACCTGAAATGTCTACTCGGATTCATCCTGAGGTCTTCCTCAATACAACTCCATTTAACATATTATAATCTGAAATGTGTTGAAAATTGTATAACTATTAATTGTAGGGGGAGGTTAAGATGAAATTAATGCTTTCAGGTAAAACATCATTTAAATGAAAAAAAGTTCTAGAACTTAAATGGATGTGAAAATGTGACTGGGCGGAATATCATGTTTCAAACTTAAATAAATCCCACCTAAACGTCTTCCTGGGTAGAACCAATACTAAACATGTGCGGATAAAATGTCTTGTTGAGTGTTGCTCAAGGTTCCATCACATAGCTGTGTGGATCGAATCTACAATTCCCTGATCTAGGATCCAATGCTCTACCACTTGTCCACATGCAGGCACTAAAATGATCTTCAATCTTGCTATTTAAATTAGTTATCAGAGATTAAAGCTCACTGTTTAGATAAGCTATTGGAGATTAAAGCTCACTACTTGGATAAGCTATCAGAGCTTAAAGCTCACTGTTTAAATAAGCTATCAGAGATTAAAGCTCACTACTTGGATAAGCTATCAGAGCTTAAAGCTCACTGTTTAAATAAGCTATCAGAGCTTAAAGCTCACTGTTTAGATAGGTTATCAGAACTTAAAGCTCACTGTTTAGATAAGCTATGAGAGCATAAAGCTCACTGTTTAGATAAGCTATCAGAGCATAAAGCTCACCTGCTATTAATTATTCAATAGCTATCTAATTATACAATTGATATCTGTTTCACCAGCTATCTAATTATTTAACCATATCTGATTCACCAGTTCTATAATTATTCAACTGATATCTAATTCACCAGTTATCTAATTATACAATTGATATCTGATTCACTAGCTATCTAATTATTCAACTAATATCTGATTCACCAGCTATCTAATTATTCAAATGATATCATTTTCTCCAGTTATCAAATTTATCGTCTTATATCTGATTCACCAGCTATCTAATTATTCAACTGATATCATTTTCACCAGCTAGCTAATTTATCATCTGATAATTGATTCACTAGCTATTTAATTATACAATTGATATCTGATTCACCAGCTATCTAATTATTCAACTAATATCTGATTCACCAGCTATCTAATTATTCAACTAATATCTGATTCACCAGCTATCTAATTATTCAGCTGATATCATTTTCACCAGCTATCTAATTTATCATCTGATAATTGATTCACCAGCTATCTAATTATTCAACTGATATCTGATTCACCAGCTATCTTATTATTCAACTGATATCTGATTCACTGGTGATCTTATTATTCAACTGATATCTGATTCACAAGCTATCTAATTATTCCACTGATCTATGATTTGCTGGCTATTTAATTTATAATCTGATATGAAATTTACCAGCAGTCAAATTTTCATCAACATTCTTAACAAAATTGTTCCAATCTAGTTTAAACAATAGAATGTACACAATTCTCCACTAATTCTATTTAAAGATGCAGGAAGTGAGTGTGTTGCTGGGATTGATGTGTACTCGTGTGAGGAGTGTGTACAGTGAATTTGACAGCTTTGTTGAGAAGTACTGCACAGAAGAGCTAGACAAGGGGACCATCTTGGAGAACATGTCCACTGTGCTCAGCAAAGAGCTGATAGATGTATGTACTTAAAAACATTCAGCCTTTGTTAGTTAAGTTTATACTCGATTGTGAAGAAGAAAAGAAGAGACCGCAGCGTTGTCTAGTGGTAGAGAGTCTGCCTCGCATGCGGAAGGTCCTGGGTTCAATCCCCGACCGGGTCATACCAAATACTATAAAAATGGTACTAGAAGCTTCCTCGCTTCAGACTCAGCATTTAGAAGAAAGTTCTATGTCTGGTCAGCCCGGTGTCAGTATAATGTGACTGGGTGGGGTATCATACCATGTGTCTGCGGCCTGATACTCCAGTTTGACAGTGCTCAGAATACTGTCTCAAGTAGACACCGTCGCGATATCACTGAAAAATTGTTGAAAGCGACACTAAACTTCTTACAACAACAACAATATCAATTGTGAAGAAAGCTCAATGCTTTTATGAACCGCTTTTAAGTCTGCCTCCTGGGTAGCACTGAGTTGTTTTTTGAGAGGCATCAGGTTGAGCTGGAGATTGAACCCGCAACCTCTGGTGTGAGTAGCCAACTCTCTATCCACTACACTACTGCCAAGATTTTGTTAGCTCCAATATGAACCTTTGCTATCTTAGATAGATTAGACAAATTGTTTAGACTGTTACATGTACGAACAATTCTCCTCTAATTCGTAAGAATAGCTTTTTAACTACAGTATAATAACATTGGGGTGGGGGGTGGGAGGGTAATGTAATGGATCGAGTGTTGGCCGCTCACACCAGAGATTGCGGGTTTGGTCCTCAGCTCAATTTGATGTCTCTCAAAAAATAACATTCAATATGGGTTTTAACAAGGAAATGGCCTCGTGAACAGTTCAAATAAGATCAGAGCAATTGAGCTAAAATAAATTAATTTAAAATAATTAAAATCTCATTATCATATATGTATTTGAAGAATTTTCATTGGACAATGTCATTTTTTTAAAAACTTTTATTTTTCGATAAAACCCTGGAACCGGACTACTTTTATGTTTCTCGCGTAAACAAAGAAGCAACAACATTTTGATGGTTGGTTTAACAATATACAAACTTAAATAACGTTCACAACGGTTCTGTTTTCTTTGGTTTATTGTTTTATAGATTTCTTTGGTTCAGTAGACATGTGAAGGTGTTTATTGGTAGAACCTGTGACCTAAGATTGGTGTGAGGGTGTTTATTGGTAGAACCTGTGACCTACGACTGGTGTGAGGGTGTTTATTAGTAGAACCTCTGACCTACGACTGGTGTGAGGGTGTGTAGTGGTAGAACCTCTCTCATAGGACTGGCGCGAGGGTGTTTATTGATAGAACCTCTGACCTATGACTGGTGCAAAGGTGTTTATTGGTAGAACCTCTGACCTAAGACTGGTGCGAGGGAATTTATTGGTAGAACCTCTGACCTAAGACTAGTGTGAGGGTGTTTATTGAAAGAACCTCTGACGTAGGACTGGTGCCAGGGTGTTTATTGATAGAACCTCTGACCTAGGACTGGTGCGAGGGTGTTTATTGGTAGAACCTCTGACCTAAGACTGGTGCGAGGGAATTTATTGGTAGAACCTCTGACCAACAACTGGTGTGAGGGTGTTTATTGGTAGAACCTTTGACCTAGGACTGGTATGAGGGTGACTATTGGTAGAACCTAGGACTGGTGTGAGGGTGATTATTGGTAGAACCTAGGACTGGTGTGAGGGTGTTTATTGGTAAAACCTAGGACTAGTGTGAGGGTGTTTATTGGTGGAACCTCTGACCTAGGACTGGTATGAAGGTGATTATTGGTAGAACCTAGGACTGGTGTGAGGGTGATTATAGGTATAACCTACGACTGGTGTGAGGGTGTTTATTGGTAAAACCTAGGACTGGTGCGAGAGTGATTATTGGTAGAACCTACGACTGGTGTGAGGGTGTTTATTGGTAAAACCTACGATTGGTGTGAGGGTGTTTATTGGTAGAACCTACGACTGGTGTGAGGGTGATTATTGGTAAAACCTAGGACTGGTGTGAGGGTGATTATTGGTAGAACTTCTGACATAGGACTGGTGTGAGGGTGTTTATTGGTAGAACCTCTGACCTAGGACTGGTGTGAGGGTGATTATTGGTAGAACCTCTGACCTAGGACTGGTGTGAGGGTGATTATTGGTAGAACATCTGACCTAGGACTGGTGTGAGGGTGATTATTGGTAGAACCTAGGACTGGTGTGAGGGTGTTTATTGGTAGAACCTCTGACCTAGGACTGGTGTGAGGGTGATTATTGGTAGAACCTCTGACCTAGGACTGGTGTGAGGGTGATTATTGGTAGAACATCTGACCTAGGACTGGTGTGAGGATGATTATTGGTAGAACCTAGGACTGGTATGAGGATGATTATTGGTAGAACCTAGGTTTGGTGTGAGGGTGTTTATTGGTAGAATCTACGACTGATGTAAGGGTGTTTATTGGTAGAACCTAAGACTGGTATGAGGGTGATTATTGTTAGAACCTCTGACCTAGGACTGGTGTGAGGGTGATTATTAGTAGAACCTTAGACTGGTATGAGGGTGATTATTGTTAGAACCTCTGACCTAAGACTGGTGTGAGGATGATTATTGGTAGAACCTAGGACTGGTATGAGGATGATAATTGGTAGAACCTAGGTTTGGTGTGAGGGTGTTTATTGGTAGAATCTACGACTGATGTAAGGGTGTTTATTGGTAGAACCTAAGACTGGTATGAGGGTGATTATTGGTAGAACATAGGACTGGTATGAGGGAATTTTTTGGTAGTACCTCTGACCTAGGACTGGTGAGAGGGAATTTATTGGTAGAACCTCTGACGTAGGACTGGTATGAGGGTGATTATTGGTAGAACCTAGGACTGGTGTGAGTGTGATTATTGGTAAAACCTAGGACTGGTGTGAGGGTGTTTATCGGTAGAACATCTGACCAAGGACTGGTATGACGGTGATTATTGGTAGAACCTAGGACTGGTGTGAGGGTGTTTATTGGTAGAACCTCTGACCTAGGACTGGTATGATGGTGATTATTGGTAGAACCTAGGACTGGTATGAGGGTGATTATTGGTTTAACCTTGGACTGGTATGAGGGTGATTATTGGTAGAACCTAGGACTGGTATGAGGGTGTTTATTGGTAAAACCTACGACTGGTGTGATGGTGTTTATTGGTAGAACCTCTGACCTAGGACTGGTATGAGGGTGATTATTGGTAGAACCTAGGACTGGTGTGAAGGTGTTTATTGGTAGAACCTCTGACCTAGGACTGGTATGAGGGTGATTATTGGTAGAACCTAGGACTGGTGTGAAGGTGTTTATTGGTAAAACCTATGACTGGTGTGAGGGTGTTTATTGGTAGAACTTCTGACCTAGGACTGGTGAGAGGGAATTTATTGGTAGAACCTCTGACATAGGACTGAAGCGAGGGTGTTTATTGACAGAACCTCTGACCTAGGACTGGTGCTAGGGTGTTTATTGGTAGAACCTCTGGCCTAAGACTGGTGCGAGGGAATTTATTGGTAGAACCTCTGACGTAGGACTGGTGTGAGGGTGTTTATTGGTAGAACCTCTGACCTAGTACTGGTGCGAGGGTGTTTATTGGTAGAAACTCTGACCTAGGACTGGTGTGAGAGTGTTTATTGGTAGAACCTCTGACCTAGTATTTGTGTGAGGGTGTCTAGTGATAGCGCTAGAAAAATGGCATGGATGATTTGTAGAAGTTTGTTATCATTTTAACAGTGCTTGTACTGTGCACATGTAACTATTCTACTAATGTTTCTAATGCTGAATTAATTTGCCATTGATTTGAATGCTAAAGTATTTAACCAATGTTTGTAGTGCTACATTGTTTTGCAAATGCTTTTAAAGCTACAATATTTCACCAAGTTTGTAATTCATACATGTAATTGTTTTTCCAATGTTTGTTATGCTATTCCATGTCAGTATACATATGTAACAATGGTATGTACAATGTGTATTGTAGGATACATGTACATTTTGGCAGACCCAGACAGAGATGGCAGTTGGAAGGGGAAGATTGGACGTATATTCCAGGAACTATCTTACCACCTGGTACGGATGGATAATCAGAACATCATAGACTTGATTTTTAGATAATATCAGCTCAATTGCTTGGAAAGCTCAAAGCTCACTTGAAAAGCTCATGAGTTGCTTTCCAGTGTAGAACTAGTACTAAGGGTTATGTTTTGAGAATCAATGGGTCAAGCATCGGATCAACTCGCAATCTCTGGCGACTAACTTTTTCTGCTAATCTGAACATTTCTGCACCTCATAAAGGAAACATTTGTTCACCTTGGAAGGGTATAATTATTTTAATTGGGGTATGGACATATGTTTGGACATCTGGTCATGTCTCATTGTTTAATATTATCTTTTTATGCCTCCCACCTCCAAATTTTTGAGGTGGCATATAGTAATCGCAGCATCCGTCCGGTAGTTTGTGTCAGGCCTGTAACTTTGTCATGCGTAGATGGATTTTGTTGATACTTGCTACAAAAGATCAACATAACATGACAACGTGTCACGAGTAAGACCCACACCCGAACCTCAAAGGTCAAGGTCACTCTTTGAGTTTGTTTGACAACACTTGTCTGTGTGAGATTTCGTGACGGGCCTGTAATTTTGTCGTGCATGAATGGATTTTATAATAGCTTGACACAAGTGATCTGCATGTCATGATGATGTGTCACATGCATTTATCTGTATAAATACTAAGATTGTTATATCAGATGTCAAGGTCAAGGTTACACAAAGATCAAGGTCATGCTTTATTGTAAAAAAACATGAAATTGCATGTTTAGTCTGAATCATCAGTCTGTTACTCTTGATATTTATGGATACATCGATACCTATTATAAAAATTAATTGTTATTTTCACAGACCATTTGGGGGGCATGCGACACTTACCAGTGACATTTCTTGTTTATTTCTAGATGAAATATTTCTTTGTTTGATTACCTAAGTAATTTTTGTGATATTGCCCTGGATTTGTGATACTGTAAATACCTTTTACATTCCTGTTTTGTGTATTTGTAGATAAGAAGTGGAAGTTTCAGTGAACTTGAACATGTCAGCACTTGAGGTTAGTTTACAACAAGAGCATGCTGGGATTGGCATCACAGCTGATAGATGACTACCAACCTTTAGGTACACAGACATTTTATTTCTATTTTTCTATTATTTGTCAATTTTTGGGGGCAGTGCTTTAGCAGTTGCTCTCAGAGCTAACATGATTTTTTTTTCAATACCGCAAATCTACAACCGTGTTTTGTGTTAATTCAAACCTAACAACACTAATCAAATAGTTCCAACACCTGATAAGGGTTAGAACTCCCTATAAACAGTAGATTCGCCTATTTCAATTAAAACATTAATATTATAACAGACAGCGACGATTCATACCTATAAACAATTGAGTATCGTATAAATTCCAAGTTTATATTCAGTGCTATTAATCAGCACAAAGGAATTTAAGCACATGAATACAGATGCGGTGAACTATCGTCACGTGACCAAAAGATCTTGTAAAATCAAATTTCACGTCATGAAGTATATCGCCAACATGTACATTGAAAGAGTTGTATATTTCGGCAAGGACTTCAGATAATAAGAACTTGATTCGGAGTCTGATTTCGCTTTTTTTTCCTATCATTTTAAAAATGTTTACGGGAACGAAACTTTTCTAGATAAGGAACTATCAATACTCATTCTAAAAATAGAGATATGCTAATGTCGATCACATGACTTGCAGTTTCTCCCAAATGTTTAAAAATAGACTTGTATTCCTAAAAAGAATTCGGGATTGATCGAGTTATGCATAATGTCAGTGCTGTTTTTTTTATTATTTAGTAAATATTTTATATATTTCCAATAATTGGAACGGTAGATAATTTCCATTTAAACATATTAGAGTAAAAGCATTTGTGTTTCCGTAGCAAAAAGATGTGTCTAAATCGGTGTCATAACATTTTGGCTAGTGCGGTTCCTTTTATGGGGTGATATTGGGCCCTAAAAAATATAAATGTAAGAATCACTCAAATTGGAATTCATCGTGCTAGATTCAGAGCACTTTAATATTTATACTGTATGTGATAGAAAGCTTAGCATTCCTGAAAATATCATGAGATGCGTTGAAGATACAAATCTCATATCATTGAGTTTAACTAATATCTTGAAGTTGGACATTTGCCAAATTGAAAAGTTAATATTCCTACTATAGGACTCACACCACTATTATCTCCCTTGAGTACTCCAGACCTACAGATGAAAGAGGTAGAAATAAAACCTTCTCTTTTCTTCTTTTTTCGGGGTTTTGTACTGCAATGGTTTGTTTTTTGCTAGCATGAGTTAAATGGTCAGTATTTTAGAAATCATCACTGAAAATTTGATGCTGATACCAGCTTTCTGGACAATTCTGTGTCATTTCAGAATTGTTGGTTCGAACTGACACATGCTGCAGAATTTGATATTTTACTCTGTTTTGGATATTAATGTTACAATGGAGCCCTATGGAAAATGTAATAATGGTGTGAGACGTTTAGGGTCAACGTTTAGCATAGAACACGTAGATTTTGTACCCTGTATAAGAATCAAAGGTAATCGGGATTATTCTACTTCAACGTATGCAAATTTACCTGTTTGTCTAAAACAATAGCGAAATTTTACATCTTATATGCTGCGCCCCATCAGCACTGCAGTGCTTTGATTCTAACAGTGTAAATATTGATATGTTTCACAGTTAATACTGCATTAAGCAGGTAAATATATTATCATGAAATATATTAAATCCTTGACATGTTTTATTTTAACCTATTGTAAAATTCATTGCTAGATGGTGACCGCAGAACAGGACTATTGTAGTTAAATGGCAACCTACTTTCTAAATACCCAGTGACCGAAAAACCAGAATCTTAATGATGGCAATTAAACAACAGTTAATGATGTTTTAAACTTGGCAAAAATGATACAATGCTTGGCAGAGGCTTACATATATTTTAGATAATTCAGGAGTAATGAATCCTTTATGTAAATGTTTGTCATTCTTGAATTTATGAAAATATTCTTTATTTCATACATGCAGATACGCTTCTTATTCTTGAACTCAGTGGTGATAAAGTGATGCTAGCTCAGTTTGTAGTGTCTGACAGTGCAGGGGTCAACTGTTTGAACTCCCAAACAGCCACATGATGATTTGCCGGAACTTTGTTCTATAGCCTTGAATCTTTAAACTCTGAATATATGGGGAAGTAGTCAGTGATTTGCAGAGATGTATGCCTAATATAGATTTACCAGCTAGCGAACCCCAGGAATGACACTTAGTCGTGCTGACTGCCATTATATCACTGAAATAGCACAAAACATCATACAAACAAACAATAAGCGATGATAAAAAAAAATCTTCCCATAGTTGATGTAATCACTTTGAAAGGTTTTATACTTTAGGAGCTAATTGTATATGTGTTTTCAGAGTTGAACAAGACACTAGAGAGGGAGCAGGCAAAATGTATTGACAAACTCTGTGTAATGGGAGTACAGGTCATTTGTTCCCAGAAATCTGCACAAACTAGCCAGGTAAACATATTGTCTTAAACTGGAAACACAGAAGGACCACCCCCTCTCCGTAACAATAATTAAATTGCAATTAAAATCTCAAATGGGATCTGGAGTCATATTTTAGAGTGTAAAAACAATGCATATTTATTGATTACAATGTGAGGGGCGGGCAAAAGTCCACACTTAGTGGACAGTTCTAGTTCATTTTATCTCCAGTAAATGTTGTGAAATAATACAGTCATGTGTATAAAATTTAGCTCCAGATTCTACATTTGTTAATATCATGATTCAGTGAATTACATGTATATGCCCTTGTATTGTCAAAAAAATGCTTGATTACTTAATCATAATCATATTGTTTTTGCTGGGACAGGTTAGCTCAGTCAGTAGCACCTTTGACTATCAGTCCAGGGGTTGAGAGTTTAAATCTCTACCAGCCCTTAGTCTCCATGATGATTGATATATGATATTGTATCTCATTGTCATTCATCTCATCACGAATTCCAGTGGGAAAGTCATTCCTTGAGAAGACCAGTGTGCTTGACTACCGGTTAACCTTCCTGGAGCCAGTTTCACTAAATATCTCAAACTGAGATTTTATTCAACTCAAAACATTCAATTTCTCTAAATAATAACTCAAACTCATTACACATTAAATTGCCGCATAGATGTGGGGGAAAAACGTCACTCATTGGTAAAGGATAAAATATAAAATGATTGATGTATATAGAGTTATCGCATTGACTGTCTGTTAGCCCTTAATGGGGTAAAAATGATGCTAAATATTCAATATATTCATATTGATCAGGTGAATGTCTTTGGTACATTCAGGGCTTTTACAGTTAGATGATGGAAGTTAAGATTGCAGGAAGGGGATGTTTGTTTCCCAGTTATGTCTTGGATTATGATAAGTCACACGGCCCTGACCTGGCAGCAGACCTTCAATGAGAAGTCCTCATCCCAGTCAGCTGTAGAAGTGAGAACCATTCTACATACATCCTGTCTGTCAGACAGTGAAAGGAACTTGATGAAGCAGAGCTCTAAACCAGTCAGTGCGGATCCATGCTACATGACCATCTCTAATCTGCCACAGGTATGTAAATGTACATTGATATATACAGTAAAACCTGTGTCAGTGGTCACCTCTATTAAGCAACCACTTGTCTTAAATAGCTACATTTTCTGTTAACATTTTTTATATCTTTAGTTTTAATCAACCAGTATTAAGCAGCCACCCGTCTTAAGGGGTCATTTTTGGTATTTCCCTTGAGTGACTGCTTAAGACAGGTTTAGCTGTAGTATTTTATATAAAAAAGATTATATTGAATATACAGTATTTAATTTTTTATATAAAGAATCAAATTATATAACTGCATGTATATGTACCAGTATATATTTAAAAAGTATCTTGTGTGAAACAAATCTTAAATTATTCGTATTGTAATGTGAATTACCTCAGCATTATAATATAAATAAAAATTGACTTTAATCATTAAGAGATCTAACATTCACTCTGTCCTCCCCTTGAGTGTTGGCTGCTCACGCCAGAGGTTACAGGTTCAATGCCCAGCTCGACCCAATGCTTCTCACAAAACAACACTCGATACTGGTTCTACCCAGGAAGCGGACTCTGAGCTCTCATTGCAGTTGATCTAAAATAAACAATAAACAATATAAACTAATTGTTAAATAAAAATATTAGATATGTACCTTATTGTTAGTAATAGTTGTATATGTAGTTGTAGAAGAAAAGGTCCAACAGACTTTATATTAATTTTGTAACTAATTAGCCTGTTATTGTACAAACATTACATGACATATTTCAGCCAATGACAAGCGTATCTGTATCTCCAGACAACCTATACTTTGCCTGTGGAGGCTTCGATGGTGTGCTGCATTTGTATGACTTCAAAACAGGCAAGGTATATACATGATGTAGTTTCCACTTGTTCATGAGGACTAGATATACATATTTAGGTCACCTGAGGCTTAGTCTCAAGGGACCTTTTGCATTGCTTTTTGTCCATCGTTGTCCGTCCGTGATTATGGACATATACTGAGCAAAAAAAGAAACTTTACTCTGTTTAAAGTGCAATAACTTTTTTAATTTCATCATTTATAATAAGATGTTAATAAAAAAATGTCGGTATTGTGTCAGTCTGTTTGAATTATGAAAACTTGTTTATTTAAACACAAATGATAATAACCTAGCTGTAAAAATCCTGTTTTGCATGATTTGCACATGCCAGAGTCAACCAGATAGATACACAAATGTGCATTACATAAACAGATATGTTGTTAATCAAACAATTGAAAAAACAATATAATTTTGTGGACTTTGTAATATGATGTACTTGTTTTAAGAGGGCCTCAAGGAAGATTTGCTTTGTCAATCAAGTCACCCTTTATAAATAAAGATTAAACTTGTAATTCTTACTTAATTGCTTCTTTCACAACTATGCCTCACTAATATTAGTCTTAAAAACAAACTTGAATAGCAACAATAACAATGCAACTTTCAGTTTCAGTTAAAAAACGTTATTTTTGATTACACCCCTTGTCCACTTTATCATTAATTTATGGGTATAAAACTACACTTCAAATGTCCAATGAAAATCCAGATTTGTTAAAAAATGATCAACTGACACAGCCATACCAATATCAGTGCAGTGTTTCAAACAGGATTTTGAAAATAACTAATTCATGAAGAGTAAAGTTTCTTTTTTTGCTGAGTATATATGGGTCCTTTAAAAAAATTGTATGTCTCAGGGTCTCATGGTTTGGCCCTATCTATATAAAAGAAATTGACAAAAAACTTTATTTCTTATGACTGAACAGACTTATGTAAATGTATTTTTTGGCAGTCAGGACCGTTAAGGCCCATGGGCCTCTTGTTATATCTTGCTTTGTCAACATTTGGTTGTTTATGAATGTCAAATCCATGTGGATGCTCCTTATCCCTCCATCAAACCTACCATTTGTCAATCAAATTGGTTTCCAGTAAATAACTTGGATTTTTGTTTTTAAAAAATATTTGGTGTGTGGTTGTGTAGTTATAAAGTACAGGACAAGTTTGATATTTGGTGTGTGGCTGTGTAACTATAAAGTACAGGACAAGTTTGATATTTGGTGTGTGGCTGTGTAACTATAAAGTACAGGACAAGTTTGATATTTGGTTTGTGGCTGTGTAATTATAAAGTACAGGACAAGTTTGATATTATAAAGTACAGGACAAGTTTGATATTTGGTGTGTGGCTGTTTAATTATAAAGTACAGGACAAGTTTGAAATTTGGTGTGTGGCTGTGTAACTATAAAGTACAGGACAAGTTTGAAATTTGGTGTGTGGCTGTGTAATTATAAAGTACAGGACAAGTTTGAAATTTGGTGTGTGGCTGTGTAACTATAAAGTACAGGACAAGTTTGATATTTGGTGTGTGGCTGTGTAATTATAAAGTACAGGACAAGTTTGATATTTGGTGTGTGGCTGTGTAACTATAAAGTACAGGACAAGTTTGATATTTGGTGTGTGGCTGTGTAATTATGAAGTACAGGACAAGTTTGGTATTTGGTGTGTGGCTGTGTAACTATAAAGTACAGGACAAGTTTGATATTTTGTGTGTGGCTGTGTAATATAAAGTACAGGACAAGTTTGATATTTGGTGTGTGGCTGTGTAACTATAAAGTACAGGACAAGTTTGATATTTGGTGTGTGGCTGTGTAATTATGAAGTACAGGACAAGTTTGGTATTTGGTGTGTGGCTGTGTAACTATAAAGTACAGGACAAGTTTGATATTTGGTGTGTGGCTGTGTAACTATAAAGTACAGGACAAGTTTGATATTTGGTGTGTGGCTGTGTAACTATAAAGTACAGGACAAGTTTGATATTTGGTGTGTGGCTGTGTAACTATAAAGTACAGGACAAGTTTGATATTTGGTGTCTGGCTGTGTAACTATAAAGTACAGGACAAGTTTGATATTTGATGTGTGACTGTGTAATTATAAAGTACAGGACAAGTTTGATAATTGGTGTGTGGCTGTGTAATTATAAAGTACAGGACAAGTTTGATATTTGGTGTGTGGCTGTGTAATTATAAAGTACAGGACAAGTTTGATAATTGGTGTGTGGCTGTGTAATTATAAAGTACAGGACAAGTTTGATATTTGGTGTATGGCTGTGTAATTATAAAGTGCAGTACAAGTTTGATATTTGGTGTGTGGCTGTGTAATTATAAAGTGCAGGACAAGTTTGATATTTGGTGTGTGGCTGTGTAATTATAAAGTGCAGGACAAGTTTAATATTTGGTGTGTGGCTGTGTAATTATAAAGTACAGGATATGTTTGAAATTTGGTGTGTGGCTGTGTAACTATAAAGTACAGGACACGTTTGATATTTGGTGTGTGGCTGTGTAAGTATAAAGTACAGGACAAGTTTAATATTTGGTGTTTGGCTGTGTAATTATAAAGTACAGGACAAGTTTGATATTTGGTGTTTGGCTGTGTAACTATAAAGTATAGGACAAGTTTGATATTTGGTGTTTGGCTGTGTAACTATAAAGTATAGGACAAGTTTGATATTTGGTGTTTGGCTGTGTAATTATAAAGTACAGGACAAGTTTGATATTTGGTGTATGGCTGTGTAATTATAAAGTGCAGTACAAGTTTGATATTTGGTGTGTGGCTGTGTAATTATAAATTGCAGGACAAGTTTGATATTTGGTGTGTGGCTGTGTAATTATAAAGTGCAGGACAAGTTTAATATTTGGTGTGTTGCTGTGTAATTATAAAGTACAGGATATGTTTGAAATTTGGTGTGTGGCTGTGTAACTATAAAGTACAGGACACGTTTGATATTTGGTGTGTGGCTGTGTAAGTATAAAGTACAGGACAAGTTTAATATTTGGTGTTTGGCTGTGTAATTATAAAGTGCAGAACAAGTTTGATATTTGGTGTGTGGCTGTGTAACTATAAAGTACAGGACAAGTTTAATATTTGGTGTTTGGCTGTGTAATTATAAAGTACAGGACAAGTTTGATATTTGGTGTTTGGCTGTGTAACTATAAAGTATAGGACAAGTTTGATATTTGGTGTTTGGCTGTGTAACTATAAAGTATAGGACAAGTTTGATATTTGGTGTTTGGCTGTGTAATTATAAAGTACAGGACAAGTTTGATATTTTGTGTGTGGCTGTGTAACTATAAAGTACAGGACAAGTTTAATATTTGGTGTGTGGCTGTGAAATTATAAAGTACAAGACAAGTTTAATATTTGGTGTGAGGCTGTGTATCTATAAAGTACAGGACAAGTTTGATATTTGGTGTGTGGCTGTGTAACTATAAAGTACAGGACAAGTTTAATATTTGGTGTGTGGCTGTGTAATTATAAAGAACAGGACAAGTTTGATATTTGGTGTGTGACTGTGTAACTATAAAGTACAGGACAAGTTTAATATTTGGTGTGTGGCTGTCTAATTATAAAATACAGGACAAGTTTTATATTTGGTGTGTGGCTGTGTAACTATAAAGTACAGGACAAGTTTGATATTTGGTGTGTGGCTGTGTAATTATAAAGTACAGGACAAGTTTGATATTTGGTGTGTGGCTGTGTAACTATAAAGTACAGGACAAGTTTGATATTTGGTGTGTGGCTGTGTAATTATAAAGTACAGGACAAGTTTGATATTTGGTGTGTGGCTGTGTAACTATAAAGTACAGGACAAGTTTGATGTCAACGTCGGTTTAATTTTTACCCTTAATGACCCGTTTCCTTTTCAAACTAGTTTTAGGTAAAATTTACTAACATTTAGTGGTGGCATCTGTGTCCCATAGACATATTGCGAGTTTGGAAATATTGATAATAGATGTCTAAAAATGATTTTATTTATAGTATACAAATAATATTCAATGTGTCCATAAATTTTTTTTGTTGAAAATTCAAGTAGGAACCTTGAAAATGTGTCTTTGAAAGAGCATATTTTTTAAAAAAGGTATGTTTCTTTCTCATAAGAATACATTGCTTCAGTATCACAAGTATTATTCATCGGCCTGAAGAAATGATCAAGTAAATATGATATCTTTTAAATGTCACAGATTTTTTTACTTTGTTTCCAATGATGAATAACGTACAAAAAATGAAGCAACAACAGCCAAGGCATGTACGTGTCACAGTGTGTGTGTTTGAGTTTATATATTATTGTCTGTTGCCCATATGGGTAACACCTCTGAAGAAGTTTTCATTTTTCGTAAAATGTGCATGTAAGTCTACTTTAACACTCTATAGTTCTTCAACATGATCAGTATAAAGCAATAATACCAGGAACTAAGTTTAAAAGTTTCATGTGAATTTCTGAAAATAAGAGGAGAAAGTTGGATCAATCTAAGAACCCAAACACACACGTGTCATAAGCATAGTGATGAGCGTCAGTTCTACCGACAGTCTCGTGACTGTTGTTGTTGCATCAAATCATTATCCAAGTCAAAACACTGATTGGCACAAGGGTTTATGTAAAATTGAATTTGCATTTTGCTATTAGTGAAAAATGAAATTATATTCATGTTCTAAATTTATAATTATATTTGTGGTTTCATTTAATATTTTTAGGCCCATTATGGGGTCAGTTTATTTTCATTGCCATAGTTATGTGAGGGTTTGGGTAGACTATCCGCTCATGATTATTAGTGCATGGTTTACTGCACATCTATGGCCTGGTGGTCTAGGGCACTGTTTTAGAATCACTTACCTCTTGCTGTTTTATTTAAAATTTGTACAAAATCTGTACTGTATGTGACAAAGTTCACCAGTTACTTGCAGAAGGAAGATGGTTCTACTTAGTGTCATTATGAGGTCTTCATGTCTCATATAACTAGATGCCACATACAACATGTAATACTTGAAATGGTGGTAAAATCCTTTGAAACAGTTTTGTATATAGTAATTCTTTAATATCTTCAGACTTAGCTTTGATGGCTTCAGTTGCTTGTATCACAATTAAATTAAATAATTTCTATATGTGTCCTCTACTACATGTTTGCAATATGCAACCTCTGAATTATCTGTAAAACAAGCTGTGCTCATTCAGTAACCTAACATGTTTTTTAACTGCTAACATAAACATAAAAAATTATAAATATCTTGGCTGGGATTATGTTTTATGAATCTTGTGTCCGAACAAATAGCATGAAAATTGCAGTTATAATACCTCTCATCACTGACATCAGTTATAATACCTCTCATCACTGACATCATTTATAATACCTCCCATCACTGGCATCATTTATAATACCTCCCATCACTGACATCATTTATAACACCTCTCATCACTGACATCATTTATAATACCTCTCATCACTGACATCATTTATAACACCTCTCATCACTGACATCGTTTATAACATCTCTCATCACTGACATCGTTTATAACACCTCTCATCACTGACATCGTTTATTACACCTCTCATCACTGACATCGTTTATAACACCTCTCATCACTGACATCGTTTATAACACCTCTCATCACTGACATCATTTATAACACCTCTCATCACTGACATCATTTATAACACCTCTCGTCACTGACATCATTTATAATACCTCTCATCACTGACATCATCTGTAAAACCTCTCATCACTGACATCATCTATAATACCTCTCATCACTGACATCAGTTATAACACCTCTCATCACTGACATCATTTATAATACCTCTCATCACTGACATCATTTATACAGACCCTAAACCGCTCAAGTACCCCAAATGCACGCAAACGGAGTGCACTCAGAGCGTAAGCGGAGCGTAAGCGGAGCGCGAGCGTAGCGCAGACGGAGCGCGAACGGAGCGCAGATTGAGCGCTGACGGAGCGGACCTGGACCGTAAGCAAACGCTGAATTTTTAATAATAAACGCACTCCTGAACGCATGAAATAGATCGAGTGCACTCAGACACGCTGAATGCACTCAGATACGCTGAGTGCACTCAGATGCGCAGTATATGCAGTATACGCTAGACACAGTAAGATAACTGATAACAGAACTATTCGTGCGCTACTGAGTGCACTCGTTCATTCGGATACACTCTTTTTTCAACATTTGATCGTGAAATCGATACTTAAAATCGAGATTAAAAAGAAAATTTCTTTCACATAAATATAAACCATGTATTTTATATAAATGTTTTATTGTAAAACGCATGATAAAACTTATTTTTGTCAACAATTTATCAATTATAGATCAATACAATAATGTTTAAAATACCTATTATACAATAGACGACACATCAACGGTTATCTACGGTTAATTTAGTTGCATGTTTTGGTTTGCGCAACAAAAATATAAATAATTAAAAATGTAATAAAATGTATATATATTGTGTAAATAACAATTCGAAAAGATGTAATATGAATTCACTATTTGCCGTGTTATTTCGATATAAATTAGTTATAGAACATACAATACATTTACTTTATTTCGATTTAAGCGTATACTGTTCCAAATACAAAAATATCAAAGCATGCGTGAAACAAACAAAACATAGATATGCGGAAAATTATATGATTATGATTCTATTTGTTTGGGTATTTCGGCAAAATAAAAATTACCAATTTTCAATTTAATTTGGACTTTAGTTTTATATTTTCCCCAAACATAGTTACACTGAGTTTGTGCTTAGTTGTGAACAAATGTACGTAAAACTGTTATATTGCAATTAAAGTGGAAACATTATACTCGTGCACATCTCATTAAAATAATAGTAATAAATTAATTGTATTCTAAAATATAAAGTGGGTCAGTAGTACAGCGGATAGGGTGCTGGCTTCAGGCGGCAGAGGTCGCAAGTTTGACCCAGGCTCTACCCGACCTCTCGAAACACAATTCAGTACCAGATCTAATAAGGGAATGCACTGGAGAACGATATGCATAAGCTCCGAGCTTACTTCACAATCAAGCTAAATTAAATTAATGTAAAATAAAAGTATGTATGCCAAATTAACACGACAGACCGAAATAACACATTAGACACAGGAAATAAAAACTAGTAAACGTAAATTTCAAGGTGACCTTTCTGAGGTTGTGATTTTATATTGACTAAAGAACAGCTTTTGATCATCGGGAAGGTTGAAATAAACAAATAAGAACATGTATTCACTGCCTATAAAATAGTAAATATATATCGTTTTCCCGCTTTCCTACAAAATCGATACGCCTGATCACGTGCACGTAAGCACGTAACAATTAAGCCATTATATAAAAGCTGTGAAAGGGGCAACAAGTAAGAAATGACAATAATAATAAGAAGAATAATAATATTATACTATAATAATAAAGTAATATAGCAATAATAACAATAATAACAATACTATAAATAATAATGAAAATAATATTAGTAATAATAGTAATAAATAATGATAAAATATATAATAGATATTAATGATAATGATGATAATAACAATATTATAAAACAATCTGCATATTTTAGTATTGATTTTGACTATATATTTCTTATCCAATCACATGCCGCGGGTTAAATTAAGATTCATTCATCTGGCATTAAATATAATCAAAATGAAAATTACACACCGGCAGGGTTCTTCGTGATCAATGGACCGATAAATCACCAATTGACTTTTTATTGACACACATGTGGTTCTCACCATGGGTATCTGTTTTGATGATTGCCATGCAACTCTGCCTTCATAACAGTAATTAAATTGTTATATTAATTGTGAACGACTGACCAGATGCACGTCTCCAATATAAAAGCTGTGACAAATCAATAAGTCGTATATTATAATAATAGCTCCAATGATAATAATATTAAAAAAAAAATAAAAAAAATAATGAAAGTAAAAAATGATACAAATAAAATACTACATTTTTACAAGGAATTATTTAGAGACATTTAATTTTTATTAGTTTTAAAATTGTAGGATTGTTTTATTTTGTAAATTAACAATTCTGATTTTTAGTTGTATCTGTTTTTTATACGAGGTCGCTAAGGCAGCTGTGGTAAAATGACAGCCCTGAATACACATCCCTTAATACGTGTATGTCACACTTTCCACCATTCATTCAGAACTGGCGTTTTCGGTTCGTTAATTTAATGATATTAACATCATGATATTTACATACTAAAGCGTTCTGAAACTTCGAATAACAAATATCTTAAATAATTTTTTTATTTGTTGTTAATTGGCTGGCAGTTTTCCTTTTTTATCTTTTCTTTTCAATCACATAATGTTGGCTCAATTAAGATTCATCCATCTGGTACGAATTACAATCAAAATGAAATCATACATATCTTCCGTGGTCAATAGACCGATAAGTCACCGCTTTAGCATATAACCTAATTGACACGGCTCTCACTGGCATGTGACATAACGTAATTAACACCACGGGTGTGTTGCTGCGTGTCATATAATTAGCGGTATAGCACAGTGGGTGTAGTTTCAAACAAGTTTAATATAGTTTGTCATTTTAAATAATATATTAACATAAAGCATACTATCAGTAAAATAATAGTTTGAGAAACCCGCTGAAAAAAGTTCATTGCAAGTATATTTATATACATAATGATAACGAAAATTATTATAAAAACTTAAAATATCAGAATATATTTTTTAAGTCTAGTGAAGCCACAATTGGACCCAAATCGAGAAAAACACTACAAGATTATTATTTTTCAAAAATCATTTATTATAATGTCGAATTGCATTGCACGGGTTATAATAAATTTTTCATCACCCTTGCAGTGCATATTATTGATTATAAAGCTTATTTTAGTTTGAACATTAACAAAACCAGTGATATATCCACATGTTGTTAAGTCACTGCTTACACTGAGCAGATTTATGGATTATTATAAGACCAACGAGGTATCAACAGTATGGAATTATTAATTAAATTTAATTATAAATAACAATATATTTAGTTTATGTTGATGATGTATGTGTAAATTTTGTGGACAAACTTTATTGCTTTCCTGTTACAAACGGCTTACGGTATATCAAAGAAGATACTGACGCAAACACATGTCGGTCTGGATAACAGACGCCGGTATAACTTACAATATTCTTTGATCACCCAGACCACTGATCACATATCAAAACATAGACATTTCCGTTAAACATGCCTACTATCGATACTAGCTTATCGGAAATTTACAACCTTTCGCCCAGCGGGTGACATAATATGTAGACAAACAATCGGATTATGAATTAATTTACCTTGACTAAATCCCATGGATACATTTTATTGCTCCATTGGAACAGATTAAATTAAAAAGTCAATATAGAATCATTTTAAGAGTTGAGATGTTGCGATTGGTTATTGGCCGGAAACCGAACTGAGCGAACTGAACGTTGAGTGAACGCTGAACGAAGCGAACGATCAGAGGAGTATTAAACAGAGCACTCAGATATACAGCGCTCGTGAGCGAATACCTGCGTTTATGAGTGCATTAAATTAACCGCGTTTAATCGAGTGCACGCAAACGGAGCGCGAACGGAGTGCGAACTAAGCGCGAACGGAGTGCAAACTTAGCGCAAACGGAGTGCAATTATGGGGTACTTGAGCGGTTTAGGGTCTGTAACACCTCTCATCACTGACATCATTTATAACACCTCTCATCACTGACATCATTTATAATACCTCTCATCACTAACATCAGTTATAACACCTCTCATCACTGACATCATTTATAATATCTCTCATCACTGACATCATCTATAATACCTCTCATCACTGACATCATTTATAATATCTCTCATCACTGACATCATTTATAATACCTCTCATCACTGACATCATTTATAACACCTCTCATCACTGACATCATCTATAATACCTCTCATCACTGACATCATTTATAACACCTCTCATCACTGACATCATCTATAATACCTCTCATCACTGACATCATCTATAACACCTCTCATCACTGACATCATTTATAATACCTCTCATCACTGACATCATTGGTTTGAAGCAAGCTGGGTCTAAAAACTTAATGTGAGAAAATTTACAAGTTTCCTGCAAAATGATGGTGGTTCTACTCAGATTCATTCTGATGTCTTGTACCACCAATAAAATTGACTATCATAATTATAAAGTCTGTAACATGTTTCAAATGGCATTAAATCTTATTTAATAAAAACAACAATAACAACATGTAATAACTGGCATACTCGTGTCTGTTGTAGATTGTTCACACTGAAGTTTTACCAACCACGGGTCAACTCGTGCGCTTCCGATCTGTCTGAAAAATTACTGACAATTGCATCATGGGATTGCATGATAAAGATGTGGAGTGTTAAGAAGGGAGAGGTGGTCTGTGAATTCAAGGTTGGCAGGTATGTTGGGTACAATTTATATTTTCGTTTCTCTGTTCCAACTGACTTTTGAAGCATCGTTCATTCATTGACAATACGATTAAACATATATCATAATATTTTCACATTCCCTTAGGTATATATGTATAATGAATCCTCATTTTGCCTCCATAATATTAGCTGAACATCAATCATTTAAAGCATTTATCATATGTACAAGGGGGTTTCAAAAAGTTCGCGGAAATTATTTTAACTTTTTTATTATTTCAGTTTTAATCGTAATATTTCATATTGATATAAATATATATATCGACAACTGGTATTATAAATTTCACCAATGTATCTTTAAAACTGAAAATGTTACCGTAGTTTTAGTAACGTCTACCAAGCGTGACCTGATCAACATCAAAATTAATGTCAATTCATTCTCAAATTACGTTACTTCAAAGTTACATTAGAACAGCCAGTAACTAATTGGTTAAACAAACAATCAGTAATGACTTAAAACATAATGACTTGAAACGTCATTAAAACATAATGACTTGAAACATAATGACTTAAAACATAATGACTTGAAACATAATGACCTTAAAACATAATGACTTGAAACATAATGACTTAAAACATAATGACTTGAAACATAATGACCTTAAAAAATAATAACTTGAAACATAATCACTTGATATATAATCACTTGAAACATAAGGACTTAAAACATAATGACCTTAAAACATAATGACTTGAAACATAATGACCTTAAAACATAATGAATTGAAACATAATGACTTGAAACAAAATGAATTGAAAACATAATGACTTAAAACATAATGACTTGAAACATAATGACTTAAAACATAATGACTTGAAACATAATGACCTTAAAACATAATGACTTACAACATAATGACTTAAAACATAATGACTTGAAACATAATGACCTTAAAAAATAATGACTTGAAACATAATCACTTGATATATAATCACTTGAAACATAAGGACTTAAAACATAATGACCTTAAAACATAATGAATTGAAGCATAATGACTTGAAACAAAATGAATTGAAAACACAATGACTTAAAACATAATGACTTGAAACATAATGACCTTAAAACATAATGACTTGAAACATAATCACTTGATATATAATCACTTGAAACATAAGGACTTAAAACATAATGATTTGAAACATAATGACTTGATATATAATCACTTGAAACATAATGACTTGAAACAAAATGACCTTAAAACATAACCACTTGAAACATAATGACTTCAAACATAATGAATTGAAACATAATGACTTGAAACAAAATGAATTGAAACATAATGACTTGAAACAAAATGACATTAAAAACATAATGACTTGTTGTTGTTGTTGTATGGTGTTTAGTGTCGTTTCAACAATTTTTCAGTCATATCACGATGGAGTCTACTTGAGACAGTATTCTGAGCGCTGTCACACTGGAGTATCATGCCGCAGACACATGGTATGATACCCCACCCAGTCACATTATACTAACACCGGGCCGCCCAGACCTAGAACTGTCCTCTAAATGCTGAACGTCAAGCGAGGAAGCTTATAGTACCATTTTTAAAGTCTTTGGTATGACCCGGCCGGGGATTGAACCCACGACCTTCCGCATGCGAGGCAGACGCTCTACCACTAGATCACGCCGCGGTCCTATAATCACTTGAAACATAATGACTTGAAACATAATGACTTGAAACATAATCACTTGAAACATAATGAATTGAAACATAAGCACTTTAAACATAAGCACTTGAAACATAATGACTTAAAACATAATGAAATTAAACATAATGACTTAAAACATAATGAATTGAAACATAAGCACTTGAAACATAATGACTTAAAACATAATGAATTGAAACATAATGACTTAAAACATAATGAATTGAAACATAAGCACTTGAAACATAATGACTTGAAACATAATGACTTAAGACATAAGCACTTGAAACATAAGCACTTTAAACATAAGCACTTGAAACATAATGACTTGAAACATAATGACTTAAGACATAAGCACTTGAAACATAAGCACTTTAAACATAAGCACTTGAAACATAATGGCTTGAAACATAATGACTTAAGACATAAGCACTTGAAACATAAGCACTTGAACCATAATGACTTAAAACATAATGAATTGAAACATAAGCACTTGAAACATAAGCACTTGAAACATAATGACTTGAAACATAATGAATTGAAACATAATGACTTGAAACATAAGCACTTGAAACATAATGACTTAAACATAATGACTTAAAACATAATGAATTGAAACATAAGCACTTGAAACATAAGCACTTGAAACATAATGACTTGAAACATAATGAATTGAAACATAATGACTTGAAACATAAGCACTTGAAACATAATCACTTAAACATAATGACTTGAAACATAAGCACTTGAAACATAAGCACTTGAAAACATAATGACTTAAAACATAATCACTTGAAACATAATGACTTGAATCATATTGACTTAAAACATAATGACTAGAAACATAATGACTTGAAACATAATGAATTGAAACATAATGATTGAAACATAATCACTTGAAACATAAAGACTTGAAACATAAGGACTTGAAACATAATGACTTAAAACATAATGAATTGAAACATAATCACTTGAAACATAATCACTTGGAACATAATCACTTGAAACATTATGACTTGAAACAAAATTAATTGAATTATAATCACTTAAAACATAATGACTTTGAACATAATCACTTGAAACATAATCACTTGAAACATAATGACTTAAAACATAATGAATTGAAACAATGATTTGAAACATTATCACTTGAAACATAATCACTTGAAACATAATCACTTGAAACATAATGAATTGAAACATAATGACTTGAAACATAATGACTTAAAACATAATGAATTGAAACAATGATTTGAAACATTATCACTTGAAACATAATCACTTGAAACATAATTATTTCAAAAATAATCACTTGAAACATAATGACTTAAAACATAAGGACTTGAAACATAAGGACTTGAAACATTATCACTTGAAACATAATCACTTGAAACATAATTACTTCAAACATAAGGACTTAAAACATAATGAATTGAAACATAATCACTTGAAACATAAGGACTTAAAACATAATGAATTGAAACATAATGACTTCAAACATAAGGACTTAAAACATAATGAATTGAAACATAATCACTTGAAACATAAGGACTTAAAACATAATGAATTAAAACATAATCACTTGAAACATAAGGACTTAAAACATAATGAAATGAAACATAATGACTTCAAACATAAGGACTTAAAACATAATGAATTGAAACATAATCACTTGAAACATAAGGACTTAAAATATAAGGACTTGAATTAAATCTTGAAATTGTGTTTTACTTTTTTTCAATATTTGAAATAAGACACAAACATTGATCATGAGCAAAATGATAGAACAGTCAATACTTTAAAAAACAATACATATATATAAATATATTGCATTTATTATATTAAAACTGTATTGAAATTATGATGTTTGTATTATGAATGTTTATTTGTTAGATTACGTTCACAATGTGTTTACCATGTGTTTAAAAATGTATTATGGGCTGGAGGCCTACATTACTGAAATAAAATATTGTAATTGTAATAAAATATATTAATTATGAGATGAGCAGGTTTCACTCGAGGAAACAAGCTTCCACTGTTCCACGTTGTTGTAGTTGTATGGTGTTTAGCATCCCTTTCAACAATTTTTCAGTCATATCGCATCGTGTCTACTTGAGACAGTATTCTGAGCACTGTCACACTGGAGTATCATGCCGCAGACACATGGTATGGTACCCCACCTAGTCATATTATACTGAGACCGGGTTGACCAGACCTAGAACTCTCCTCTAAATGCTGGGCGTCAAGCAAAGAAGCTTCTAGTACCATTTTTAAAGTCCCCTTTTAAAGTATGACCCGACCTGGGATCGAACCCACGACCTTCCGCATGCGAGGCGGACGCTCTACCACTAGACCACGCTGCGGTCCACTGTTCCACTTGTATATTTGAAAATATAAGTAACAAATAGCCAAGGAAGAGTAACATTTGAAATACACTTGTCCAGTGGGATAAATGACCTCAGACAATCAAAATATATTCTTACATGTATATTTTAAAACAACCTCAGTGTTTCTTTTGGCCATTTTTATAGCCATTATTGGGTCATATTCCCAGTAGCAAATAGTATATTTTTTTCCCAATTGAGTGGTAAAAATTCCCAATTGAAAGCTTCAATAATTGTAAATTAATACTTGCCATAATTCCTTGATAAAATAATTAAAGTTTTCCCCATTCTGAAATAAGTTTGACATTGAAGCATGTGTACACATTTTTATGAAGTTGAAAAAATATATTTAATGCAAAAAATTCGCAAGTCCAAGGGTACGGGTCATCTTCCCAAGATACTGGGAAAAAAACACTTTACCTGAAATCAATTATTTTAAACAATCAAACATGGCCAAACCTCTTTCATAAATGTAACATTGAAGTTTATCATTTATACATGTACTGATTCTTTTATTGGGTGCATGGATTTTGCATCATAGGGAAATAACTCCTTCAGTATTGAAGTTTTTGACAGCTTATTCAACAGAATAAAAATGAAAAAATAAAATAAAGATGGGTAATGCCCAAACTGCTCAAAATAATGCTTGTAATAAATGACTGATTAGAATTCCGGACAGCTTTTGGTCATCTGTACATGTACATATATCTAATCAAGCTTTCGGGTAACCGTACAATGTTATGTTTAGTGTAACTGGCACTGTTATGGATTGCAACATCATTTTGGATATATAGACAAAGTAAGGCTCATTGCTTCAGGCCTATACGTTCATCCCATATACTTTAATTTGAAATGTTATTTTTTTAATTGGAAAACTAGATTGAAATGTTTCATCAATTAGGGAATGAAAGAATAGTAAGAATATACAAGGAAATGGGACATATATAAAGTCAATGAGGACCAGTACATGTTTAGGTCCACTAGTCCCATAGGACTAGCACTGGTAGGCTTGGGTAATTTTCAAACTTTTCATCCTTTTAAGACATTTTTATGACACTACTGGTAACACTTTTGATTTTAGTCAAAATAAAATGCCTTAAAATTTTAAAATTCTGTAATATCTACTGACAAAAATGTCTTTATATTAAATAGTTTTAGCAATATTTGTTTTCAGTCCAGAACACTGTGTTGCTTTCCACACCGAGGGTCTGATAGTGTCAGGGCAGTGGGATAGTACCATCAAAATATGGGATATCTTCCATAACACAAAGAAGGCATGCAGTGAGTAAAACAATTGGATTGTTGTCATAGCTACTCCAGACATTGAATCTTAGGACATAATTATCATCTTTTACACTCATCTTACTATCTGAAAATATTTCATGATTATTGATAATGATCTAAGGTAAATGAATTATTTGTAAGAGATTTTAATCAAAACTTACCAGAAATTGTGCTCATGAAAAATGATAGTTTGGTATTGATTGTTGAGAGATTTTGGTGAGGCATGTTAGAATTCTTTTATGCGCTGCCATTCAAAGAATGATGAAGGAGCATTAAGTGTTTCTCATGTATGCCCGCTCGGTAAAAAATTGGATTTGGATCATTCTTCTGAAGGCGTCTATGTATTTAATTGTTGTTTTTTTATACCTGTATAATTATAAAATGTTATGTCAAGTTCTGTATTTCTCAGCAGAAGTCAAAAGTTTACAAGAGTTACAGCCCTTTTTTACTTAATTTTCTGTAAAAAGTAGATTTCCATTCAAAAGCGGGGGCATTCATATCCACTGGTACATTTCTAATTTTATAAGGATAAGCCTGTATCAGCAATAAACTATCAAATATTCTGCATTAAATGTGTTTCTGTTATCAATAATGAGGTGTATATTTATTAATAACTGTTTGTATTAACTACAGGTGCTGTGAGGTTACAAGTCATCTGTGAGAGATGTAGCATATTCACCATCAGGTCGCCATATTGCCTCGGCAGTTCTAGATGGGGACGTGAAACTGTGGGCTGCGTATGCAGGGTCACAGGTAACATTTACATCATTTTATTTATCACACAATTTCCAGTGCAGGAGTGTAACAAACCCGTCACATACGCGTGCTCATTTATTATTGAATTAATTAAATCAGTTTGTAAATATTATATTTTGTATCAATTTTGCCGACAAGTTTAATGATAAATGAGCACAAATGTAAGATTCTTTTTATCACATAACTCATTAAATGGTATATTTTCCATTTATTTAACAGATTACCTTTATAAGCAACAAGAATAAATTGGGCATATTAGTTTTGGTCAGTCGTCGTATGATGTAACGACTCATAATAACGCCATTTTACCATTATAAATTGACGTCACTTTTATGTTTGAGCAAGTCAGAAAGTAGTTTGTCATTTTACTTACGATCCGATTTATTAGGAAACTGCAGAGCAAAGAATAGATAGAGATATTACACAAGTTTATACAAAAAATATACCTTGGGTTTATTACACTCCTGCACTGCAAATTGTGTAATAATGACCAATAAGACTAGCCTGTATCAGGTCAGTTTCTGCAAGGTCATTTAAGGGTCAAGTAGTACACAGTCACTCTGAAGTTCTGACATGATTATACAATGTATTATCTATAAGTAAAGGGATAATATCCTTACTAGGACCATACATTCTGTCTTGGATACAAGCAGTTAACTGCATTTTTGTCATTGATACAAGCAGTTCTTCTGCATTTTTGTCTTTGATATAAGCAGTTCATCTGCATTTTTGTCTTTGATACAAGCAGTTCATCTGCATTTCTGCATTTTTGTCTTTGATATAAGCAGTTCATCTGCATTTTTGTCTGATACAAGCAGTTCATCTGCCTTTTTGTCTTGGATATAAGCAGTTCATCTGCATTTTTGTCTTTGATACAAGCAGTTCATCTGCATTTTTGTCTTGGATATAAGCATTTTCACAACTTCCTATTCAATCAAACACATGTGTTTCGCAAAGAAATATTAGATATAGATGTTCACCATGACTAACTATTCTCCAATTTGAAAAGGTGAAATCTCACTCTCGCGTGTGATGAGATCTGCACATGACTTGAGCTCAGGGGAATCGCATCACAACATAAACAAACTGCAATGATGTTTCTGACAGTAGTTAATTACAGCAATGAAAAGAAAGTAAACAATACAAGATACGAAAGAAAATTAAAAAATAAGTTTCTCATGATACAATAAAACTACTTTTTATCATTTTGTGCGTGTCTGTGTAATTAAATGCTTGATTTCTGGTGATGGATGGGGTAATTTGAAACTTCATAAGTTCAATATTAAATTTTGATCAATATCCCTATTTTCATATATAAACAGGGAATGGTTATATCTTATCTTAGAAGTCAGTCCAGTGAACAATCTCCAAGTTTTCAAGAATTAAAGACATATGTTCAAAGCAAGCATCCACAGGATCAGTATTTTAAAATAAAACCAGTCAATATGAATATCCTTTTTAAGGAATTAATGAATCTTGATTTAAACAAATCTTCTGGACTAGATAACATAGGCCCTAGAATATTGCGAATAAGTGCACCTGCAATAGTTTCGTCATTAACTTATATATTCAATAGAGTCATAGATAGTGGAAAGTTTCCTCAACTTTTTAAAATGCAAAAGTAACTCCTATACACAAAAAGGGAGATAAATCTGAGGCAACTAATTACAGACCTATATCAGTACTACCAACATTGTCTAAGTTATCTCCCAACAACTTTATAAGTATCTGTCTGATTTTAACCTATTACATCCATCTCAATCTGGATTTAGGCCATATCACTCCTGTCAAACAGCACTAATAAATATAACTGACAAATGGTTACAAGAAATGAATGATGGAAACATAAATGGAGTAGTATTCTTGGATTTAAAAAAAGCTTTTGATGTTGTTGATCACAAACTCTTATGCCAAAAGCATAACATATATGGTTGTACTGAAACTTCCCTGAAGTTGTTTGAATCATATCTTAATAACAGAACACAGCAGGTAGAAGTAGGAAATGCCAAGTCTAAATCTGCCCCTATTTCTCATGGAGTTCCCCAAGGTTCAATACTGGGTCCATTACTTTTCATTTTATATATTAATGATCTCCCATTACATGTAAAAAACAGTGAAACTGATATGTATGCAGATGACTCCACATTCCACACTTCAGGAAAAACTGTTGAAGAAATTCAGCAGAGATTACAAGCCGACTTAACTTCTATAAATAAATGGTGTTCAAGAAATATGATGTATATTAATACAAAAAAAAATTATTATTATTATTATATTATTATCATTATTATTTGTTAAATAGTTCATGCGACATGACGGATTTTATTATTAATTCTGTATTTATATATATAGATGTATTATCAACCAAATTTTGGACCCCAACTGACAACATACATGCTGCACAGTAAATGGGCCATTTTTTGTTTAAAAAGTAGGTAATTGATTTTAAAAAAAACATTATTACTATAACATATCAATATGACCTAAATGTAGTTTTTAGTTTTTTTTTGCAAAAAAATCTTTGAATGAATTACAGAGGTTTCATACCACCAAATTGAGAGGTTTTGTCAATTTGAGAGGTTTCGTACAATACATAGATTAATGCATAAACTTTATAGTGTTTCCCCCCATGATTAGGTGTGACACTTATACTTATGGTATTTGTTTGTAATTAGTGTGTGATAGTAGTGAATTGTTATTATTTGGTTTTAAAGTGAAATTTTATTTTGTTTATATATGTTTTGTATTAACAAGACATTAGCAATATTTATTATAAGTTTACATCATAATCTACGCACACAAATCACACAAAATAATATACATATGTTTTTGATTTTATCATATTTACAACATTTACATGTATTACATTGTAATGCATGACATGAGGAGATAGATTCTTTAAAATGCTGCTAAACACCATACAACAACAATGATATCTGCTTAACTAAAAAAAACAACAAATTTTGCTTAACTAAAAAAAACAACAAATTTTGATACATACTGGTTATATACACTTTAATAAGTGTAGAGTATATACCTTATGCAAACTAACTTGTGTGTCACAACATTCAAATGTATAAAACTGAGCAACATTTTACACCAGACACTATTTTTTATTTCAATTAGCAGTTCATAATAAATTAACAAAACATACCCTCATATAGGTACTCTTGCACCTTCTCATTGCGTAAAATTTACATTGTCCACCTCGGCATATTGGAAGCCTTTAAATATATCCCATTGCCCGCCTTGGAACATTGGAAGCCTTTAGATATATACCATTGTCCACCTCGGCACATTGGCCTTTAGATATATCCCATTGTCCACCTCGGCACATTGGAAGCCTTTAGATATATCCCATTGTCCACCTCGGCACATTGGAAGCCTTTAGATATATCCCATTGATTTTGATGTGACAGACTATAATTTGGATTTCACCTTTAAAATTCATGCTGACGTCATCTAAGTACATACAAACTGACAGTTTCAAGTTTGTTTTTACTAATAATGTGCTAATAGTTGCGAGAATTCAACATTAACTAGTATATCCCATTGTCCACCTCGGCACATTGGAAGCCTTTAGATATATCCCATTGATTTTGATGTGACAGACTATAATTTGGATTTCACCTTTAAAATTCATGCTGACGTCATCTAAGTACATACAAACTGACAGTTTCAAGTTTGTTTTTACTAATAATGTGCTAATAGTTGCGAGAATTCAACATTAACTAGTTGGTGTTTAAATATCAATATTGCAACTTTCTGAGTGAACCACATAAGAATGTGATGAAAAAAGAAGTAACTGTATAAACGCTCCATTTCTCATCAATGCTTTGAAAACTTCCTCTCTTGAACTTTACAAATCCGAAGAGCAAATTGATCCTGTTTTTTTGCTCATGCGCTTTGTACATCTATGACATCATTTATAATGAAATATCATTGAAAATAAAAAGGTATCTGGATAAACATGATATAGACTCACCCGCTCTATTTTTTTTAAATCAGTGTTTTAATTGGTTACTAGATCTATGTCAATTTTTTATAAAAAACAACTAGAAACAATGAATGAATGGGGTTTTACGGCATACCAACACATTGTAGGTTATTTGAATCCAACAGGAAGGAAGAATACAGGTTCACTCTACACATACAAAAACAACAAATTAACAAACATATTTAAAAAAAATCATATCAACAAATGAATATGCAGAATGAACCTTGAATCTTTATACCCACAGAATTGCAGAGTTTTAGCAAATTCTATGTTATTACAGGGCTGGAAAATTCCACTTGTCCTCTGGCCATAACGAGTGAACATTTGGTTAGGATGAGTAAGATTTAAGAAACTGACCTTAATATTTCTTGGATTTTAAGCTTTCAATAAAATATGTTGGAATGGGAGGACGAGTAGCTTGTATCCGAAATTTCAAGTCCAGAGTATTACTCAAATTGTTGCTTCTTACAACATGCATGAGCCACAGCGATCCTATTCTTGTTATCACTCCTATGGCTCCCTGGGTTGACAATTTAATCACAATAATGAAAACTAGAAACTAAACAACCTGTTGACATTGTTATAAGGGATAAGTCCATTGAGAAATATTAACTCATGTGAAAGGTTTGAAATTGTGCAGTTTTATCTACTTTCATTTATTTGCACTTCTACAGCCTCATGTCATTTTAGTTTTACACACTACGCCATCCAGTCATGTGATTATAAGCTGGTGGCACCATATTGTTTGACGTGTACCAGTATTTGTTATCTTTTTAGTAGAAAATTATTTTATAGGAATTTTACTATGGATCCTATAGAATTCAATTTTAGTTTCCTGAAAAAAGAAATAACTTTATGATTTATGATAAAAATAAATTGATTCACTCTAATTGATCCCCACATGAAAGAAAAAAATAAAACAATGTCAAGATTTCAACAACCAGAAGTCGGGGAATACAGTTCTTACTAAATTCTTGAAAACGGGAAAAAATCAACTTAAAACTGTTTTACAAGTAAATGTGAATCATTTTTTTTTTTTACAATAGTCATTCAGTTTCGCAGGTAACTATCATGTATGTAATACAATGAGTATTTAAGTTGAAAAACATGTAACATTTAAAAATATAGTCTTGAATTGACTGAACTAAGTTAAATTAGATCTAGTAAAAAAAGTAAATATACTCGATAACAAACTGTTTTGAAAGTTGACAGTTATGCTGAATATATGTCTGATAGAAATAATCAATAGGAATTATTCCACCAAAATGTTTTGAAAATATGACTAATAATCAACATGTGGCTGTTATTGCAGATTGATGTTTACATCTGAGATTGATATGGAGGAGGAAAACGATCATGTAACCCTTAGTTACAGATATAAACACCATCTTGTATCTAACATGTCCTTTTTGTAGGTGTCAGTTTGATGGATTTCATCATATTTGTTGAAGTTTGCTACTCTTCTCATAAACTTGCATGTTTGTACTGTTGAGTGAATTGTTGTCTTTTTTGTTATAAATTTCTGTCTTGTATACTTTTCAGAGCCTTGACTGTCTTGTTACTTGAAGGAATTTGAACAATCAGTGCTGTCCTCTCATTGGCTTGATCCTCTTTGATATGTTAACTTCAACTTATGTGCTTTGGCATTTCTCAGGTAAGTAGTGTTTTGGGTTCCACACATTGCATGCTCTCTATTTTGTATGTGCTGCTGTTAAAGCGTGTCATTGACAAACAAACCTCTCCAAGGTGTAAAGTTGTTACCGCATTTTTTTACGAAAAGTCTGTCTTTGGTGGTCATTGCAAAATATTAAGCATTGCCGGGAACAAAATCCATCTTCCAGTTGAATGGTGGCTTACCATCACAAGCATAGTGCAAGTTAGAAAACTTTAAGTTGACTCTGTGCCAAATATCACACACAAAGCAGCACTTAATATCACACACACAAAACAGCAAATATCACACACAAAGCAGCAAATATCACATACAAATCAACAAATATCACATACAAAGCAACAAATATCACACACAAAGCAGCAAATATCACACACACAAAGCAAATATCACACACACAAAGCAGCAAATATTACATGCAAAGCGGCCCTGAAGGTAAGTATGACACTTCTTGATGATTTCCATGAACATATCTTCACTGAAATATTCTTCTTTTGCTGTCAACACTCCTATATTTCTGTGACTGTTGTGATCTGTTGTTGATTTGTTAATAAGTATTGGCTGTTTACTTTGTACAGTCTGTGTGCCTCTCTTCTTTCATCTCCTACACCATTGTACTTATTTTTTTTTTCCATGCCTCATTTTACTTCCAAATGTCGATGCTTATGATTTTTTGATGTTTACACTAGTTGTTGTTACTCGAGTGGCTAGCTACTGTGGCGTCCTTGTCACCCAACGACTGCAGAGCATTGTTATATTGACTGTTAACTGAGGCAGGAATGCCATGATGTGCTGTAACAGACCACATGCTTTATGCATAATGAAAAACTGGTTCCATACTCTAACAAAACCAGTCTCAGCTACCATCTCTCTGTGTCAGTAACATAATTTAACTACAGATCTGCATGACACTTTCAGCTGGTTGGACTGTGCATAAACATGTTTTTAGAAATTTTCCAATATTTGTGTGTCCATGCACGTAGCAGGAAGCGACAAAATTATATTTACAGCATTTCATCCTCTCTTCCGGGACTGTATTTCCTCATACAGGTTATAACCTTTGGTAAAAAATCTACAAGATTCACACTTTAAGCACTCCCTCCAACCAAAACCCCATTTTACCTCATAGTTAATAGGTAAAATTTCAACTCCTTGTCCAGCCTGATGACACGTTGTTTGTTATTATTAGACCATTTATTGCTATTTCTTCTATCTCACTTTTCACAAAAAATGCATTTAAAGCAGTTTTTTTATTCTTATATTTGGTATACAGTTTAATTGTTTACAATGTTTTGATTTTCTTCAGTAGATAAATAATACTGTAATTTGTTATTATTATATTATAAAGCTGAATAGCAAGTGAATTGTCTGTGACTTTAACTCACAAACTTTGTCTTGGGAAATATACCATGATTTATGCTACTGTTAATTAAGTTTGAGAATGCTTTTGTAACAGTGTTTGAGCACAATTTGAAAATATGTGGACCGATACCATCTGGACCAGTAGATTGTTTAATATTCAATGTATCCATGATTTTCTTGACCTGACGTAGGGGTGATTGAATTAATAGAAAATTCCCTCTCTTTGAGTTTGTTATCTAAAGACGTTTTTAGATTGTTATATGTGTGTTTCTGTAAAGGCAATTTCGTAATTATGTCTGCCACATTTATGAAATGAAAATTCAGTAAATTTACAATTTCCTGTTTATTGTTTGTGACATGATTGTCAATGTTAAGTTTATTGGCACTGGTACTGCTCTTATTTTTATCTGCAGATCAAATTTTCCTCATACTGGAATAAGTATAACTGCTTATAGCATTGTTGTAAAAGTTAACTTTTTCATGATATATCAAACTTGTCACCTTGTCACACAAAATTTTATAAATGAACCCTTTACTTCATATGGACACCCTTGAATTCCTCTAATATAGAAGGCTTTTGAAAATAGTGCTTGTAACAAGCAATCAGAACACGTTCTGCACTGTTTTCTGCTCTATCAGAAATCATGAAATGTCCACTTAAAGTCAGACTGGTTTACATTAAAGTAAACATGGAATCGAGAAATATGTAACAAATAAATGTGAACCAGTCCGTGTTTTTATTTTGCGATTAATATGACTATAACGCCGACACAATTTATTTTTGACCTTGTGCCAATGTAGGATGTCGTCACTCTGGCAGTTTCTTGCATTATTTTACGTAGCATTCTATTTCACTATGTGGAAAAGTATTGATGTAAACGAACATGATTTTCTAAAAATAGCATGAACACTTTTTTAATTGTCAATCGTATAACAGTACAGCGACTTAAAATCAGTGTTTGGATAAATAGATCAGTTAGGGTTAGGAGAGTTGGGTAAGCAGGCCAAGTGTCACCTGATTGTTATATCACACATTTACAAGCAAAGGAACGATGCCCTAGGTAATGTGTTTCACCGATAATTCTGGATTAAAACTTATAACAAAGAAATAAATTAAAGCTACAGGTATGGCAATTTATAGACTCTAAATAACAGAGAGCAATCATTATTTTACTTAATCTTTTAAACTATACATGGGAAATTATCGGAAATAGATAATGGAAAAAAAAAACGCGCCTAATATGTGAGTGGAAACGGTAAGTCCACAAACTTATTGAACAACCCTTGAACATGGAAAATCTCCACCATCACTGCATATGATGATAATATTATAAAATCAGTTTGCATTGGTTGATTGTTCTAATGTACAGGTAGTTACACCTGTATCTATGACACTACTCCCGTTTCCCTAATTTTGTGGTTTCACATGAACACTTGATTGCGCTGGGAAAAACTTGTTTTGTTTCCATCGGGAAGTAATTGGCCCTGTCGATATGATACCCCGTCGCTGTTTCATATAACATACTTCACATTCCGCTACTCAACAAATTCCGAAACATTGTATGACTGTTCTGACTTTGCCTTTCATCTTCAGACTGGGCAGCTGAGATTGCAATATCTTTATGTTGCACAGTAGGGCCGTGTTCCACAATTCACGAGATGAATACCATCACATACATAGTTATACTACACTGTACTGCCGTCTCCGAATATAAATTCAACATATTGAATAAAACATTCTTTGCTTAGCAGCATTTTTATCATGTCATTTACTGGAATGGCATCTCCATCACAGCGAGGACAGTGTGCACATGTAAGCTGTACATTCGACTCTTTTCAGCAACAGTATGATATCCTTATACTCTTGGTGTAATGTTAGCAGCGGTTTTCAACCAGCGACATCATTACCGCCTACGTACAATACAACGTTGACTTATATTCTTAATTTGGTATTTTTAAGTATTTGTACCCCTTGATGGCATCATGCCCCACTAATTGTACATGATTTTTGAGTCCATGGCGATGAATATCTTTTAAAATAGAATTGTCTGTTAATAACATTCTTTTGGGGTTTCTTTTGTTCCAATTTGATACTGATTACCGTCTGACATAGGAGTTTGGGGCAATATTATTATATACCAGGTGAAATTGTTGTATTATCTGTGATTCCAGTTTCTACTATGTCAATAACAGGCATATATATCTGGCATTTTGTATCCACAGGCATCTGTTTAGTGTCACCTGTTCATTGAAACGTTTCTAATTTTGACGAATTATGAGAACAGGACCTGGTACTCATTTTATTTTCTTTACATTTTTCTTGGAACACCTTTATGGTGTCTTGAACTAGTTTTAAATGCCTATGAAGAATTGTCTAAAATGACTGGATTTGTTATAACAAAAATAAATATACATACCTTAAAATAACGTTCTACCACTGCTTTCAAATTCGAGGCAGCCGGGCCCATAATCATGTCTGACAATCATCCCAGGGGTTGTGAGTTTGAATCCTTGACCGGCCACAATCTTAGTGATGGTTGATATACGTAAAGCTAATTATTCAATCAATCAATCAATCAATCAAAATCAAATTCGAGGCTGAGTCACGTGGTTGCACTTTATTTGTGTTTTATATGAATCCTAGAAATTGTGTTTAAGTATGAATTTGAGTTGAAAATTTGAAATTTGAAAACATTCGAGCCAGATGTGATAAGTGTTTGCTTGTTTCAATGTTTATTAAAAAAATCAACATCAATATTGTTCTCATTAGCTGCACACTTCAAGAAATTCCTGGAAATACTTGAAAAGGAAATCACAGCAAAATATGTCAAACAGGAAATATTTAATACATTACACATATGAAAGGAAAAAGATGCTTTATAAATGCAAACACAAAGACATCAACTGTTGTACTGACTGGACCAGGATACATACTGGGGATAAACCATTTTAGTGTCAGGTGTGTAAGTTTATACTTCTGTCATCTCTAAACAATCACAATCACACATTACCATACAGAACATCATTCAAGGAAGGACTGTGTGGATAAGCTGATTTTATTTCAGTCATCCTTCTTTGTCTATATTAGTAAAATAACACCTGAATAAATAATGATATGTGTCCTCAATTTCACCTCAAAAGACAATTTGGACTTGCAACTATGTTTTTATAGAATAAATGTTGATTTAAGTTACTGCAATTTGTGAGTGTTAGGTGTGTAATAAGTTTACCATTTTCGTCATCTCTAAACAGTCACAAGTGGATACATTCGAGTGATTAACCATTTGAGGGTCAGGTGTGTAATAAGAAGGTCACCCATTTGTCAAGTTAAAGGGGGTATATTGACATCTCACCCACAATTCCCTGTCCTAGATACACACGCCCAGCATGAGGATGAACTTAGAGATATACGCGTCTAAAGTGTCTAATTGTATTGCAAGCAACGGGTTTCTGAAGCCACGTTTCTGTTTACATTCGCCATTTTCAACAAACTGCTTTCTGGTTTCCTATCAATCATCGAATAACATCGTGAAGACACGTTCCCAATCTTGTTACGGAGGTAAACATCCGGTCAACTCATTCAGCAAAATAATTGAACAATTGCGATGTGTTGATATGTAAGCCCGATTTGCTTTTTGTTTTTATTGTACGCGAAAGCCAAGAAATAGACATTGAGAATAGTGAACATGAATGTATGTAATATGTCACCATTAAATTTCGCGTTTATTGTCAAGAAATGTTTCGAAATGAATCGAGTTATTGGTCAGGCTACAGGCTAATGCTTATCAAAACACGTTGTCAAATGAATTGATTTTTTTAATATTTAATTGTCCACTTGTCTCACCTGTATTACGGCAATTAAATGAAACATGGTACAAACTATTGTGTTGTATTGACACGGGATTCTGTGTGCAAACAGGATACTTTTTTCAAGTTGTCTTTCAGACATTAATCAATGATGAGTTCAGTTATAGTTGTTTGTAATGGCATAGCCCTTGTGGTTCCGGCTAATAATAGAATCACTGCTCATCATTGCAGAGGGGTAGGAATCCTCCGAATGGGTTTCATGTTCATTTTATCATTTTTTTGTCCTGTTCGCTATTGTGGTTAAATTATCAACCCCTGTGTGGTTCCAGGGAGCCATATGAGTGATGGCAAGAATAGGATCACTGTGGCTCATGCATGTAATAAGAAGCAACAATTTGAGTAATGCGGTAGAATTTGCTGAAACTCTGCAGTGCTGCAGGTATCAAGGTTCTAGGTTCATTCTGCATATTCATTTGTTGATGTATTTTTTTAAATCTGTATGTTAATTTGTTTTTTTTGTACAAATATAGAGTGAACCTGGAATCTTCCTTCCTGATGGTGTCGTATAAACTATAATGTGTTGGTATGCTGTAAAACCCTATTCATTCATTCATTTGTAATGGCATAAACAGGTAATTTGTTCTGTTATACACTGTGGACTTGTGACTGGTAGGGAGAGGATCAAATCTAAGTTGGAAAAACTTGTAGTCCAACCACATGTCAGAAGTAACATTTAGATCTTTTTTCAAAATAAAATAAAATGTTTGAATGATCAGTTTTATTACTAAGACATTCCTAAATCAGTGAATTATACCACTTTAAGTCAGTTAACTCTACTTAAACAAAATCTCTGAATGAATTTATGATGTTGAAAGTATGTTTGTGCATAGATTTAACCTTTGTGTGGCATAATACACCATGGTAAACAACAAATATTATCTCATGTGATTGTAAAGATTGATATTGGACCCTTATATTGTTTTTAAATGGCAATGTTATCTAGTCATAGGTGTTCTTTTACTGGATTTTTGTTATGTTCACTTGGACAAGACGATGTGTTATGCAAATGACTTGGGTCTGTTTGTCAAAGGTCAAGGTCATAGCTCAAGGTCAAGTGTTTGAAAATCCAATGTTCTATACACTGTTTCTTCCTGTCCGGACCATATCTCCTTTAGTTGATTGCATTTTTTAATAACTTGGCACAAATGTTCACTAGGACAAGATGATGTGTCATGTGACTGACTTGGATCTATTCGTCAAAGGTCAAGGTCACAACTCTGTCCGTCCGTCTGCCGCTGTCCTTGTCTTCTTTTAGATAAATTGGCACAAATGCTAACCAGCCCAAAATGATGTGACATGCAAATGAATTGGGTCTGTTTGTCAAAGATAGTTTTTCTTTTGTTTTGGGGTTATAACTTAAATATTTATGGTTTGATTTGGAACATCACACCAGTGCTCACTGGGACAAGACAATGTGTTATACTACAGTCGGCTATGTATTTCAGTTTGCGGCATTTACATGTGATTTCTGTGCTCAGCGACTTTTTCATTTTGCATAATTTAAAAACCCCCGTCTGGAAATGCCTCTAAGAGTAAAGGAGGTGGCGGAGAATATGACCACATTAGTGACAACCTCTTGTTTCCTATTTTTCAGTATTGGGCTTATTGATAAAAATATACGATTAACGTATATTCATATTTCATTAGAACTTACATCTGGTGATAAGGTTCATGGAATGCAAATAAATGATAACCTTAAGTGGGATACACATATCATGTTCATAAGGAAGAAACTGTCAACCTACTTGTGGCTTTTATCAAGAATAAAAACCTTCATTCCATTAAATTACAGAAATATTTTCTATGAAGATTATATTCAACCCCATCTAGATTATTGTAACGTAATCTGGGGTAATACAAAAAAGATAAACATAAACTGTCTCCTAATATTGCAAATGAGAGCTTGCGTTATTATCTTAGGTGATCAATATTTAACATTTGCAGACACTATGAAGTTAATAAATGCACTTTCCATAGATCAAAGAATATTTCTCCAAAAAGCAAAATTTAGTACAGAGTTTCAAAAAACAATGCAACTTCGTATATAGAATTCTACATTTAACAATATAAGAGACTGGCTCTACCACTACACCACCACTGTGGTTGGCATGAAAGTGTGTATTATTACCAGTATATCAAGAGAAGTTGAAGTTTGGACATGTATTCATTTTTGTAAAGTTCCTATACTGTAATTGTTTGTACAGAAGCAGTTGATCATAAATACTGATTTTCCAGAGTGTAGTGCCAGTTACCAATCATTGTTACAGTGGAATTTTATATAAAAGTAGAACTGTATGAGAAACAGTTGCCCAATCAATATATGAACAGGGTCCTCCCTGAAAAGGTGGTCATAGGTGCCGTTACAAATGACCACATAATGACCCTCGCTCAGGTCGTGAGACAGTGTTTGTCAATCACATTCAAAATGACGTTGGACGGTTCTACTCAAATTTATCTGTGGTTTTCCATCACCAGTAAAAATGGATATGAGGACTTAATTGTCATAGGTAAATGAATTTGATGCAAAATTCTGTTCCAATTTTGGATGAGGCAGCCCTGGCACTGACCAGGATGCAGAGACAGGATGTCCTTACTCTGTAGTAAAGCCGGCAGTTTCATGGTACCATGGGTGAACATGTCATACTAGTCATTATGAAGATCAAAATTAATTATCTAACAACTAAATAGCATACCGTATATTCCCTTATAAACGCCACTACTCTAATAAACGCCCCCCACCTATTTTCTGGAAAATTGAAAAATAAAACGTATATTTGCGCATCTTTCTCTGATCGATTATTTTGTTACACAAACAACAATTAGCGAAGTGTTTATTACCTTTGAACACTTTAACCCATTGTCTATATCTTAGGTGACCACTTAACCACTTTTGGTTGAACAAATACTTCCCATATTTGCTGTTTAATACTAGTAAAAATACCGTCTGCCGATTAAAACATTACAAAACGTCGGAAAATGCGGTTAGTCTGTGTACGCTGAAAGCTCATTGTTCCACGTTGATAAGAGCAAGTGTCCAAGTGATTTAAAGTGAAGAGTACACTGACCATAAATTCGGATATTCCAGTACACAGATTAGTAATTTCATACAGATTTTCAGCTTTTTTCATTCTATGTCAATTATTTCATTCTCTCTCAAATAATTCTGAACCATTTTTTCGGGATTTAAACTGGATTTAAGGTTTTTTCCATGGCTTTATTTGTTTTATTGTATTTTTAATTGTTGTTAAATTTGCTTTATTTATCTTTTATAAACGCCCCCACCTTGTGAAATGTAACGCCCCCGAGGTTGTTAATTAGGGAATATACTGTATAATTTCCTAACAAGCTTGATACCGACATTATGAAGTATCAGTTGTGGCTCTGTGGCACATCCTCGAGATAATTTTTTATTTATTCTAAAATTCTCTTATTATGGTTCCGCAGTTGTTATCTGTGGGTAAAGCATCCACTCTGCATGCAGAAGGTTGTGGGATTCTGTAAGGGTGAATAATAATTGGATTTCCCTTTAGGTATTTTAATGAAATTGTGTGAATAGGTTTTCTACCTGAAAAGGGAGCTTAAAAAAATATCTTTTCTCTGTAACAACATCGACTTAAGCATATTTCTATAATATTCATTTGTACCTTGTTCTCCCACTGAGTAACAGTAAAGCTCTGTTTCTCACTGAGGAAGTGGTACCTTGTTCTCCTACTGAGTGACAGTAAAGCTCTGTTTCTCACTGAGGAATAAGTACACTGTTCTCCCACTGACTGACAGTAAAGCTCTGTTTCTCACTGAGGAAGTGGTACCTTGTTCTCCTACTGAGTGACAGTAAAGCTCTGTTTCTCACTGAGGAATAAGTACACTGTTCTCCCACTGACTGACAGTAAAGCTCTGTTTCTCACTAAGGAATAAGTACACTGTTCTCCCACTGACTGACAGTAAAGCTCTGTTTCTTACTAAGGAAGAGGTACCTTGTTCTCCCATTGAGAAACAGTAAAGCTCTGTTTCTCAATAAGGAAGTGGTACCTTGTTCTCCCACAGAGTCACAGTAAAGTTTTGTTTCTCACTGAGGAATTAGTACATTGTTCTCCCACTGACTGACAGTAAAGCTCTGTTTCTCACTAAGGAAGAGGTATCTTGTTCTCCCACAGAGTCACAGTAAAGTTCTGTTTCTCACTGAGGATTAAGTACATTGTTCTCCCATTGTGTAACATTAAAGCTCTGTTTCTCACTGAGGAAGAGGTACCTTGTTCTCCCACTGAGTCACAGTAAAGCTCTGTTTCTCACTGAGGAAGAGGTACCTTGTTCTCCCACAGAGTCACAGTAAAGTTCTGTTTCTCACTGAGGAAGAGGTACATTGTTCTCCCACTGTGTAACAGTAAAGCTCTGTTTCTCACTGAGGAAGAGGTACCTTGTTCTCCCACAGAGCCACAATAAAGTTCTGTTTCTCACTGAGGATGAAGTACATTGTTCTCCCACTGTGTAACAGTAAAGCTCTGTTTCTCACTGAGGAATAAGTGCATTGTTCTCCCACTGACTGACAGTAAAGCTCTGTTTCTCACTGAGGAAGGGGTACCTTGTTCTCCCACTGAGTTACAGTAAAGTTCTGTTTCTCACTGAGGAATAAGAACATTGTTCTCCCACTGACTGACAGTAAAGCTCTGTTTCTCACTGAGTAAGAGGTACCTTGTTCTCCCACTGAGTAACAGTAAAGCTCTGTTTCTCACTGAGGACGAGGTACTTTGTTCTCCCACTGAGTAACAGTAAAGCTCTGTTTCTCATTGAGGAAGAGGTACCTTGTTCTCCAACTGAGTAACAGTAAAGCTCTGTTTCTCACTGAGTAATAGGTACCTTGTTCTCCCACTGAGTAACAGTAAAGCTCTGTTTCTCACTGAGGAAGAGGGACCTTGTTCTCCCACTGGGTAACAGTAAAGCTCTGTTTCTCACTGAGGAAGAGGTACCTTGTTCTCCCACTGGGTAACAGTAAAGCTCTGTTTCTCACTGAGAAAGAGGTGCCTTGTTCTCCCACTGAGTAACAGTAAAGCTCTGTTTCTCACTGAGGAAGAGGTACCTTGTTCTCCCATTGAGTAACAGTAAAGCTCTGTTTCTCACTGAGGATGAAGTACCTTGTTCTCCCACTGAGTAACAGTAAAGCTCTGTTTCTCACTGAGGAAGAGGTACCTTGTTCTCCCACAGAGTCACAGTAAAGTTCTGTTTCTCACTGAGGATGAAGTACATTATTCTCCCACTGTGTAACAGTAAAGCTCTGTTTTTCACTGAGGAAGAGGTTACCTTGTTCTCCAATTGAGTAACAGTAAAGCTCTGTTTCTCACTGAAGATGAAGTACATTGTTCTCCCACGGACTGAAAGTAAAGCTCTGTTTCTCACTGAGGAAGAGGTACCTTGTTCTCCAATTGAGTAACAGTAAAGCTCTGTTTCTCACTGAGGAAGAGGTACCTTGTTCTCCCACTGAGTTACAGTAAAGCTCTGTTTCTCACTGAGGAAGAGGTACCTTGTTCTCCCACTGAGTTACAGTAAAACTCTGTTTCTCACTGAGAAATAAGTACATTGTTCTCCCACTGACTGACAGTAAAGCTCTGTTTCTCACTAGGGAAGAGGTACCTTGTTCTCCCATTGAAAAACAGTAAACTCTGTTTCACACTGAGTAAGAAGTACCTTGTTCTCCCATTGAGTAACAGTAAAGCTCTGATTCTCACTGATTAATAGTTAAAGTAACCTTTATTTTTTTTCAAGGAAGCAATAACCTACTTTCCTCGCAGTAACATTTTTTCATAATTCCCAAACATGATGTGTATTTGATGCTGAATCCAGGATGCTTGTCTCAACTAAGCTCAACAAAGCCAGCATCAATTCTATGAATTCCAGAATTGTCTTTTATCTGTAAAGCCCTGTCTCTACTTGTCTGTCTGTGGGATTGAGGCAGATCAATTTCTCCCTGTCTTCCATAATATGTCAGTCTTGATTATTGACATGTAGGTATATTATTATCTCCAAATCACCTATGATGGCACCAGCTATTTTAAGAAAACGCATCTCATGACTTTAATCTTTGCAATATCGATACTAACACAGACTTCAGTGACCTCTGAAAATAATGTATTTCAACCAAATTGCCATATTTTACAATTCAGATTATCATTTGAGTCTTTATGATGTTGTGGTCTGAGGTTTTCAATGGTTTATTTAAGAATAAAATAACCAAATTGCTAAATTTTAATTTAAAAAAACAAAAACAAAAACATTCCAATCTTTCTGTGTCGGATCCAGATTTTGTTTAATTGCAGAGATTTGATCTTTTCAAGCCATTAGATGTATAGATGGTAGTGTTGTTCCGATTAATCAATTAATTGCCAGATTTTTACCAAAAGCCACTGACAGAATCATCGACGATGGAATTTTGTTCATCTATGGTGAGTTATAAACTGAATATTGTGCAAGAGTTGTTGTTCTTTCTTATTACTAAATTGAACAGTGATTAGATGAAAATTAAGTCAGGCAGCTAATAAAACTTGCCTAGGCCAACTTATATACCGGTACATGACTAACAAAGACAAAGATGAATGACTGCATCTGTTTCAGGGAAAATAAAATAGATCAGACTGCTTGGACAATTTCAGATAATTTTAATAATATAGAAAACCTGTCATAACTGAATCGTGATTATAATCGTTAATTGATTGTCTCAAATGTCTAATTAATCATTAAAGATTTCTCCGATTCCCAACACTGGTAAATGTTGTTTCCATCTTATTTACTATGACCAGGGCCTCAAGACTATGTAGAACTTCTTCAACTGTTACTGTTTGTCATTACTGAACAATGATTCAGGAGTTATTTGCAAATGGGGTGTCACAAATAATATCTGTCATGAGTGACTGTTCCATTCGCAACATAATAATGAGTGAATTATATAACAAGGAAATTATTTATCACTTTTTGTAAATTAAAACTGACACCGTAATGTCTCTTTTTAATACTAAAATATATACCAAACCATTCTCTACAACTCTTATACATCTAGAAATGATGTCAATGATGTTGATAATGTCTGTTTGTCAGTCAGTCGCGGATCCAGGAAGTAGTTAAATGTGAGCAAACTTATTGCACTGTTTGATCTTGTGTGTACTGACAACTTGTTCTTATCATTAGATTTTAATCAAGTATTTCTGTTTCATAGTTTCATTTTTAAAGTGAAAAATGCTGATTAGTTGACAAGAAATTGTCACTGCTTATAACAACCATTTTTAGGGTCACATGTCAGTGTTTCAATCAATATTCATTCAAGACACCAGTCTACACATTTATGTGAAACTATATTGGCGCCCAGTGAGGGACTGTGACTTGTATATATATTCTGAAAAACAGTCGCATGATTCTCTGGTCTCTATGGAAATTACAAATTCATGAGTGAGGATGTCACAGTGTGTACGTAACCTGTAAAGAGAGAAAAGTATGTCAGCAGTCCGGCTAGCTCAGCTGGTAGAGCATTCACCCTGTAAGCGAAAGATCCTGTGTTCAATTCCAAGACTGGCTGCATATTTTTCTCATCCTGTTACACATAGCTGGCGAAAAATTTGATAAAAAAATTAATTATTTTTGCCAGAACTATGATCCTTTCCAAATTTGAATCGTTATGCTTAAAGATGAACATTATGTAAGAAAAAAATGTTTTTTTCACCAATTCTTCTTTTTTTTTTAAAATCCTGATGTACTTCCTTTAGTCATGAACACTGTACAATATTATTCATGGTGTAGCTTGGTCAATCTAAAAATGCAGGCCTAGAATTTATTTTTTAAAAATGTAAATGGTCAACAGTGCATTCTCAGGGATTTTGTTTGTATTTTTATCCATGTAAAACATACCAATTACTTAGCATATTTTATTTTTCGTTAGAAGTGCAGGCCCAAGTTTAACTAAACATCCCAACTGGTGATTTTCCTCAACTAAAAAATGTCAATTTCTCTTAATGATAACTTTGACTCATTACACATTAAATGACCAAACAGAAATAAAGTCAAAACTAACATTATTGTGCTCATTGGTAAAGAATAAAATACAAAATAATCAATGTAAATGAAGTTACAGCCTTTCAAAGATTTGAATTGAGGAAAATCTCAAGTTGAGATGTTTTGTAAACATTGGGCCTGACCTGGGCGTGTAGTGCCTACTTGTAGCTATGCCGTTGTTGTTGCAAGGTTAAACATTGATTCAATCTGGTAGTTATTTATATTTCATACTTACAGTGTCTACCACATGTGTATATATATCAATATTCACATGTACCATATATAACAATATAGAAGTGATAGTGAACGCAGATGCATACCATTCTAACTGATAGAAGTAAAACATATAATTATCAAGATAGCGAGATAAAAATTGTTTATAGAAAATTTTTACCAGAGCATACTACCATGCCACACGTTGTGATAGTGAGGTCATGACGTTGTAATAGTGATGTCATGACGTTGTAATAGTGAGGTAATGACGTTGTAATAGTGAGGTCATCACGTTGTAATAGTGAGGTAATGACGTTGTAATAGTGAGGTCATCACGTTGTGATAGTGAGGACATCACGTTGTAATAGTGATGTCATGACATTGTAATAGTGAGGTCATCATGTTGTAATAGTGAGGTAATGACGTTGTAATAGTGAGGTCATGACGTTGTAATAGTGAGGTCATGACATTGTAATAGTGAGGTCATCACGTTGTGATAGTGATGTCATGACGTTGTAATAGTGATGTCATGACGTTGTAATAGTGAGGTAATGACGTTGTAATAGTGAGGTCATCACGTTGCGATAGTGAGGTCATCACGTTGTAATAGTGATGTCATGACGTTGTAATAGTGATGTCATGACGTTGTAATAGTGAGGTCATCACGTTGTGATAGTGAGGTCATCACATTGTGATAGTGAGGTCATCCCGATGTAATAGTGAGGTCATCATGATGTAATAGTGAGGTCATCACGTTGTGATAATGAGGTCATCACGATGTTATAGTGAGGTCATCACGTTGTAATAGTGAGGTCATCATGTTGTAACTTTTGTGTTGCTTCCATATTGGTTAATCTTAAACACTTTGTACACTAAATAAATAAATCACAATTATTAATGCATTATACCTCTGGTCAGGACCGGGTTAGCTCAGTTGGTAGCTTGTGTCTGAATATCAATTCAAGAGCCGTGAATTCCAATTCCCACCCGCCATGTCTCCATAATGATTGATACATGACATTACATCTCATTATCATTCGTCTCTTATCCCTGATTCCAGTGGGAACATTATCGGTTACTTGTTGAAATGATTGTACTCAAGTACTGGTTAACCTTCCTAGATCCCAGGAAGGAATGGTTAGGTTAACTGATCATCTAGTAGCCCTTGATGGCATAAAAATAATAAATGTCCATCCAATCATTAACTCTGGTAAGCTGGAATACACTTGCACGGTCATTGATTACTGCTGAGAAACTTGGCGGTAACTTTGGCTGTTAAATTGTTAATTTATTATAAACGTAGAAATAGTATATTGTTTAAAAGTACCGCTCAATTTGACAGAAATAATTGTTTAACTTGCATGTCTGGAAATTGAACACAATTAGCAATTACTGTAAATACTTTTGTAAGAATTTCTTACAACCTGTCACTTATCAAGTCAACATGTTCATTTCTCTTCCCCCAATATTTCTGCTACTCTCTGTGCAGTATGCTAATTGACACTTCTCTCATGGGACTCATGCATTCAAATTTATGTCAAGCATGTATTGCATGAAGCTGCGATGTTACAAATTTGGCCATTATTTCATTAAGCGAATAGCAGCCAATGAAAGTGCGGCACCATTAAATCATAGAGATATAAATGAGTAAACAAAGTTGTACAAAATACAAAGGAATCTTGTTGATTGGCCAACAGTTTCTTTTCACATAATGGCAAATGAATACAGTTTTGGCAGAACAGGTTATCGCAAAAAACCCTTGAATTGATATCATAAGTAGAAGTTTTATTGAGCACTTCCATCCATTACTTCCTTGGAATTAAGACGTAAAAGTAGAGCACTTGTTTGCCTCCTTTTTTGTATGGAGATTTGTTATTTCCTGCTATATAAAATACAGGAAATCCAGTAAGTGAAAAATGGAGGATAAATCTTGTGTTTTCTATTCCTGGGTGTGACTTGCTAATGATTATTTAAGATAGAAGATCTCCAATATATTTTGGTAAGCTGATAAAAATCTCTTGTTGCCTGTTAAGGCTATCCTGAGCTGTGTATTTATTACCTACTACCTAACTTAGTGACCTTTTTACATGTTTGAACTGTTTTTCTTAATGAATCAACATACCTTTTGATGACAATGTAATTGAATCCTGCTTAACCTACCCTTGAAGGGAGCAGTGAGCAAACATAGATAGGTACAGATGACTCATTATCCCAAAATCCAGGGGACCAGGGGCTGGTTTCATTAAACATCTAACGCTGAGATTTTCCTCAACAACAAAATTTCAATTTCTTTAAATAATTACTTGAACTCATTAGATAATATTAAATGACCACACAGAACTGAATTTGGGACAAACCTTTCCAGGGGACCAGGGGCAGGTTTCACTAAAGTTGGGACAAACCTTTACTCATTGGTAAAGGATAACAGGCAAACTAACAATGTAACTGATGTTCTAGAATATAAAAAAAATAAGTTGAGGGGAAATCTCAAGTTGAGACAGTTAATGAAATTGGTGCCAGGAAGTTGTTTTGAGATAAACAGTAATTTGGGATAATCAGTTATTTGAGATAATCAGTTATTTGAGATAACCAGTTATTTGGAATAATCAATTATTTGAGATAAACTTATTTGAGATAACAGTTATTTGAGATAATCAATTATTTGAGATAAACAGTTATTTGAGATAATCAGTTATTTGAGATAAAGAGTTATTAGAGATAACCAGTTATTTGGGATAATCAGTTAATTGAGACGAACAGTTATTTGAGATAATCAGTTATATGTGATAAACAGTTATTTGAGATAATCAGTTAATTGAGATAAACAGTAATTTGTGATAAAAAATGTGATTTCTATTGGAAAAAGAAAAAGAATGGACCTCATTGATACTTTGAGATTTTCTGTAGTTTAACATGACAGTTTGAGATAACGAGACTGTATTAACTGTTTTTTTTTTGTACTTCCATATAATTCCTATAAAACTGAGTCACAACCATTAATGGAATATTTTAAAAAATTATTTTTAAAAATCTATTGCTTACAACTACAAGTTCAAGCATAATTTGGAAGGTAGTTGCATCTGAAAGGTCTTCCAGATTTCCCCTCCTCCTTCCTGCAGCTTTACTGTTTAAGCTTGTTTGAGCTTTGGCTGAATGTGAGTTGTTTTTTATTGTCTAATATTCATTGTTTACACTTTTCTTAAACTCTGGGATCCTCATGTTTTATTTGGATGTTAAATGAGCTTCTAGTTTGTTATATAACAAAAAGCTCTCAGCTTTAAGTTCTTTAAATGTGTAAATTGTATAATAATTGTCTGAATTATAGCCCTTGATTGTCAAATATTACACGGTTTCTCGTCACCGGCCACACACTACACAGACATTGTCATCTCCTTCCATCTCAGCTTGATTGCTCTGTGTGAGAAAGATGACTTATGGTTACAAATCTTCGTGAAATGGTTTGATGTTTTTCTCAATTGGTCAGACTGTTATTGGATGAGTTATGTACCAAAATGTTTAGTTAAATTTTTTTGTTGTATTTTCATTTTCAATTCTTATAGCAAATAGGACTTTGTGAGATATAATATTATGTTTGAGGGGTTATCCAAAAGTTTGTGGACAAATCTCATAATATGAAGATGACATGTCGGATTTATTTGGGGTTTTACATGTATTATATTTTATATAACTTCAAACTGTACACAAAATATGAAGAAAATGTATATTAAAATAAAATAGCTATATGTTTTTCAAACATGTCATGTACGCCTATCTGCTGCAGGTCAGATTTACGTTATGTTGTCGCGACCTCAATTTATTTCACAAGTAGTTTCCCTGCTCTTGCTGGTCGCTCCGCTCATACATCATAAATTTATCAAGCAAGGGACTCTGTGATCACTCAAAGGACTTGCATGTTATTCATTCTTAATTATCATGTGCACTGAACCGTAACCTATACTTAGTCCACAGCATAGTTCATGAATTGTATTACTCCTATTCTTATTGAGGCACCTTTTACCACGTTAACTTGACGTTGATGCAATCTTGACAAGGACGACTACACATGTTATCATCCAATATTGTTTCCTGTTCCTCACTGTACCATTTTTGCCATTTATAGACTACAAAACACACTACAAATAACTTTCTCAGAGCTTTATTAAGCAGATATATCGCCTGGATCAGTGTTTTACTAATTTTGACAAAAAAATGTATTTCTGCTCATTGTTTCACCTTTTTTCAGATGAAAGTTTTGCTTGATAACAAGTTTGCCTTTTTATGTAAGTTTGTTTAAACTCCTAACACTTGTCTATACTATAACTAGAATGACCAATGTAGACATTGACGACGTGTCATCAGTAATATATGATTTACCGCAAGTTTTACAGGGAAATCATTGTTATTTTTCACATATTTATCTGTCAAATTGTTCAACAATTTGAGCTGTGGCACTACACATGTATGCATGTTGCTATGGAGGCCATAACATTAATATTAACATAAGAAATGCACTAAAATACTGTACACTGAAGACAAACACACAAATTCTTCAGCTGGGCAAAATATAGCGGTGTGCTTCCATGAATATGGATTTTATTAAATTTGTCCACAAACTTCTGGATAACCCCTCATATAACATAGACATGATATTGGGAAAAAAATTTTTTTGCCTCTGTTTAAAGCTTCTTGAATGCTGAAATATGTATTATATATTGCTTTGGTGGATAAATTAAATAAATTGAAACAGAGACGCTGGGTGGGGAAGAGGATTGAATGCCATGCTCACTACATTATATGTATTTGTCATATATTAGGTATCCGTGTTCACTATATTACATGTATTTGTCATATATAAGGTATCCGTGTTCACTATATTACATGTATTTGTCATATATTAGGTATCCGTGTTAACAATATTACATGTATTTGTCATATATTAGGTATCCGTGTTCACTATATTACATGTATTTGTCATATATTAGGTATCCATGTTCACTAAATTACATATATTTGTCATATAACAGGTATCTGTGTTCACTATATTACATGTATTTGTCATATATTATGTATCTGTGTTCACTATATTACCTATATTTGTCATATAACAGGTATCAGTGTTCACTATATTACATATATTTGTCTTATATTAGGTATTAGTGTTCAATATATTACATGTATTTGTCTTATATTAGGTATCTGTGTTCAATATATTCAATGTATTTGTCTTATATTAGGTATCAGTGTTCAATATATTACATGTATTTGTCTTATATTAGGTATCAGTGTTCAATATATTCAATGTATTTGTCTTATATTAGGTATCAGTGTTCAATATATTAAATGTATTTGTCTTATATTAGGTATCAGTGTTCAATATATTACATGTATTTGTCTTATAGTAGGTATCCATGTTCACTGTATTACATATATTTGTCTTATATTAGGCATCAGTGTTCAATGTATTAAATGTATTTGTCTTATATTAGGTATCCCTGTTCACTATATTACATGTATTTGTCATATTAGGTATCTGTGTTCACTTTATCACATATTTGTCATATATTAGGTATCCGTGATCACTATATTACATAAATTTGTCTTATATTAGGTATCTTCGTTAACTATATTACATATATTTGTCATATATTAGGTAGCTGTGTTCACTTTATTACATATATGTGTCATATAACAGGTATCAGTGTTCACTATATTACATGTATTTGTCATATATTAGGTATCTGTGTTCACTATATTACACATATTAGGTATCTGTGTTCACTATATTACACATATTTGTCATATATTAGGTAGCTGTGTTCACTTTATTACATATATGTGTCATAAAACAGATATCAGTGTTCACTATATTACATCTATTTGTCATATATTAGGTATCCATGTTCACTATATTACATATATTTGTCATGTAACAGGTATCCGTGTTCACTATATTACATGTATTTGTCATATATTAGGTACCCATGTTCACTATATTACATATATTTGTCTTATATTAGGTATCAATGTTCACTATATTACATATATTTTCATATAACAGGTATCAGTGTTAACTATATTACATATGTTTTGTCTTATATTAGGTATCCATGTTCACTATATTACATATATTTGTCATATAACAAGTATCAGTGTTAACTATATTACATATGTTTGTCTTATATTAGGTATCTGTGTTTACTATATTACATATATTTGTCATATATTAGGTATCCATGTTCACTATATTACATATATTTGTCATATAACAGGTATCAGTGTTCACTATATTAGATATATTTGTCTTATATTAGGTATCTGTGTTCACTTTATTACATATATTTGTCATATAACAGGTATCAGTGTTAACTATATTACATATTTTTGTCTTATATTAGGTATCCATGTTCACTATATTACATATGTTTGTCATATATTAGGTATCCATGTTCACTATATTACATATATTGTCATATATTAGGTATCTGTGTTCACTATATTATATATATTTGTCATATATTAGGTATCCATGTTCACTATATTACATATATTTGTCATATAACAGACCTGTATCAGTGTTAACTATATTACATATGTTTGTCTTATATTAGGTATCTGTGTTCACTATATTATATATATTTGTCTTATATAAGGTATCTGTGTTCACTATATTACATATATTTGTCTTATATAAGGTATCTGTGTTCACTATATTACAAATATTTGTCATATATTAGGTATCTATGTTCACTATATTACATATATTTGTCTTATATAAGGTATCTGTGTTCACTATATTACACATATTTGTCATATATTAGGTATCCATGTTCTTTATATTACATGTTTTTGTCATATATTAGGTATCAGTGTTCAATATATTATATATATAAGGTATCGGTGTTCACTAAATTGCATATATTTGTCATATATTAGGTATCCATGTTCACTATATTACATATATTTGTCATATATTAGGTGTCCATGTTCACTATATTACATATATTTGTCATATAACAAGTATCAGTGTTCACTTTATTACATATATTTTTCATATAACAGACCTGTATCAGTTTTAACTATATTACATATGTTTGTCTTGTATTAGGTATCTGTATTCACTATATTATATATATTTGTCTTATATAAGGTATCTGTGTTCACTATATTACATATATTGTCATATATTAGGTATCCATGTTCACTATATTACATATATTTGTCATATAACAGGTATCCGTGTTCGCTATATTACATATATTTGTCTTATATTAGGTATCTTTGTTCACTATATTACATATATTTGTCATATAACCTGTATCTGTGTTCACTATATTACATATATTTGTCTTATATTAGGTATCTGTGTTCACTATATTACACATATTTGTCATATATTAGGTATCCATGTTCATTATATTACATAAATTTGTCATATATTAGGTATCCGTGTTCACTATATTACATATATTTGTCTTATATAAGGTATCTGTGTTCACTATATTACATATATAAGGTATCGGTGTTCACTAAATTGCATATATTTGTCATATATTAGGTATCCATGTTCACTATATTACATATATTTGTCTTATATCAGGTATCCATGTTCACTATATTACATATATTTGTCTTATATAAGGTATCCATGTTCACTATATTACATATGTTTGTCTTATAACAGGTATCCGTGTTCACTTTATTACATATATTTGTCATATAACAGACCTGTATCAGTGTTAACTATATTACATATGTTTGTCTTATATTAGGTATCTGTGTTCACTATATTATATATATTTGTCTTATATAAGGTATCTGTGTTCACTATATTACATATATTTGTCTTATATAAGGTATCTGTGTTCACTATATTACAAATATTTATCATATATTAGGTATCCATGTTCACTATATTACATATATTTGTCATATAACAGGTATCTGTGTTCACTATATTACATATATTTGTCTTATATAAGGTATCTGTGTTCACTATATTACACATATTTGTCATATATTAGGTATCCATGTTCATTATATTACATAAATTTGTCATATATAAGGTATCCATTTTCTTTATATTACATGTTTTTGTCATATATTAGGTATCAGTGTTCAATATATTACATATATAAGGTATCGGTGTTCACTAAATTGCATATATTTGTCATATATTAGGTATCCATGTTCACTATATTACATATATTTGTCATATATTAGGTATCAGTGTTCACTATATTACATATATTTGTCATATATTAGGTGTCCATGTTCACTATATTACATATATTTGTCATATAACAGGTATCAGTGTTCACTATATTACATATGTTTGTCTTATATTAGGTATCCATGTTCACTATATTACATATATTTGTCTTATATTAGGTATCTGTGTCCACTTTATTACATATGTTTGTCTTATATTAGGTATCCGTGTTCACTTTATTACATATATTTTTCATATAACAGACCTGTATCAGTGTTAACTATATTACATATGTTTGTCTTATATTAGGTATCTGTATTCACTATATTATATATATTTGTCTTATATAAGGTATCTGTGTTCACTTTATTACATATATTGTCATATATTAGGTATCCATGTTCACTATATTACATATATTTGTCATATAACAGGTATCTGTGTTCACTATATTACATATGTTTGTCATATAACACATATCTGTGTTCACTATATTACATATATTTGTCATATAACAGGTATCTGTGTTCACTATATTACATATGTTTGTCATATAACACATATCTGTGTTCACTATATTACACATATTTGTCATATATTAGGTATCCATGTTCATTATATTACATAAATTTGTCATATATTAGGTATCCATGTCCTTTATATTACATGTTTTTGTCATATATTAGGTATCAGTGTTCAATATATTACATATATACGGTATCGGTGTTCACTAAATTGCATATATTTGTCATATATTAGGTATCCATGTTCACTATATTACATATATTTGTCATATATTAGGTATCCATGTTCACTATATTACATATATTTGTCATATAACAGGTATCAGTGTTCACTATATTACATAATATATTTGTCATATAACAGGTATCAGTGTTAACTATATTATATATTTTTGTCATATAACAGGTATCTGTGTTCACTATATTACATATATTTGTCATATAACAGGTATCCATGTTATTTATATTACATGTTTTTGTCATATATTAGGTATCCATGTTCACTATATTACATATATTTGTCATATAACAGATATCAGTGTTCAATATATTACATATATTAGGTATCCGTGTTCACTATATTACAAATATTTGTCATATATTAGGTATCTGTGTTCACTATATTACATATATTTGTCATATATTAGGTATCCATGTTCACTATATTACATATATTTGTCATATAACAGATATCAGTGTTCACTATATTACATATGTTTGTCTTATATTAGGTATCTGTGTTCACTATATTACATATATTTGTCTTATATTAGGTATCCGTGTTCACTTAATTACATATATTTGTCTTATATTAGGTATCTGTGTTCACTATATTACATGTATTTGTCTTATATTAGGTATCCGTGTTCACTTTATTACATATATTTGTCTTATATTAGGTATTTGTGTTCACTATATTACATGTATTTGTCTTATATTAGGTATCTGTGTTCACTATATTACATATATTTGTCTTATATTAGGTATCCGTGTTCACTATGTTACATATATTTGTTTTATATAAGGTATCTGTGTTCACTATATTACATATATTTGTCATTTATTAGGTATCTGTGTTCACTATATTACATATATTTGTCTTATATAAGGTATCTGTGTTCACTATATTACACATATTTGTCATATATTAGGTATCCATGTTCTTTATATTACATGTTTTTGTCATATATTAGGTATCAGTGTTCAATATATTATATATATAAGGTATCGGTGTTCACTAAATTGCATATATTTGTCATATATTAGGTATCCATGTTCACTATATTACATATATTTGTCATATATTAGGTGTCCATGTTCACTATATTACATATATTTGTCATATAACAAGTATCAGTGTTCACTTTATTACATATATTTTTCATATAACAGACCTGTATCAGTTTTAACTATATTACATATGTTTGTCTTATATTAGGTATCTGTATTCACTATATTATATATATTTGTCTTATATAAGGTATCTGTGTTCACTATATTACATATATTGTCATATATTAGGTATCCATGTTCACTATATTACATATATTTGTCATATAACATGTATCTGTGTTCACTATATTACATATATTTGTCATATAACCTGTATCTGTGTTCACTATATTACATATATTTGTCTTATATTAGGTATCTGTGTTCACTATATTACACATATTTGTCATATATTAGGTATCCATGTTCATTATATTACATAAATTTGTCATATATTAGGTATCCATGTTCTTTATATTACATGTTTTTGTCATATATTAGGTATCAGTGTTCAATATATTACATATATAAGGTATCGGTGTTCACTAAATTGCATATATTTGTCATATATTAGGTATCCATGTTCACTATATTACATATATTTGTCTTATATCAGGTATCCATGTTCACTATATTACATATATTTGTCTTATATTAGGTATCCATGTTCACTATATTACATATGTTTGTCTTATAACAGGTATCCGTGTTCACTTTATTACATATATTTGTCATATAACAGACTGTATCAGTGTTAACTATATTACATATGTTTGTCTTATATTAGGTATCTGTGTTCACTATTTTATATATATTTGTCTTATATAAGGTATCTGTGTTCACTATATTACATATATTTGTCTTATATAAGGTATCTGTGTTCACTATATTACAAATATTTGTCATATATTAGGTATCCATGTTCACTATATTACATATATTTGTCATATAACAGGTATCTGTGTTCACTATATTACATATATTTGTCTTATATAAGGTATCTGTGTTCACTATATTACACATATTTGTCATATATTAGGTATCCATGTTCATTATATTACATAAATTTGTCATATATAAGGTATCCATGTTCTTTATATTACATGTTTTTGTCATATATTAGGTATCAGTGTTCAATATATTACATATATAAGGTATCGGTGTCCACTAAATTGCATATATTTGTCATATATTAGGTATCCATGTTCACTATATTACATATATTTGTCATATATTAGGTGTCCATGTTCACTATATTACATATATTTGTCATATAACAGGTATCAGTGTTCACTATATTACATATGTTTGTCTTATATTAGGTATCCATGTTCACTATATTACATATATTTGTCTTATATTAGGTATCTGTGTCCACTTTATTACATATGTTTGTCTTATATTAGGTATCCGTGTTCACTTTATTACATATATTTTTCATATAACAGACCTGTATCAGTGTTAACTATATTACATATGTTTGTCTTATATTAGGTATCTGTATTCACTATATTATATATATTTGTCTTATATAAGGTATCTGTGTTCACTATATTACATATATTGTCATATATTAGGTATCCATGTTCACTATATTACATATATTTGTCATATAACAGGTATCTGTGTTCACTATATTACATATGTTTGTCATATAACACATATCTGTGTTCACTATATTACATATATTTGTCTTATATAAGGTATCTGTGTTCACTATATTACACATATTTGTCATATATTAGGTATCCATGTTCATTATATTACATAAATTTGTCATATATTAGGTATCCATGTCCTTTATATTACATGTTTTTGTCATATATTAGGTATCAGTGTTCAATATATTACATATATAAGGTATCGGTGTTCACTAAATTGCATATATTTGTCATATATTAGGTATCCATGTTCACTATATTACATATATTTGTCATATATTAGGTATCCATGTTCACTATATTACATATATTTGTCATATAACAGGTATCAGTGTTCACTATATTACATAATATATTTGTCATATAACAGGTATCAGTGTTAACTATATTATATATATTTGTCATATAACAGGTATCTGTGTTCATTATATTACATATATTTGTCATATAACAGGTATCCATGTTCTTTATATTACATGTTTTTGTCATATATTAGGTATCCATGTTCACTATATTACATATATTTGTCATATAACAGATATCAGTGTTCAATATATTACATATATTAGGTATCCGTGTTCACTATATTACAAATATTTGTCATATATTAGGTATCTGTCTTCACTATATTACATATATTTGTCATATATTAGGTATCCATGTTCACTATATTACATATATTTGTCATATAACAGATATCAGTGTTCACTATATTACATATGTTTGTCTTATATTAGGTATCTGTGTTCACTACATTACATATATTTGTCTTATATTAGGTATCCGTGTTCACTTAATTACATATATTTGTCTTATATTAGGTATCTGTGTTCACTATATTACATGTATTTGTCTTATATTAGGTATCCGTGTTCACTTTATTACATATATTTGTCTTATATTAGGTATTTGTGTTCACTATATTACATGTATTTGTCTTATATTAGGTATCTGTGTTCACTATATTACATATATTTGTCATATATTAGGTATCCATGTTCACTTTTTTTCATATATTTGTCTTATATTAGGTATCTGTGTTCACTATATTACATGTATTTGTCTTATATTAGGTATCCGTGTTCACTTTATTACATATATTTGTCTTATATTAGGTATCTGTGTTCACTATATTACATATATTTGTCATATATTAGGTATCCATGTTCACTTTTTTTCATATATTTGTCTTATATTAGGTATCGGTGTTCACTATATTACATATATTTGTCATATAACAGGTATCAGTGTTCACTATATTACATATATTTGTCATATATTAGGTATTCATGTTCACTATATTACATATATTTGTCTTATAGTAGGTATCCATGTTCACTATATTACTTATATTTGTCTTATATTAGGGTATGTGTTCACTATATTACATATATTTGTCATATAACAGGTATCCATGTTCACTATATTACATATATTTGTCATATATCAGTTATCCATATTCACTATATTACATATATTTGTCTTATATTAGGTATCTGTGTTCACTATATTACATATATTTTTTTTATATAAGGTATCTGTTCACTATTTTACATATATTTGTCATATATCAGGTCTCCATGTTCACTATATTACATATATTTTTTTTATATAAGGTATCTGTTCACTATTTTACATATATTTGTCATATATTAGGTATCCATGTTCACTATATTACATATATTTGTCATATATCAGTTATCCATGTTCACTATATTACATATATCTGTCATATATTAGGTATCTGTGTTCACTATATTACATTTATTTGTCATATATTAGGTATCCATGTTCACTATATTACATATATTTGTCATATTAGGTATCTTGTGATATAAATGAAGGATTACCTCCTGTACATGGTATCTAAGTTGAACCACCATCCTGCCATAATTAACTGGCAAACCTTCTTACATAGAGTTTCTGGGATCATTTCCACAACCTCGAAATGCTAGAACTATTACAAGACCAAGCAAACAATGTTGGGCGAGACCCTAGAGGTAGAAGGTGGAGTGCAAATATATTTCTGTTTGCCTCTAACTGTACAACAAAAGTTCACAGGGATATGCCGCATTTAGGGCAAGCAAACTTCTTCTTTTGCCTTCACTGTCAATATTAATTCTGTACAAGAACTTAGTAAAACAAGAAGTAGACTTTCATGATGAGGTGTTTCGATGGATGTTTGAAGAAGCAAAAAGGAAAGAGATACCAGTAGAAGGGTGGGCAGGTGGCATAATATTGGATGAAATGGCAATACAGTCAGACATTCAGATCAGTAAAAATGGGGATGTTGTTGAACTGTCTGGGTTTACAGATGTTGGAGAAGAGGGTAACATGTGCAGTGTTTTAAGAGCAGGTAAACAACAAAAACGTTTAGGCACACATTTTCTTCAATTAGTTTTCCTAGGATTGACTGGATTTCATTTCCCATGGCACACTTTGTCACTGATCAAGTCCAAGCACCAGAAATTCATTCTTTATTTTGGGAAGCTGTTGATAAAATTCAGTTGTTTGGATTTAACTGTATTTATACATGTATGGATGGTGCTCAATACAATCGTAGCTTTATGCATATCAACATTGTTGAAAATTCAAAGGACTACACCACAACAAATCCCTGTAATTTGGAAAAAATGATATTTATGATGGACATTTCCCATGTCTTAAAAAAAATCAGAAACAATTTAATAAAAAGTGGTATAAAAAATCGATGTACCAGGAATCCAACTTTAACAGACAAAACACCAGTACAGTTGGTAGTTGATGCCTTCCAGTGGGACCAGTGTAACTGCTTACAACTTCATCGCAAACTGACAAATGAGCATATTTTTCCAAGTACGCAATCAAAAATGCGAAATCATTTGGCAGAAGAAGTTTTAAACTCTGATATGCTTCATCTAATGCTGCAATATAAAGCATCGCTTGGTTCAAAAGGTTCTGTGTTGGATGGAATAATATTATTCCTTAAACAAAAAGCAAAGCTCATTGAAATATTTAGAGACATGAGACCAATTAAAACTGTCAGTGACTCTAGAATAAACGATGTGCTAGAAGTTGCCCAATGGTTTTTGGCCTGGAAGTCAGGAATTGAAAATGATGAAAGTATTTCCAAAAAAGAAAAGGGCAAAAAATTAATGTCCTTCCAGTGCCTTGAGGATATTCAGTCATGCCTCATTGGTTTTGTACAGTTGTGTAAAACTGTTTTACTCTATCAGAGCAATGTGTACATTACATCAGCATTAATAAATTCTGATGTTATAGAAAATACTTTCAACCAGCAGAGATCAACCTATAATGGAGCCAATTCTAATCTGAATGCCCTTCAATGCAAAAAATCACTGAATAACATAGTGCTAGGACAGTTTTATGGAACGCCGGAACTGTCTTATGTTCATCTTAATGGGTCATGTAATTGTTGTGTTGGGTTGTATATTCATTATGCTGGGTTGTAATATCATTACGTTGGGTTATCATAGCATTGTGTTGGGTTGTATAATCATTATGTTGGGTTGTCATATCATTGTGTTGGGTTGTATAATCATTATGCTGGGTTGTCATCACATTATGTTGGGTTATATAATCTTTATACTAGGTTGTCATAGCATTGTGTTGGGTTGTATAATCATTATGCTGAGTTGTATAATCATTACGTTGGGTTATCATAGCATTGTGTTGGGTTATATAATTATTGCGCTGTGCACAATCATTGTGTTGGGTTGTCTCATCATTATATTTGGTTGAAATTACATTGTGTTGGGTTGTCTTATCATTATGTTTGGTTGAGATAACATTGTGTTGGGTTGTCTCATCATTATATTGGGTCGTCATAACATTGTGTTGGGTTGTCTTATCATTAAGTTTGGTTGAAATAACATTATGTTGGGTCGTCAAAACATTGTGTTGGGTTGTCTCATCATTATGTTGGGTCGTCATAACATTGTGTTGGGTTGTCTCATCATTATGTTGGGTCATCATAACATTAAGTTGGGTTGTCTTATCATTATGTTGGGTCGTCAAAACATTGTGTTGGGTTGTCTTATCATTATGTTTGGTTGAAATAACATTGTGTTGGGTTGCCTCATCATTATGTTGGGTCGTCATAACATTGTGTTGGGTTGTCTCATTATTATGTTTGGTTGAAATAACATTGTGTTAGGTTGTCTCATCATTATGTTGGGTCATCATAACATTGTGTTGGGTTGTCTTATCATTATGTTGGGTCGTCATAAAAATGTGTTGGGTTGTCTCATCATTATGTTTGGTTGAAATAACATTGTGTTAGGTTGTCTCATCATTATGTTGGGTCATCATAACATTGTGTTTGGTTGTCTCATCGTTATGTTGGGTCGTCATAAAAATGTGTTAGGTTGTCTCATCATTATGTTGGGTCGTCATAACAATGTGTTGGGTTGTCTTATCATTATGTTGGGTCCTCATAACATTGTGTTTGGTTGTCTCATTATTATGTTGGGTCATCATAACATTGTGTTGGGTTTTCTTATCATTATGTTTGGTTGAAATGGCATTGTGTTTGGTTGTCTCATCGTTATGTTGGGTCATCATAACATTTAGTTGGCTTGTCTTATCATTATGTTTGGTTGAAATGACATTGTGTTGGGTTGTCTCATCATTATGTTGGGTTGTCATAACATTGTGTTGGATTGTCTTATCATTATGTTTGGCTGAAATAACATTGTGTTTGGTTGTCTCATCATTATGTTGGGTCGTCATAAAATTGTGTTGGGTTATCTCATCATTATGTTTGGTTGAAATGACATTGTGTTGGGTTGTCTTATCATTATGTTTGGTTGAAATGACATTGTGTTGGGTTGTCTCATCATTATGTTTGGTTGAAATGACATTGTGTTGGGTTGTCTCATCATTATATTGGGTCGTCATAACATTGTGTTGGGTTGTCTTATCATTAAGATTGGTTGAAATAACATTGTGTTGGGTTGTCTCATCATTATGTTGGGTCGTCATAACCTTGTGTTGGGTTATCTCATCATTATGTTTGGTTGAAATGACATTGTGTTGGGTTGTCTTATCATTATGTTGGGTCGTCATAACATTGTGTTGGGTTGTCTTATCATTATGTTTGGTTGAAATAACATGGTGTTTGGTTGCCTCATCATTATGTTGGGTCGTCATAACATTGTGTTGGGTTGTCTTATCATTATGTTATGTTGAAATAACATGGTGTTTGGTTGCCTCATCATTATGTTGGGTCATCAAAACATTGTGTTGGGTTGTCTCATCATTATGTTGGGTCATCAAAACATTGTGTTGGGTTATCTCATCATTATGTTGGGTCATCAAAACATTGTGTTGGGTTGTCTCATCATTATGTTGGGTCGTCATAACCTTGTGTTGGGTTATCTCATCATTATGTTTGGTTGAAATAACATTGTGTTGGGTTGTCTTATCATTATGTTTGGTTGAAATAACATTGTGTTGGGTTGTCTCATCATTATGTTGGGTCGTCATAACATTGTGTTGGGTTGTCTCATCATTATGTTGGGTCGTCATAACATTGTGTTGGGTTGTCTCGTCATTATGTTGGGTTAAAATAACATAATGTTGGGCTGTTTCATCATTATGTTGGGTCGTCATAACATTGTGTTGGGTTGTCTCGTCATTATGTTGGATCGTCATAACATTGTGTTGGGTTGTCTTATCATTATGTTTGGTTGAAATAACATGGTGTTTGGTTGCCTCATCATTATGTTGGGTCATCATAACATTGTGTTGGGTTGTCTCATCATTATGTTGGGTTGAAATAACATTGTGTTGGGTCGTCATAACATGGTGTTGGGTTGTCTCATCATTATGTTGGATCGTCATAACCTTGTGTTGGGTTGTCTCATCATTATGTTTGGTTGAAATAACATTGTGTTGGATCGTCAAAACATTGTGTTGGGTTATCTCATCATTATGTTTGATTGAAATAACATTGTGTTGGGTTGTCTCATCATTATATTTGGTTGAAATAACATTGTATTGGGTTGTCATAACATTGTGTTGGGTTGTCTCATCATTATGTTGGGTCATCATAACATTGTGTTGGGTTATCTCATCATTATGTTGGGTCGTTATAACATTGTGTTGGGTTGTCTCATCATTATGTTGGGTCGTTATAACATTGTGTTGGGTTGTCTCATCATTATGTTTGGTTGAAATAACATTGTATTGGGTCTTCATAACATTGTGTTGGGTTGTCTCATCATTATGTTGGGTCGTTATAACATTGTGTTGGGTTGTCTCATCATTATGTTGGTTTGAAATAACATTGTGTTGGGTCGTCATAACATTGTGTTGGGTTGTCTCATCATTATGTTGGGTCGTCATAACATTGTGTTGGGTTGTCTCATCATTATGTTGGGTCGTTATAACATTGTGTTGGGTTGTCTCATCATTATGTTTGGTTGAAATAACATTGTATTGGGTCTTCATAACATTGTGTTGGGTTGTCTCATCATTATGTTGGGTCGTCATAACCTTGTGTTGGGTTGTCTCATCATTATGTTTGGTTGAAATAACATTATATTGGGTCTTCATAACATTGTGTTGGGTTGTCTCATCATTATGTTTGGTTGAAATAACATTATATTGGGTCTTCATAACATTGTGTTGGGTTGTCTCATCATTATGTTGGGTCGTTATAACCTTGTGTTGGGTTGTCTTATCATTATCTTGTTGAAGTATTATTTTTGGTTGCTATAACATTGTGTTTAGAAAGCAGAGTTATAATTCATGCACATTACAAAACATATCATTACATGGTGGAGCAAATGTCAGGAACATGGATATAATAAGTGAAAAACATTGTTAATTTTAAAAATGGAATCAATATTACGCAAACATGGATTAGAAAGACTTGTTCAAAATTTCTCAGTTGAGAAAATTTCTCCCGACATAGTATGCAAACTGACCCTCTATGAAATGCACTGTTTGGGAGCTGTGAATAAATCGAATGTGATGAATCTAAGGATCGAGTGTTCTAGTTATGCGAGTGTACAACCCTGTAAAATTAGTTTAAAGCCAGGTCAACCAGAGTTCCAAATTTCGAAGACGCTACTAGATGATCTCCTTGAAACAGGATTTAAGATAAGTGAGATTGCCAAGCTATTATCAGTTTCAGAGAGTACTGTTTATCGACGAAGGCGACGGTTTGGTCTCAGAAAAATTATATTTTCAACAATCGCCGATGCCCAACTTGAAAGTGTTGTTAGAGAAACTATAGAACAATTTCCAAACTGTGATGAAAGAATGCTGAACCAAATATTATGCCAGAAAAATATTAAGGTAATTTTGTTAACATTGGCCATTTCTTTATTAACAAATTTTATATTGACCAATTCTATTTATTACCATCCTGGCATCGGTTACGACTTTCGCACTCTCTCATTATTTTATATTTTATGCATTTTAATTTTATTTATAAATCACAAAATTCCAACTCATTTTACTATACGTATATCTCATTCATTATAATATATTTCTATAAAAAATAATGACATTGTATTTGTATGTTACAGCTGGTGCATTTGTTGTATGTAAGTAATTATGGGGTCGCGAGTTCGAATCACTGCCTGGCAACAGCCTCCGTGATGATTGATATAAGACATTGTGTCTCATTATCATTCGTCTCTCACCACTGATTAAAGTGGGGAAGTTATCAGTTACTTGCGGAGATGGGGTGTGCTCGAGTACTGATTAACCTTTCATGATCCCAGGAAACAGTGGTTAGGTAACTGATTGTCTGTTAGCCCTCGATGGCATAAAAATGAAGCTTAATATTCAATCAATCAACTATAGACTTCGTTTTGCTACAAATGCATAATATGTATATTTTCAAATTTTATATACATGTAGACATACTATTATGCAGGTTCCAAGATTGCGACTTAGAGACATACTTCATGAACACGACCAGGATGGTATCAATGAAAGAAAGAAAGGGCGTATTCACCGCCGTGTATATAATGTACAAGGACCAAATCATTTGTGGCATATAGATACCAACCACAAACTAATACGCTGGCACTTTGTAATTGCCGCAGGAATTGATGGATTCAGCAGGTTGATCATGTTTCTCGAATGTGCAAATAACAACAAAGCAGATACCTTATTGCAATTCTTTATTAAAGGTATTAAAGAATTTGTTTTACCTTTGCGGATCAGAACTGATAAAGGCATGGAAAATGTTAAAATAACAGATTATATGTTACAACGTCGTGGTATTGGCAGTGTTATAACTGGAAAAAGTGTACATAATCAGAGTAGAACGTCTTTGGCGAGATGTCTATGAAGGTGTTTTGGGTTACTATCATGAACTATTTCACTACATGGAAGATGAGGGCTTACTCGATATATTAAACGAGGTTCACATTTGTGCTCTCCATTACGTTTATATGTCAAAAATAAATGAAAAGCTTAACATATGGAGACTTGCATGGGCATCGCACAGGTTGCGCACAGTGCGTTCATCCCCATTATGTTTGTGGACATCTGGACAATTAAATAATCCAGCAAACCAAGCTCAAAACGTCGTGGATCAGGACATGTCAGATATTGAAGGAAGTGTAGTTGAACCAGATGGCAGACCAATATTTGATTTAGGGCAATTGCAACTTAGCGAGTATTGTAAACAACAACTGGAAGTCCACTGCCCTACAGGTTGGACATGCTGTAATTCTGGTATCAACATTTATTGCAAAGCACTAGAAATAATTGAAAATGATGCAATGCAGCATTGAGATTAACTGGAGTACCATAAACCTGCACTGGATATACAAAAAAGTAATACAAGCGTTGCTGTGTCGTTCAGCAGTAACAAACTGGACTATGAAACAAGCAGTCAAGGACTTCTTTTAAATTAGCCTTTTGAAAAATAATTTAAACCAAGAATCCAATCCCGATATGATCTCCTTGTGTTAAAGATACAACATCTACACTGATAAAACATAAAGATGACCAATGATTTTTAAAATACGAATTTTAAAGCCAGAAGGATATTTAAACAACTGAAGTTTGTAAAGCTTACTTTATACAAAAACTCTTTAATTTTGTTGTTATGTGTGTAATAGCTAGCAGCGTGGGAATAAAAAAATTTTTTGTAATTCTTATACTGCAAATGATCTTTATCTCTTTTTTTTATAAATCAGAAGTTATAATTTTAATTATTGTCTGCACAAGCCTTTATCAACTGAGTAGTGATTACTTAAAAACAGGGAACGTCTGTACTTGTCAATAATGAACTATACACAAGTCAAAGGTTTTTGTATTTTTAGTTTTAACTTCATGTGCACAATAAAAAAAACTTCCTTTTGCAAGTGAACATATACAGCAGCATTAAAATACGCTGTGTTAATGTTCACTAAAAGACATGTCAATTTATTTTTATATTCATTTAACTTTAGGATGTAGATAAAAGTTCTCTTTGGTTTTGCTTGTGTTAATATTTTGAGTAAAATTAATCTTCTTTTTCTGGATTCCTGTAAGGCTAACCAATACTTCAGCATTCATTTCTACAAGTAACTGAAATATTTTCCATGTGATGTCACATAAATCAAATGCGAGAGAAAGATGGCAAAATGTCAAATACCAATCATCAAGGAGACACTGACCAGGTGTGGGGGAATTCAAACTCGAAAAAAAATCATGCATTTTTCGGCAAATGCACTTCTGAGCTGACCAGGTCCACTCTTTCATTTTTTCAAAAAATAAACTGATCTTGACAAATATCGAACCTTATCTCAATCCTTTAAATATAAAGTTACATACCAAACATGTTACATGGATCCTTTCATAAGTTATTGATTAAAAATAATACACACAGAGAATACTTAATTAACACTTACATCCCCTTTGCCATTCTTCCGCTGGCGGTGCTTCAAAATGAACTAAAGTCAGGTTTCAAAAGCTCATATTTCTTAGGCATACTTATTGTCAATATTATCTTTAAGGGACGTCTGCAAAAACTTGGAAACTAGAGCATGGATTCATATAAGTAGGTTTTATTTATTCGTTAAAAGCAATAAAAACAAATCAGTAACATAATTTTTATTTATTATTTTAGTAATGTGGAGCTTTAATATAATCATTTAAGTTATTAAAGAAGATATAATCATCATAATGACATTCAATCAACATAATCATTATAGAGGCCTACACAGTCAGCCTAAAAGTCATCATAGTGACCTTCAGCTTCCCATTCAACCCAAAAGAATAATCATAGTGACCTTCACAGTCAACCTTAAAAAAATCATAGTGGTCTCCACAGTCAACAAAATTTTCATGATAGAGAACTTCACAGTCAACACAATAATATTAAGTATAGTAACTTCCACAGTCAACACAATAATAATCAAAGTGACTTCCACTGTCAACATAATAATCATCATAGTGGCCGTCTCGGTCAACATAATAATCATCAAAGTGGCCGTCACAGTCAACATAATATTCATCATAGTGGCCTTCACAGTCAACACAATATTTATCATAGTGACTTTCACAGTCAACACAATAATAATCAAAGTGACTTCCACAGTCAACATGATAATCCTCACAGTGGCCTTCACAGTCAACGTGATAATCATCATAGTTGTCTTCACAGTCAACATAATATTCATCATAGTGACTTCCACAGTCAACACTGTAATAATCAAAGTGACCTCAACAGTCAACACAGTAATAATCAAAGTGACTTCCACAGTCAACATGATATTAATCATGGTGGCCTTCACAGTCAACATGATAATCATCATAGTGGCCTTCACAGTCAACACAATAATAACCATAGTGACTTCCACAGTCAACATGATAATAATCATAGCGACTTCCACAGTCAACATAATATTCATCATAGTGGCCTTCACAGTCAACACAATATTTATCATATTGACTTCCCCAGTCAACACAATATCATCATAGTGACTTCCACAGTCAACACAATATTCATCATAGTGGCCTTCACAGTTAACACAATATTCATCAAAGTGACTTCCACAGTTAACATAATAATAATCATAGTGGCATTCACAGTCAACACAATATTCATCATAATAGCCTTCACAGTTAACACAATATTCATCATAGTGACTTCCACAGTCAACATACTAATAATCATAGTGGCCTTCACAGTCAACACAATAATAATCAAAGTGACTTCCAGTAAACATGACAATAATCATAGTGACTTCCACAGCCAACATAATATCCATCATAGTGGTCTTCACAGTCAACACAATATTAATCATAGTGACATCCAGTCAACACAATATTAATTATAGTGACTTACACAGTCAACATAATAATCATCATAGAGACTTCCACAGTCAACATAATAATCATCATAGTGACTTCCACAGTCAACATGATAATCATCATAGTGACTTCCACAGTCAACACAATATCATCATAGTGACTTCCACAGTCAACACAATAATCATCATAGTGACTTCAACAGTCAACATAATAATCATCATCATAATAATCATCATAGTGACTTCAACAGTAAACATAATAATCATCATAGTGACTTCAACAGTCAACACATTTTCATCATAGAGACTTCCACAGTCAACACAATAATCATCATAGTGACTTCCACAGTCAACACAATATCATCATAGTGACTTCATCAGTCAAAACAATATCATCATAGTGACTTCCACAGTCAACACAATATCATCATAGTGACTTCAACAGTCAACCCAATAATCATCATAGTGACTTCAACAGTCAACACAGTATCATCATATTGACTTCCCCAGTCAACACAATATCATCATAGTGACTTCCACAGTCAACACAATATCATCATAGTGACTTCCACAGTCAACACAATATCATCATAGTGACTTCCACAGTCAACACAATATCCTCATAGTGACTTCCACAGTCAACACAATAATCATCATAGTGACTTCCACAGTCAACACAGTATCATCATAGTGACTTCCACAGTCAACACAATATCATCATAGTGACTTCAACAGTCAACACAGTATCATCATAGTGACTTCCACAGTCAACACAGTATCATCATAGTGACTTCCACAGTCAACACAATATCATCATAGTGACTTCCACAGTCAACACAATATCATCATAGTGACTTCAACAGTCAACACAATATCATCATAGTGACTTCAACAGTCAACACAGTATCATCATAGTGACTTCCACAGTCAACATAAAAATCATCATAGTGACTTCCACAGTCAATATAATAATCATGATAGTGACTTCCACAGTCAACATGATATTCATCATAGTGACTTCAACAATCAACACAATATCATCATAGTGCCTTCCACAGTCAACATAATAATCATCATAGTGACTTTCACAGTCAACATAATAATCATCATAGTGACTTCAACAGTCAACACAATTTCATCATAGTGACTTCCACAGTCAACACAATATCATCATAGTGACTTCATCAGTCAAAACAATATCATCATAGTGACTTCCACAGTAAACATAATAATCATCATAGTGACTTCAACAGTAAACATAATAATCATCATAGTGACTTCAACAGTCAACACAATTTCATCATAGTGACTTCCACAGTCAACACAATATCATCATAGTGACTTCATCAGTCAAAACAATATCATCATAGTGACTTCCACAGTCAACACAATATCATCATAGTGACTTCAACAGTCAACACAATAGCATAGTGACTTCCACAGTCAACACAATATCATCATAGTGACTTCAACAGTCAACACAATAATCATCATAGTGACTTCAACAGTCAACACAGTATCATCATATTGACTTCCACAGTCAACACAATATCATCATAGTGACTTCCACAGTCAACACAATATCATCATAGTGACTTCCACAGTCAACACAATAATCATCATAGTGACTTCAACGGTCAACACAATAATCATCATAGTGACTTCCACAGTCAACACAATATCATCATAGTGACTTCCACAGTCAACACAATAATCATCATAGTGACTTCAACAGTCAACACAATAATCATCATAGTGACTTACACAGTCAACACAATAATCATCATAGTGACTTCCGCAGTCAACACAATATCATCATAGTGACTTCCACAGTCAACACAATATCATCATAGTGACTTCCACAGTCAACACAATAATCATCATAGTGACTTCCACAGTCAACACAATATCATCATAGTGACTTCAACAGTCAACACAATATCATCATAGTGACTTCCACAGTCAACACAATATCATCATAGTGAATTCAACAGTAAACACAATAATCATGATAGTGACCTTTACACGTCAAAATTGTCATCATCACTGAGGCTTTCAGAGTCAGACTACATAGTAAATATCATCATAAAAATAGTTGCCTTCATGGTGATGAATCATATAAGTGGCCATAACATTCCACATGATCATAATGATAGACATCATCTTCAAAATAGTAGGGATTAATTTTAAAGATTAATCTTGGTTATTCTGGTAACAATTTCCGTATATTTTCGGACACGCTTTACGGAAGCAAGTTGTATTTTGAAGACGCTAGTTTCTCTATAGTAACTAATCCTCGCGAGATCGGACGTGAACTGGTCGGGTATATAAGGCCATGTGACCGCCACATCGCCCTCGCACTTTCTTATTGCACGGGTAAAAGCAAAACATCAACCCACCCACCGCACCCTTAACCAAGTTACAATTTCTAAAAAATCTCCTTTATTTTATGCATACAGAATTAACATGTTAACTGTTGGTCAGTTATTTAATTTCAGTACATGTTATACACCATGGACTTGAGGCACGTTCAAAGACACAAAGGCTTCGCACTACAACAGTCCGAAATGTGGCGATCTCGTCTTCGGAACGAGCAGGCAATGAACATTATGGTCCAGGTGTTGTTTGTGAACCGTCGAGTTTAAACGATTAACAGTAACAATTCAGTGTTAACATGTTACATTTTCAAATGTGCCAGCAGTGGCGGAAACGAACTGACGTTGATATAGTTCCAAGTGAAAACAACGAGAGCTAACAAAGTGACTGTCTTAGGCAAATGTAATAATGACAAATAGTTTGAACTGTATATTTTATTGTTATGTATCTATGAAAGTTGCTATCTCCTATTTTTCTTCATTATTCTTTTGATTTCTTTCCTTTTCTTCTTTTCATCTCTCTTTGTCATGTCTGCGGAAAATTCTTACGTTTGGATGCGATCGGGGGCATAACGAAATATTACTTATGTATTGGCATATTTCAAATCCATTCTTTTGCATGCCCAGGGGTCTTTCAACATACCATAGCAGTCATCTGTGATATGGAGGAGACTCATGCGGCTAAAAATTAGTTTTTTGGGAGTGGTTTTTGGAGCATGTAAGAACTGGCCAGAGAGCGATAAGGGCTAGGCGTTCTTACATTGTCTCACCCGTTTATGTAAGACTACTTTATATTGAAACAGGAAGTAGGCGAAGTTGCGCTGTTACCTGGTTGTATTATGGTGTCAAAGGGGCACCTGGTTGTATTATGGTGTCAAAGGGGCACCTGGTTGTATTATGGTGTCAAAGGGACACCTGGTTTTATTATGGTGTCAAAGGGGCACCTGGTTGTATTATGGTGTCAAAGGGACACCTGGTTGTATTATGGTGTCAAAGGGGCACCTGGTTGCATTATGGTGTCAAAGGGGCACCTGCTTTTATTTGGTACTAAGGGGGTACCCGATATTATTATGGTACCAATGGGGTACCTGTTGTTATAATGGTACCAATGGGGTACCTGGTTTGGTTTTTAGCACACCAAAGGGGTGTGTGGCTATCATACTTAAGCGCAACAAAGTTTTGGTTATATATGCCCTCGGTCGCTTCCTTGCGTGAGAGTCTTTAGCTTCAATAGCAGTTATCTGTTGAAGTCACAACGGACATGACCATGCGCTCCACTTATACTGAAACAAACTAAGTGATTTGATTTAATTTGGGAATACTTGATTATGTAATATTGTGAAAATAAAATATGGTAACACTTCTCGACTTTATATCAATTGAATCTTAGAGAAATCCTAAGTCCCCCGTTTGGTTGTTTGGTCCGAGATTGAATCCTAGAATAATTGCTTTCTTAGTCAAAATATTAACATAGAGGCTTTCCCGCACAACCTCATCATCTGTTTGTCAACAACATCAGCTAAAAATGTTTTCAATCAACGTTTTCATAACAGTATTTGCATGTTAATATGTAATCCTCAAAATATGTTAAGGACAAGCCCTTCTTAATTCATCTTAGTGGACATGATTGGGTGAAAAAAATAATCTGGCAACAAAATGAGAATCAATTTATGGCTTTAGTTAGAAAGGAGCATTTTCTTACCCAAAATTGTAATAAATATGTTTTAACATTATAAATCATGTCTCTTCATTGCAAGTTGTTATAATGGTAAGGATTTAGGGTTACACATGGTCACAATTATAATAAACCCTAGTATTGTCTCCAATATTGTTTTAAAATACAAGTTTTTGAGAAATGTGTAGTAAGTTTTCAAATCAAATAACCATCATTGTTAAGATGAAAATGAATATTGTAACAACTGGTACTCTGAAAAGTTTGAATAATGAGCGAATTACTGTAAAAGAGCTGTTGACTATTATGATGATGGAAAAGTAATAAAGGGGAAGTAAAACTGCAACCCAGAGTCATTGAACCTCATTGTGCATCCATGAAATACATGTGCCTGAATTCTGATAACATTGTTAGGTATAGTTACTTAAAACCAAACCATAACAAGGAAATCAACACAACTATAACCTTTTCAATAATTCAAGGGTAATAATTGTATTGTTACTGGACTGATATTCTTTGACTAGTCAACAGACACATTACCATGATGTAAGTTCTGCTGGCTACAACCACAAAAGCTAGATTTCATGTTTCCATACTTTAATGTATTATCATTTTAAACCATAGTAAGTGTTAGTGAAGGAGTAGTCATATAATGCAAACAGTTTAACCTCTTCTGGAAGTGTTCCAGTCACACAGGTCCGAGGAAGCTTTAACAAATTTATACATGTGTTTGCAGTTGGTAGATATGAAGAAACACTTTCTTGAACCTTAATAGATGGAAGCAGTTTAAATCCCAATAGCGGTTCTTCATCTGTGCCAGTCACAAATTCCAAAACCTTCGACAGTGTCACAAGGTCACGGCATCCACCTGAAAAGACAGAAAAAGCAAATAGTATGACAATGTTGTTTTCTTTAAAATCATCTCTCTGCGTATAATATGCTGTTGTTTCCCTACCACAATCTAATACAAAAATTTAAAAGGAAAACTAACAATATGCCTAACAGGATTCAAGGCACTTATATGAGTTTCATGTCCACAATTTAAAAATTGACCTCCTAGGGAGTTACAGAGTAACACATAATTTGGGAAAAGAAAGTTGAGTGGTTTCTGACAAAGAAGCTGTTGTCCACAACAGACAAATGTAACTTTGCAAAGTTTGCTCAGATGAGAACCTGCTGAACTATAACCTGATCAAGCTGGTTATCTAATTTCTGAAATCTCATAGCAAGTAACATTCTCACCAATTTAGGGCATGTTTGCATGAAAACTGTGTGCTGCTGTGGTAACAAGACAAATTATAACATTTTTCCAAAATTATACATGTACAATAAGTTTAATGTTCCTGGACCTATCAGGCTGGTTGTCAAACTTGTCAAAGCTGTCATGGCATTCAAAATTTTGATCATGTCTGATTAAGGTCAATGAAAAATGATGTTAGTAAAATAAAAGAATAAAAGAACTAATAAAAAAAATTAACAGACCAAGTTGTATGGACAAACAGTGGTAGCAATAGCTCACCACTGAGCGTTTGATGAGCTGAGAAAAGTATTGAATGTTAAATGAGCTCAAAGTTATACCTATCTTCATGTATTAATCCAGGGGAGGTGTCATGCTGATTTACATCAATCGAGGGATATTGTGTCTCATTGTCATTTGCGTCTCATGTGGCTTCCAGTAGGATAGTTGCGAGTTACTTGCGAGATGGATGTGCTCGAGTACTGCTGAACATTTCAGGATCCAAGGAAAGAGTGATAAGGTTAACATACCGCCTGTTAGCCATTGATGGCATAAAAATTATGCTAGTTATCCAAACATTAAGGTGATTATGATGACATGTTTAAATCATATTCTTTATTGATCAGGTATTTTTATTTCATGATCTAGGTATCAGGTCCATAGAAATGATCCATAAGAGATCTGATTCAATTGGAAGAGTTTGGCGTTATGCAGATGGACAGCAAATATGTTAACAGTTTTGTAACACATTTACTCAGTCATATGTCGCTTACTCATTATTTAAGCTCTTTATATGAATTGTTTTACTAAAATAAACATGTACACCTACTTGCTACTTCTCTTATGTATTTTATGAACATGTTGTAGACTGTTTTTTCCAATAAATACATATTGCTGCCTATCTCACTAAAATTGGGTTTTAGTAGAGATAATACTCGTTTTACTGTCAACTGAACAGAGTGGTGATGAAATATATATCTAAATGAAGGTAGCTGTCTGCAAACCTGTGAATATAAACATTTTTTTTCTTCAAAAAAGCATCAACAAATGTTTAAACAGTTCGCAATAAGTTTAAATATTACTGTATACTCTAAATGCTAATATGTATAACTAAAATGATAATCAACTGCATATCTATTCCATTTCCATGGATGTAAGTAGATTTCCTACGAGTTTTGACAGGGTCATTCTTACACATTTTATTCACATTTATTATAATCAAAATAACAAGGACAGTGGACATTTATTTTGTGTTTGTTTAATTCAATGGCAGCTTATCAAATATTTTTAAAGAATAATACTTTCATATTGGTAACAGTATAATTAGCATTAAGGTACATTCACTGAGATAAAAATATGTGCAAAACAAAAGGTACAAGGGACTGGATTATATATACATTAAATGAAAACAAGGTTATCAATAAAACTAATTGATGCTCATTACCAACTGGCAAGTCAAAGTTTTTAAATGTTTGTCATACTTTGCAGGTATTGAACATTAAAACTAAAATTGCTCATGGAGACAATAGCGTCTGTATAAGAAAAAGGTATCTGCTAGTATCAAACTACTGTACCTCAAACAGTCCCAAATGATTGAGACCCTGACGCAGTCTTTTTATGCATGGGGATGGACTCTGACTATCCCATAGTTCTTCCAGCATATTTTCGTCTATGAAGTTTGGTACTTTGCCGTTTTGTAATGTACTAAGAGCTAAAACATTTTACAGAAAATAGATTAAAACAGCCAAACCAGAGAAATTATATAGATAAGAATAGTAAGACAGATTATTATAATTTGAAATTGCATTCATTTAAAAGCACTTTATCTTTGTTCTCTTTGAAATTAAAATTGCTTTACCTAACTTGCTTATTATATCTAATACCGGTACCACTTTTATTACTGAAAGAATTATTTGTGACTCTCTATTGTACTAATAAATAGTCTAATATAGTAAATAGTAACTTTTAATAAATTACTTGTTGCAAATTAAACCATAAAATACCCATGACATGTATTTTACACTTAAATATTTGAAACTGATGAGTTTTGTGATTTTATGACGAGGTGAAATCAAACGTACACCTTGAGATTTTAACAATTCACATTCGCTTGGACACAACCTGTCAATTACAAGTATTCAAACACTGGACAGGCAATTTGTTTACATGAACTGTTACACATCCTTCTTAGAGAATAGAACATTACCGGTACTTCACAATCATTGAGCATAGGGTGAAAACCGTGTCGGCTTTCATTGACCAACACATCATGTGTTTGTGACTAGGTACATTTTACTTAAAAAAAAACTTACACACATGTATGTCACTTGCCATGTACACTGTCAAGTTAGTGCTTAAGGACTAAAATGCCAATGACTACGTCATCTTTTGATTGTTAGTAAAATCCCAAAGTTCTTACAATTTTGCAATGTAATGTATGCATATGGTGAAAGTACTGTCAACCAATTTTGTCCAATAAAACATTAAAAAAACATTCTTGATAAACTACTGACAATGCTAAAAGGTTATTACTGTTATTTTCTTCATTCCAACATTCACCAACTAAGGATAACCTGAATGATTCACAACTATTTAGAAATTAAACTTTTATGCCATTTCAAGATGCAAATCAACACTTGCTAGTGTTGAACATAGCAAATTCAATTATGTAGTAGCCTGCAACCTAAATAAAATAATTAAATAAGGCGTGAATGGACAGCTTTTAAATTTTTTTGATATCCGATCTGCTGTCCATAACTCGGGAGATGCGAAATAAAAATCTTTAAAAGGCTCAACAGAAACGTGCAATATGTCACACTACTTGCAACCACATACGACCCTTGCAGCATGTAGAATGTTTATTCTTTATCCTCAAAACAGCATTTGATAATTACTAAACCCTTTCGGCACCATTTGCATACAACTGTAAATACATCCTATGTATGATTGTACTTAATACACATTCGCATCTGGGTTGACTGCTGGTCACCCCGAGAAAAGTACATATGTAAAGTAATTCCATGTCCATTCAATTGATCACTTTAAAATTATAAATGAACAGAACATTGATATTTTTAATTTGAAGCTAGAAAGTGCTGTATGGTGCATCTTTCTTATTTATTTTTTTATTAAAATTGGGAAAACTAGTTAATAATTTTTTTTCTTTTTATATACTAACCAAAGACAATTCCAACCATTTCATAATCTTCAGCTAATAAATCCCTCAGATCATTGTCGAAATACTTGCTTTTGATTTCTCTTAGCACAAGTCTAAAAAACTCCTTCCTTGGACCTCCATAATCAAGAGCAGTCTGTAAGGAAAACATTTAAAATTAGAAATTCTTAAAGATGTATCACCTAGACAACTTTGTCAAGATATTGGATGTGTATCTTAAACTTAAAACAGGATCTCCTTTAAGGTGACTTTGTCTTTACTGGATTTAGAAGCTGTGAAACATCCTAGCTTGAAACTATGTTAAACAATTTTGTTCAAACTATATAATATATAATTTTCCTCAGGATTCTTGTCTCATGTTTCGTAAACTTCAAACAAAAAAAATAAAATGATTCTTATATTATAAATCATACAGACAAATGATCATACCAATCAACTATATGTATACAGTATAATGTTTCAAACCCTGTAGTGTTGAACTAACTGTTGCTCAACACTATTTTAAATGATGAGACCAGCTGTTCAGACAACGTGTCTATACGCTTGAAGACTGTTTCAAACCTAAGTCTTCAAACAACCTAAAGCGCATGAAACAAAGCCAAGTTTCAGCACAAAACTAACTTTATATGTTTGAGAACGGTTTCAAACTTAAAGCTTCAGACTAAACTAATGTGCATGAAACAATCCCAAGTTCCAGCGCAAGAATTATTCCAATGAGTTTCAAAGCCTATCACTAGAAAGAATCTTTGTCGCAGTGTACTCTTGCACCCCCCCCCCCCCCCCCCAACAAAGCAATTAAACTTTCTGTTCAGTTGGCAATTTTATTGAATCACAAAGATGACGTGACGGTCCCATTCGAAGGTAATGGTTGATACCTTACTTGTAGTAAACTCGTTAATACACAAGCCGGCATTTTCCTTTTTATTTGTCATGGTTTTAGCATAACCCGATACATGTTCTGGCCAATGTTGGATTTTATCATGAGACCCGATTTAGTATTTGCTCCACAAAATTAAAGAATTTAACACTACAAAGACAAAATACAATATAAGTTATTGAACAGAATATCCACAATATATGATGTTTGATATTAAAATGTGCAGTTTTAGTCGTAATATAAAAAAAATATCAGCGATATAGGTGAGGCCTCTTTGAAGCAGCATATTTGGTAACCAAGGCTTACTAGAAATGTTTAAACAAGAGTTGTCAGAAGACAACAATGCTTGGGATAAAACTCACCACCCATGCACAGATTGAGATTGGAGGCAAACACCAAAACAAGTAATAAACGCAACTAAACGCAAAACGGTTTAACCTAAAGTTAGGTAATAATGACATTGTATTTGTTGTATGTTACAGCTGGTGCATATGTTGAATGTAAGTAATTATGTCAGGCTGATTAGCTCAGTCAGTTATGCATCTGACTATCAATCCATGGGTCGTGAGTTTAAATCCCTGCCCTGCAAAAGTCTCCGTGATAAATGATATAAGACATTTTGTCTCATTATCATTCGTCTCTCACTGCTGATTCAAGTGGGGAAGTTATCAGTAAATTGCAGAGATTGGGTGTGCTCGAGTACTGGTTAACTTTTAAGGATCCCAGGAAACAGTGGTTAGGTTAACTGATCATCTGTTAGCCCTCGATGGCATAAAAACGAAGTTAAATATTCAATCAATCAGTTGTATGTAAGTATAATACATAGTCACAAAGAAAGACAAAAACAGTTTTCTTAGCGAACCAAGATTTTTTTTAAAATTGATGCCCTTTTGCTAGGTAGGTTCTGCTTATGCAATATCTATACATTACCTCGTTGTAAAACTGAACTTCCAGAGTCTTTCCTAGTTCATTTTTTTGAATCCCAAAGAGTTCCTTGAAGCCAGTTGTTAGGATATTTTCGCGATCAACCATAATGAAGTTTGTATCTCCCTCAGCACATTCTGATGTGTTTTCTATCTCTAATGGCCACCCTGTAACTATTTCCTGTTGCATTAATTTGAGTATTTCCACAGGATAATCCACATTGTTTTCTTTACATAAATTAATTACCTTTTCTACTAATTGTTCAATAGTAGGTGTCTCATATATTGGAAATTGTTCAGCTGTATTAATGGTTTCAGTTGCAGATGTTTCAGTGGAATCATCTCGAAAGGAAATGGTTCTAATAGTGCCATTTACGATATCAGTTAATGTGCTATCAATATCATCTATATTCACTTCTTCAGTCCTGCTGTTATTCACTGAAAACTCAGGGAGGTATAGGTCATCTGGCTCTACATGTATGTCTTTCAGACTTTCAGAAGGACATAAAGCCAGATGCTCTCGGAGTTCTCTCATGTAAAACTCTACTTTGCACCCTTCACAAACAGTCTATGATACACAAACTTCTACAATTCTGTACAGTTCTTAACAATTCAACTCCACCAGCATCTTTCAACTGAGGACAACCAACTGTTTTACCCCCTTCATTTATAAGGTCTGACATGATATTATCCAAGACGGCCGCCTCTTCATCATCATTTTCCATCCTTATTTTTTTTAAACCCAATCCGGCTTTTCTTAAGATATCTTTCTCCGATGTTGTTGGAATTTTTTGACATGTTTTACTTGATAAACAAACGAATTGGCCTGTCCATCCTGAAAAACGGGTTTTCTTTCCTTTTTGTTTCGTTTTTATGGGGCGCCTGCCGAATAAACGATTTCTCTCACCCAGAATTTGTCTAACTGGCCGAATACTTGGCGCAACACTTTGCTCAAAACTTGGCCCAGCAATTTCTTCTTCACCTCTACTGACCTGAAATAAATTAAGGTGTAAACCCAGCATTGATTTTTGTTCTTTATTCTGTAGTAAATAATAAAAGTTCTAAGGTTTGTCATTCATAGAGAGACCCAAATGAAAGAAGTGAAACTAACATTTTACTGTTTGTCAACCTCTGCACTACCAAACTATGATGAAAAAGTAAGGGTCATAATAATATATGCCATATAAGAGATTTTTATTTCTGCTCAGTGTGTACACTGTCGACAAAGTGAAAGTCGACTTCAGAAATCATGTATTCATACCGCTATTTCCAAGCATCATTTTTTTTCTTCTAAATTTACAATTTAAATATGCCAATGCAGGTGCTTTCAAAATGCTCAAAATACATCAATAATTCCATTCAAATAAAAAAATGAGCATTAAAATTTTAAAAGAAAATCCACTATTAAAGAAGAAGAAACAAGGATTATTTATAACCACCATTATGCGACTACCCTACGGAATCGCATCTTGTTTCCAATGGTGGTGCTATGCATATAAGGAACCCTTAAATTTTTTACATGTATAATGACCTCTTGTTTAGTAAGTACTATCAATTTGCAATAATATTGCCAAGTTTCATGCATTAAGTACTGAAACTTTTGTCAGAATACAATTTTCTGCATGGTCATTATATACAGTTGTGAGATGTCGACCGGCATGCGATTTTGATGTGTTTCACTAATTTCATCAAAAAAAAAAGGATAACCTATTAATTCAATTAAAAGTTTTACATGAAAATAGTCTCATAACACAGTGAGGACAATCTTACCAAAATACATTATTCATTATTATTTAAATGTTAAAATATTGCACATTTCAATCATTCAAAATAGAACTTCTTCAAAAGTTTGTTATTTGTCATGAAATTTCAATGTAAATATGCACATAATTGCTTTATTTGAAGCATAAACATGCCAAAATATGTTTTTTTATTAAGGAAATGCCTATCTAGCTGAAGTCTATCTGAAACCATGATCAACTTATTGAAATACTGTGCACAGTGTTGTGAGGAAAGAATCTAAATTTTAGAAGTAAATAAAAAAAATCATTTTAAAATTGGTTGACTACTTTTTAAAGTATCACAAGAAGATGTGGCCAAATTATGAACAATTTTCTGTTAAATGCCTATATTAAGATATACTTGAAGTTTTACTTGAAATTTTATTACAATATTTTATCCCTATTAAAAGTGATTTTCAACACATTTCAGAATACATATGGCATATCCAGTTTTACTGGTGGAGGAACACCTCGGAATGAATTTGAGCAGAACCAATGTCCTTCACAAGAAACTGGCAAACTTTCTTCCATAAAGTTTTTGGAGCAAGCGAGACTCAAACCTATGGCCTGAGCAGTAAGTGATCTTGAGACAGTGCCTTAGGTCACTAAATTTTCCCAAATGAAATCAGTTTTTGCTTTTAAATTTGTTTTCAGATAATCAAAAGTAACATATTTTTATTTACCACTAAAAAAGGTTGGTCTCCAGATATATATTGCACATCCCATTAAAATAGTTATGTCAGTGGAGTTATGGAATATCAGGCCCCGTTACTGATCCAGCCCCTGGATTAAACGTACTTGGAATATTGAAATATTAAGTTCTTCAATAATTTGAAATAGACATATTGATCTATGAGGGATTGTTATTAAAAAGTAACTCATTTAGGAAATAATATTGGAAGAAATAAATCTCAATCTCTCTCTCTATTAGCCTTTTTCTTAATAGAAACAATACAAGAGGCCCATGGACCTTAACGGTCACCAGAGTGACATATTAGCCCGACACTTTGGGCATCAACAGAAGACCAAGGAATTTGACAATTTTGGTAAAGATCTTTGTGGACATTATAACCAAGCATAGCATTTACATCCAGACAGCTGTCCAGTGGAGAAAATTGTGCAATATACATTTTCCCTGAAATGGGAACAGAGGTCATACCCGGTAAATGCGTTTCTTTTTTTTTTACAGGGGCTTGAAACGCCATTTTCAACACATTTCAGGTTATACATGTATGTCATATCCAGTTTTTCTGTTGGAGGAAGACCTCAGACTGAGTTGAACCATCGTCTTTCCGCAAGTAACTGGCAAATATTTTTCACATAAAGTTTTTGGAGCAAGCAGGACTCAAACCTATGACCTTAGTTGTGAGAGGTAAGTGATCTTGAGACATCGCCTTTGACTTCTCGGCCATGGAGGACCCTGGGTCATGAATGGAATAATTTTGATAAAAGAGCCATATAAGTGGACAAAATAACCATTCATGGTATTTGTTTCTAAAAGAGAAGATATTTTAATTATAAATGTGCATTTTAACTTATTGGCACCACTGGGATCTGAATGGTAGACCCAGAGGCAATGACATTCACAATACTGGTAGGAGGCACAGTGAATCATGTTTAAATTAACATGAAAATATACTTTGCTAACAAGAAACATTCAAGATATTTTTGGATCTATACTATTTTTAAATTTTATTTAAACAAAGATGTTCAGTTTAAATTTCATTTCTAATTATAACAATATAACAACATATTTGTGAAACATTGAATAAGAAATACGAAAGATGAAGTTCTTATCTGAGAATGCATTTGTCATGATAAAATAGTGTTAAGTTCACTGTATGAATATGCTTAATAATTAGTACAACAAAGATGTTTCCTAACTTTCAAATTATTTAGAGATATCTAGCAGAAAAAGCATTAAAATGGGAATTTTAAAGCTAATTACCATACCAGCTAAATAGGCTATTTCTTCTTTGAACCAGCTGGATGGCTTATTTTAATTGATTGATTAAATATTCAGCATCACTTTTATGCCATCGAGGGCTTACAGATGATCAGATCAGTTTACCTAACTGTTTCCTGGGATCCTCAAAGGCATAGTGCCACCATTGCAAAAAGGAAGTGCTTCCGTGGGGTAGTCGCATAATGGCGGTTATAAATAATCCTCAATTCTTCTTCTTTAAAAATGCATTTTCCTTATTTTAATGCTCATTTTTTTATTTGAATGGCATTATTGATGTATTTTGAACATTTTCATAGCATTGTCATGTTTGAATTGTGAATTTAGAAAAAAAAAATGATGCTTGGAAATTGGGGTATGAATTCATGATTTCGGAAGTCTACTTTCACTTTGTCACCAGTGTACACACTGAGCAGAAAAAAAATCTCTTATATGACACATGACCCCTACTTTTCTCATCATATTTTGATAGTGCAGAGGTTGACAAACAGTTAAATGTAGGTTTCACTTCTTTCATTTGGGACCCTCTATGAATGACAAGCCTTCAAACTTTTATTATTTACTATAGAATAAAGAACAAAAATCAATGGTGGGGTTACACCCAAAGTTAAGCAGTACATCAGCACACACATCTCCTAAAGTAACTTACGTTTCCACTTGAATTAGCAGTGAGAGACGAATGATAATGAGACGCAATGTAGTATATCAACCATCATGAAGACTGTTGCTGGGTGGGGATTTGAACTAATGACCACGGGATTGATAGTCAAACGTATTACGGACTGAGCTAATTGGACCAGGCTCATTTTAAAATAAGTAATATGGAATTGTCAGTAAACGTATGACTTCTTTGGTTTATATATATATAGCAGACATATAATTAAGTCCTTGCATATAGACTACAGTATAGATACAATAATTTAAAAAAAATGAATAAAAAGAACTTGATGATGGTGGAACTCCAGTCCATTGATATTGTATAAACCACAATGATAACCACTGCGCTATTTCGTCACTCCAGTCCTACTCCAATCATAATTAGGACCATACAGATATGTTATGTCATTACCATTTATATTCTTAATTCTTTGGGTTTGTTTTTTTTAACAAAACAAACGCATTGTTTCGAAACTTGTGACAAGTTGTCTTTGGAACGAAATATCCTGTACCTGTATCGGTCAACTGAATCTTTACAACTGTTCTTAAGTAAACAAAAACGGACTGAAGCATATAATATTTACTTTAGAAAATGATTCTATGCTTTCTAAACGTACGTAGTACTGAAGTATTTTTATTTTGTGCGTGGCCTGTTACGGAACACGCTAAATCTACCTCTGGGATTGAAATTATGGTTGAAATCAAGGAATTTTAAGAGTTTTTCCTTGCTTCCTTGTTGAAATGAAGTGGATCTATTCTTCAGTTTGGAAAAATCCCGCAAAAAAACTTATGGAATTGTCATCAAAGTTGGATAATAACATTAAAAAGAAAGAGTCTGCCCTGTTTAGAAATGGCCGATACCATTGATAACGCTCTAGATTTGCATACCTGTTTTGCAGCCTCCCTCAACCGGATCCTGTCCCCAATTGTCATAACACCCAGCCGCATCAACTCGTTGTCGGAGATTGAGGAGATGGTTGTTATCTCAATCTTCTCCTCCTGAAAACGATCAATTAAGATCTCCATTATGTCTGCCTTAGCAGACGTGCGATGTCCGTCGCCATTTTCTTTCATTCGTTCTCCTTGGTTTTTAGCTCAACAACACAACGACAAGTCAACCGAACATAATGACAGGTGAACCTTACATAATAGCATATCAACCGATCATAATTAAATGTGAACATAACATAATGTTAATATAACCGACAATGATGAGACGACCAAGTACAATGTTATGACAACCAAACATAATGATTATACAACCCAACATAATGATGAGACAACCCAACACAATGCTATGGCAACCCAACAAAATGATTATACAACCCAACATAATGATGAAGAAACCCAACACAATGCTCTGACAACCCAACACATCGATTTTACAACCCAACATAATGACGAAACAACCCAAAATAATGATGAGACAACCCAACACAATGCAATGGCGACCCAGTAAAATGATCATACAACCCAACACAATGCTATGACAACCTAACATAATGAATATACAACCTAACCTAATGATGAGGAAACCCATCACAATGGTATGACAACCCAGCATAATGAGTATACAACCCAACATAATGATAAGACAACCCAACACAATGATTATACATCCCAACACAATGATGAGGCAACCCAACACAATGATTATACAACCCAACAGAATGATGAGGCAACCCAACACAATGATTATACAACCCAACATAATGATGAGGCAACCCAACACAATGCTATGACAACCCAACATAATGAATATACAATCCAACATAATGATAAGGCAACCCAACACAATGCTATGACAACCCAACAAAATGTGTATACAACCCAACATAATGATGAGACAACCCAACACAATGTTATGACGACCCAACATAATGATGAGACAACCCAACACAATGTTATGACGACCCAACATAATGATAAGACAACCAAACATAATGTTATGACGACCCAACATAATGATGAGACAACCCAACACAATGTTTTGACGACCCAACATAATGATGAGACAACCCAACACATTGTTATGACGACCCAACATAATGATGAGACAACCCAACACAATGTTATGATGACCCTACATAATGATAAGACAACCCAACACAATGTTATTTCAACCAAACATAATGATGAGACAACCCAACACAATGTTATGACGACTCAACATAATGATGAGACAACGCAACACAATGTTATTTCAACCAAACATAATGATAAGACAACCCAACACAATGCTATGACAACCCAACATTATGCTATGACAACCCAACACAATGCTATGACAACCCAACACAATGCTATGACAACCCAACATAATGATAAGACAACCCAACACAATGCTATGACAACCCAACATAATGCTATGACAACCCAACATAATGATGAGACAACCCAACACAATGATTAAATGACCCATTAAGATGTCAATACTGAACTTAAGACAGCTCTGGCGTTCCATACAGTTTCATTAAAGGCCAATGCTGGAAAATCCATTCGTGCAGCTGCCACTCCATACAGCATTATAACTCACAAGCCTCTGAAGAAAAGGAAATTATTCGAAAACAGTGAGAACTGGGAACAAATCAAAGTCATTCAAGTCTAAAACAAACAGGACAATATGTGAACATGGTAGTGCTGCATCTGACAGGTGTGACAAATAATAGAACCAAAAACCCAAAGATAATGTTATAAAGAAATAGCCCTTACAAGGATTTGAGGACGACACAACGGACATACAGACAAAGTGTTGACTTGACTACATGCCTCCAAGAAATAAATTCTGAAGGCATAATATTCAGGTATTTCATTTAATTAATATACCGTTGATGGTTTCCACAGCATCTCTTGTCTTTACATACAGGCAACAAACTTTCCTGATAAAACACTGTCACAACATCTGGTTGCTTGATGACCGTCCTTGGATGGAAGTTAATCAGGCGCAGTCCAGCAGCTGTTTTGGTTCGACCCATTGCAACACCAAGTTGACCTGCTTTAAAGATTTGTTGGCAATCCACTTTCACCCTGTAAAAAAATGAAAGGAATACGTGACATTTTCATCATTTCTTCACTGGCAAGCAGTTTAAATTAGATGAAACTGAGTAAAAGAAAATATGATTATTTAAACACAGTCCAAATTTGTTACATATATTTTTCATAAAAAAAACACCACAACTGCTTTGTGTCCCTTTAAACAGTCATTTTGTTTCCAATCAATTTAATAATGTTTTTAGCATAAAATGCATCATTGCCAAGTGTAACCAAAAGTCTGGGTTTTTTTATATTCATAAATTAAGCTACTTCAGGCCCGCTTAGCTCAATCGGTAGTAGTGAATTGTCTATCAATAAAGGGGTTGTGAGTTTGAATCCCTGCTCAGTCGCAGTCTCTGTGAACATAGATATAAGACATTGAATCTCATTGATTCAAGTGAGAAAGTTATCTGTTATATGCATAGATTAGTCTGCTGGAGTACTGGTTAACCGTTGAGGATCCCAGGAGAGAGTGGTTAGGTTAACTGATCTTCTGTTAGCCCCAAATTGCCAAAAATGATGCTTAATATTCAAAGAAACAAAACCTATGCACCAGGGCTAGACTTTGTAAAAAAATAACAGTACTATTAAACAGTAACATCTATTTTCTGGTACAAATGTTTATGAAATATTTGCTGTTTTAAAGTAAAAATACACTAATTTTGAAGGTAAATGAAATATCTGGAGTTAAGTATATTATTTCATAACAATTATTATTGTGATTATTCATTTCATACCTTTCAAGGGTCATACCCTGCGATTTGTGTATGGTCAATCCAAAAGCCATTTTACTCGGATACTGCTTGCGCTCTGCAACGTTTACATTGAGTCTTGGGTTGAAAACTGAAAAGAAATAAAATTGCAAGATTTATAAACTCAAATGCTCGGAAAAAACATTAACAACAACAATGTATTTGCTAACAGGCTGAGCATAGTTATAACTGTAAGAATACAATGAAAATGTCATTCAAATATTGTTTTACATTCAATTTTTAAAGCAAGTCACTGTTAATTAGTCTGAATATAAGAATAGGGGTTGTGAGTTTGAATTCCCACCTAGTCACAGTCTCTGTGATGATTGATATACAACATTGCATGTCATTTTCATTCATTTCTCATTGCTGATTTTAGTGGGAAAGTTATCAATTACTTGCAGATATGGGTGTGCTCTAGTACTAGTTAACCTTCCAGGATCCCAGGAAAGAGTGGTTAGGTACTTAGATAATAACTTTAAGTCTACCGCTTCTTTAACTGCGTTTAAACACTCCATGAGAAAACAAAATAATATTACAATACCTCAACACTTTTATTATGGAAATAGAAAATTTTCAGTTATATTAGCAAGATTAAGAAATAATTGCAGTAATTTAAATAATGACTTGTTCCGTAACCATATTAGAACTGATTCTTGTTGTCCACATTGTGGTCATATTGAAGATGCTGAGCATTATTTTTTCAAATGCACAACATACAGAACCCAAAGATTAACATTATTCAATTCTACGAGATCATTTCACCCTCTAAGTACACATCGCCTTCTACACGGAGATGAAAGACGATCTCATGTTAGCAATATTATTATAGTCAAAGCGGTACAATACTATATCAAAGAAACTAAACGCTTTGCATAATCGTATTTATGTTTTCCTGTCTTGTTTTTAATTGTACTATATTACTTCGATCTTGTGAATTATTTAACTATTTTGCCCATTTTATATAAATGTTAAGTTGCATAGCTTTGTTTTTATTTTTGTGCTTTCTTATTTACTAATCTAATTCTCACTGGGGTGCTACCGAAATGTGGACACAGGACGCATGCGTATGGACGACATAAAGAAGAAATGATATGTGTTTGTTTTACTATGTATTACTTTCTTTCCTTTCCTACCTTTTTCTATTCTCAAGTTATTGGTTAAGAAAAAAATGTTAAAACATGTCATTTTGATATTTAATGTAAACATTGTAAAAAATGTAGGGGACGGGACGAACCTAATGTTGAAAGAACTTGTGGCCCAACCCCATTTCATGTTGAAATAAAATATGTTTAAACTACAAATAACGGTTAGCCTGATTAAATAAGGCGCGCATGGGCAGCTTTTTATTATTTAGATATCCGATCTACTGTCCATATTATGCTTAATATTCAAACAAACAAAAAATCTCTATACAACCTAAACATATATATATATAACACTTTTAAACAAGAAATGTCAGAGTGTTCTGATTTTATGGGGGGGGGTTTCATTGAATATATCAGTTGATATCAGATAGTATCCTGGGTCATTTTAAGATTATTTTGAAAAGTAACAAATTACAAAAATTATCAGTTGAACATTAAAAGGACAATAAACTATAATAACTTGAAATATGTACCTGTGAAAGAAACTTTCTGTAGTTGTGTTGTGACATTAATAGATGGAAACATCACAACTGGCCCAGTTTCATTAATGTCTGCAAATATTCCACGCATTCCGTTTACTAATGTGTCCGAAAGATTTCTAAGAAGAATCCCAGGACTATCTATTTTCAACCATAGTTTACCAGGTGCTAATATTTTATCCAAATATTTTTTGTGCCACTGTCATCCGAATCAAATTCATACAATTCACCTGGAAAATCTATAATGTTCTTTCTATTGAAATTATTGACCAGGTCGTTTGTTGCAAACAGCTTAATTGAATTAACATCATTTGCAAGAGGTCGATTCAAACTTTGGATGAACTTATGGTTTCAGGTGGTGAAACTCACTTTGAAACCTCATCAATGCTTTGATTAGATCTGATTGTCTTTGTACATCCGACAGAACAACATGATGAAGCAACGCTGCTGAAAATAAACAACTCTCAAAACAGTAACTACCGTCATCATTATACATAACATTGGGAACTGTAGATAACTGCATAAAATCACCACATAAAATAAGCTGGATGCCACCAAACACAGTCCCTTTCTCCCTAATAGAACACACTTCATTGAGAGTTCAAATGTTTTTGTACTCAGCATCGAACACTCATCTATTATTAAAGTATTTGTAGATTTAATCCTTTTCACAACATCTTTGTGTTTTATGTTGTTAGCGAGAACTTTCACATTGTCTTCACTTGATTTTTTTTCTTTTTAGTTCTTGCTAGGCTCCATACCCCTGTGGCCTTGGTAACTTTTGATTGAATTTTATTCAAGTTACAACCAAAGTTTAATTAACTTAGAAATTTTGGTTAAAATTTTGCATGCAGTCTGTAATTATGTGATATATTGTACTGGACGTTTTTAAATGCACTGTTACAGGTATTTTTAAGGAAGTGTCTAGGGGTACAGATATGATTGTATCAGATTCTAGAGGTAGGGATCCATACCCCTAGTCAAGTATGTAGAGGATTATCTAGGAGTACGGACCTCCTTTTACCAAATATTGTTGATTAATAATATCTTTAATTTCATTGCAAATAATATATATCAAACAAGATTTAATCAATATTCACCTAAAACTTGAATCTATACATGGTTCACTGTCGTTTACTGGATTGTTTATATTTACTTTCGAAACGTAAATAACCGAGGAACATTAAATAATTCACACGGAATTGAACGGGCACACATAGATTAGACAAAAATGCTGTTAAATTATATTATAACAAACCTTTTGTAGTTTTTAATAATATATAGAGCATTATTTCAGACAGTAAGATCAGGATAATTATTGTTTTCCGCACGTTCGGTGACCATAACGAGATAAAAGGGATGATTTCAAAACAATTCCTTCTTCTCGTGCCGATTTATTAATGATAAAACAAACTGTCCCTGGCCGATTAATTAATTTATTGTAAAACAAACTGTTGACATAAGATTATATATAACTATAATAATCGTATAAAATCCGTTTATTAAATATATTTGAAATCTAAAAATAAACACACACACACCCAAAACCCCAAATAAATTAATATAAATAAACCTTACAAGGTGAAAAGGCACATACGGCAACCATTTATGTTGTATTCTTATCCAAATACCCTGGAGCAATGATATATCTGAGATCATATATTGACTTCCAATTTTTGGGAATTTTATTTCACTTGACTGTAATATCGCTGAAAGAGTATATTATAGATACCATCCGTAGATACTTTATTTCCTTCGATGTACATGAAGATAATTAGAGGAAAAAATTATATGATATAACGACCATTTGCAGCTTATCTAAGGCGATAAACAATAGATAATTTGGCTGCGTCGCGAATCTCCACTATAGATATATTTTAAGTTTTAGATGAATGTTTTAAAACTATTGCCTCATTTTTCATTTGAATAAAAAAAAAGAAGGTTAAGTTAACCACAAAACCTGTAAAATCTGAATATCAGCCCCATTCCCCTCTCCAAAAAGTATGTTTTTTTATATGTAATATCTTTTCGAACAAATAATTTAATATTCCTTTATTTCAAAGAATTTAAACATGTGTTACCATGTACAAAAATGTTAAAATTATATTTGTCTAAAATTGTCGTTTTCATTGTTTTTTGTTGCATCTTGATTCTTGATGACACATTTTTGGTCGGACAAGTTTCCATTCATCTGATAAGTTTTCCTGGGTTGTCAGACCAAATGTCTGACAAGTCATGAAAGTCATTTGCAACATCATGTGAGAGGTATTGTGGTGTTAATGGGGGCATTTTGAGAAACTTCTTGTTTTGTAAGAAATTTCTGATAGGGACATACATGTGACAGCTTGCATGTCAGATGGAAATTGAAAGATGTTGATTTTTTTAAAATGCTTAAAATGTCTTCATAATAAGAGTTAAGATGGTGGTAGTTTGGATGTATTGACAGTCTCGTGAACATATTCTTGTGAAAACTAACATGGTGGTTGTGGGGACATGTTGAGAAAATTCTTATGAAAATGGTAGTATTAAAGGGAGATGTTTAGAAATGCTGTGGGAACATTCTTGTCAGAGATAAAATGTTGGTAGTGGAAGCATGGTGAGAAAATTCTTGTGGGGACATTCTAGTGAGAGCTAAAAGTGTGGTATTGGGGACATTGTGTAGGAAACTCTGTAGACACATTATTGTGAGAGTTAGCATATTGGAAGTGGAAGCATGCAAGTTTCTAGAAAATTAATGGATTGTGGACATTCCTCACAAGTTTTCAGTCAGACTAATAAGTCCTCCCAACACCCCAACCTCTCATCAAATCCAAAGTCACTTTATGGAGCAGTGGACTTGATGAGGAAATTCGAGGAGATACGATGAGGACAGCAGGGGTCACACGGACAGACGCAGCCCATTTCTGGTTTTTGAGTAGTCTATGTAGAGGGCCTGGTATACGGCGGTTCTGCTGTACATTGTAATTATGGTTTCATTTGGATGCAATTTTGTAAGCTATATTCTAAATTGAGATATTGGATTGAAACTTCATATGGGTGATGTTTAAGATTCTGTACTGTACCTTAATTCTTATACCTACTTCAACATACAAGGCAATTTTCTTCCATTGACTTTGGCATTAATTACTGTATACAAGCTTGTATCTCCAAATGAGAATAAAGATAAATTATCAAAACAATTTATGTCTTTATGGTCACAAAGACCAAAACAATTTTCTTCTTTTTGTTGTTAGTTCAGTTCTTAGTTGAGTTTACATGTAACTTCCAATTTAATATTTTAGGAGATCAGGATGAATACTACACAATCGAAGTGCTAAGAAAGACAAACAGCAGTAGTGAAGAGTCAAGACAGACAGACAGACAGACAGACAGACAGACAGCAGTAGTGAAGAGTCAAGACAGACAAACAGCAGTAGTGAAGAGTCAAGACAGACATACAGCAGTAGTGGAGAAAACAACAGAACTGAAGAGTTGAGACAGACAAAATGTGAGTACAAACAAGTGTTCATTATGCTCCAAAAAGGTGAATTTGTAGTCCAAAATTTGTTAATCCATCTGTCAGTCTGTCAGTCACACATTCGTCCAGAGCATAATTTAAAAACTAAGCTGAAACTTCACACAGTGATAGAAGATATTGGGAGGAAGTACAGAATTTAAGAACCTGAACTCAAGTTAACTTATTTGTGTTTTAGTGGGTCGGATTCGCAATCCCTTACAAGTCTTTTATTGAAAAGGTTTTATACTAACTTGTGTTCTGTTATTGGTAGTTTGTACAGTTTACTGATTGACAGAATAGCCATAATTGTGCTATCAACTTCCAGTTTGATTTACACCTTATACACCTAGTTCTAAAACTGTAGACCTGGACCCGTGTGACTTTAATATGTAAATTAAACTGCATGTGAAGAGTTATGCATCTGTTCTATTTTTTATGTTCCCAAAGTAGGGCCATAATTGTAGATGACACTTCAGTTATATTTTCCAAAATAAAATCTCTATTGTCTTTTTAATAGGTACAAAAAAAAATGGACAATGGAAGAGAAAGATGCTCTCGCGGTCCTTTTGCGAAAATCGGCAATGGAGAAGAAGCCGTCTGGAAGGAATGAAATATTAAGTGTACAAACAAAAAAATTCCGTGTTAAAATCACTGAATTGGCTGAAAATAGAATATCAAGTGTGGGCAATGGCCCAGCAAAAACAGTAAGAAGAACAGAAAGTGATACAAAATTTAGGACTTCATTCTTAAACACAGCAATTTCAGTTTCACAACAGGGGACTAAGTGTACCGTCTGTCTGTCTGCACACAGTCTGGATCCAAAAGTAGACATGATTGTCTCTTGAAATTCAGGTTTTGATAGTGGGCAATCAGGAGATAGTGTAGAGCAAGAACCATGCTCTGGCTTGCTTCCTTTTTGAATTACCACTCTTCGTTACTGTTTGAAATATAACTCTAAAACTATGTGAATTAATTGAACTTAAAATAAGGAATGGGGTCATTACCTGGAAGTGTATTTTGTCAGAACCATATCTCTAACTTATTTCATTTTTAAATTACTTCACTTTATAATTTTTACCTTTTGAAATATAACTATAAAACTATTATTGAGAATCAGTTGAAACTTGAAAAAAGAATGGGGACATTGCATAGAAGCACATTTTGTTATTATTTTAATTACCTCCCTTTTTATTATTCCCCCTCCCCTTTTGAATAAGAGGCGGTATATTTTTCTGCAAATTTTGGTAGGTTGGTTTGTCGGTTGGTACACCAAATGGTTTACAATCAATAACTAGAGAATGGGCAGGTCACAGGTACGATTAACAGTAAGATGGTTTCCAGGCAAAACGTAGAGATAGCTTGGGTCTAGGTTATTCAAACTTAGTAGGCAGGTTGTTCATAACCAGTAGGTGACCCTTACAGGACCCTCACAGGACCTTGAACAGTAAAACAGTTTCTGACAAATATCTATTGAAAGCTTGGGCCATGACTCCTCAAACTTGGTAGGCAGATTGATCATGACCAGCAGATGACTCCTGTAGCTTTTTTTCAGTTGGTAGGTCAAGGTCATGGTGACCTTGATTTGAAATGTATTTTCAGTCAATTATTGAAGAATGCTTGAATACACAACTGTCAAACTTCATAAATGAATGATTGTGGCCAGTAGATGACAATGTTGTTTTAGGGTTAGTATGTCACGGTCACAATGACCTTTAGATGTAAAACCATTTCCAACAGGTCGTCATTTGGGGGCATGTGTGTTTTACAAATAGCTCTCAAAAACTATTGATTTGGAATTAGTTGAAACTTAGATGAAAGAATGGAGTCATTTATAGGTGACTCAATTTTTAATTGCTTCCAAAGGGGCAAAGCAAGTGGCAATTATTGTTACTCAAGTCCATCTGTCTCTGCAAATAGTTGTTTATTTATTAAGAACTCTTGAAATTAATTAGTTTGATTCATATTATGCTTGTAGGTTTATACTAAAGTAAAATTTTGGTCACACTCAACTAATATTTGGTGAGTTTATGGTCCTATTTTGGCTTTATGTTTTGGTTTCCGATCAAAAACTCCTGATCAATTTGATTCATATTTGGCATGGATACATAGCAAAGTAACGTAAATGACAAATAATGTTTTGCGCCTTATGTTTAAATTTGTCCTCAATGTTATCAGCATTGTTCAAAATGTTTCAAACGATACAAATCAGGTATCTGCAATATTCTTTCATCTGTATTGAGTTGTTCGAGACAAAACTAAATCACATTGTAAATGATATTATTTGTATTCTAAGAAGTTTGAATCCCCACCCGGCAACAGTCTCCGTGATGATTAATATACGACATTGTGTCTCATTATCATTCGTCTCTCACCACTGATTCAAGTGGGAAAGTTATCAGTTACTTGCGGAGATGGGGTGTTCTCGAGTACTGGTTAATCCCAGGAAACAGTGGTTATGTTAACTCATCGTCTGTTAGCCCTCGATGGCATAAAAATGACGCTAAATATTCATTCAATTAATCAATCAATCAATTGTGTTCTAAGAAATTATGTAGCGTATAAGAAGAGCTGTAAGGGATAAATAAATTGTCAGAATCAGTCTAACTCATAGGCATTCTACTATCAAAGCACTATTCTCAATAAAACTACTGTATCATTTAAATTTTATTTTTAGGTAAAAGAGCAATAAAGATGATTTTATCAGTTTTGATTCATTTCCACTTTCCAAAATAAAGCAGATTCATTGTCATCCCACTGTTGTAGTTAAGCTTGTTTTTATTTTTGTATTTTTAAAAGAATCTGTTGTTGCAAGATGTAGTTTACTTGCACATAATTATAATCTTACAATTTCCTTTAGTTTCTTCATCATCAATAAGTCCAATATTTGAAACCATTTTAGAGAAACACATCTTTGAATTGCATTTGAAATTTATTACATAAAGAGAAAAACTACAATTTTGCCTTAGTGCATTAAACATTTTGCACAGGATACAGATTTTTTTATCTACATTTACGGATTGGCGACAAAATTTCCTTTCCAACAATACTAATATTTTGCAGTTACCTCTTGGGTGCGACAAAACCCCGATTTTTTCTGATGGGATAACTAAACAAAAAACAATTTTGTATAGAGAAGTTCTATGGCAGTTGTGTAAATCAAAAAAAGTTGCACATCGTTACCGAATTTAGTGTGCAGAAAATAATACAATTGTTTTTTTTTTTGATAATAGCATTCACATTAATTTTATCAATACTTAGAATTCTTGTATTAACTTTTAAAACTAACTTTCTTTGCTAAAGGCACACATGATCTGTTTGCTTTTTTAGCTTGCCAGGACGAAGTCCAAGGAGAGCTATTGTCATGACCCCGGTGTCGTCGTTTGTAGACACCCAGGTTAAACTTTTAAGTTTAAGTTTCAGTTATCTATGCAACCACTCATTGGATATGAATGAAACTTTGCATGTGTGTTTACTATCATCAATAGAACACACAGAGATAAGAACTATAACTCTGGATTGCATTTTGGCACAGCTATGGCCCTTTTTGGACTTAGACACCCAGGTTAAACTTTACGTTTAGTTGTGTTTAAGTTTAAGCTATCTATGCAACCACTCATTGGATGTGAATGAAACTTCACATGTGTGTTCACCATCATCAATGGAACACACAGAGACAAGAATCATAACTCTGGATTGCATTTTGGTACAGTACTGGCCCTTTTTTTACTTAATTTTTCAGGTTAAAAGTTTTTTATCAGGTAAGATATCTATGCAACCACTCATTGGATATGAATGAAACTTCGCATGTGTGTTCACCATCATCATTGAAATACACAGAGACAAGAACCATAACTCAGGGTTGCATTTTGGCTAGGTTATGGCGCTTTTTGGACTTACTTTTTCAGGTTAAAGTTTTTTATCACGTAAGATATCTATGCAACCACTCATTTTATATGAATGAAACTTCGCATGTGTGTTCACCATCATCAATGAAACACACAGATACAAGAACCATAACTCTGGATTGCATTTTCGCAGAGTTATGGCCATTTAATTTTTCATCTGTAGACTGCAAGGTTAAACTTTTGCGTTTAGATGCGTTTAAGTTTTGGTATTTGCCTCCAATTTCAATTTTAAATGGTGTTGAGTTTTATCCCATCGGCTTTGTTGTCTTCTGCCAACTCTTGTTACAAGGACTTCATAGTACTACTCTTTAGGTCAGCTAAATATATTTATGTGTGTACATTGACAACTACTTGTGCAACTGCTTGTTATTATATCCTGCTAGAATTCAACAAATGTAGTTAGGACATGTGATTTATAGTTTTTGAATAGTCAAAAAACCTGTATACAGCTGTTAAAATGTAAATTTTGTTGTAATTAATTCCGTCATTTTGTTGTTTATCATTATTTTAAATGCTTTAATAAGAGAATATAAATACATTGTAAATTTAAAGCGTTTTGTACTTTAAAACTGTTGGCAAAATTGAAGCTTTTTGCACTTGTAAACTGTTGCATTAACAACTTTTGTACTCTGTATGTGTATATTTAAAAGTTCTTATAGCAAAGAGATATGAAATTGTAACCATTGCAACTTCTTCAAGAATGCTGAAAAATTCTTTATTTCTTTATTGACCTTTATAAGTAAACTGTTTTAAATGTAAAGTTTCATTTTTGCTGACATTATGAATTTTGATTTAAAAAGTGACAATTTTTATAGTATCAAGATAAATGTACAGTGTACATGAAACAATCAGTTTAACTGTCTTTTTAGCTCCCCTGAGCACGAAGTGTTTCGGGTGAGCTATTGTGATTACTCGCTGTCCGTCTGTCCACACTTTTCTTCAAATGACATCTCCTAAACCACTTGGCCAATTTCAACTAAACTTCACAGGAATGTTCCTTAAGGGGTCCCCTTTCAGAATTGTGCAAAGAATTCCACATCATACAGAACTATTGTTGTTGAAAAGAAAAATCTTCTTGTCAGAAACTATTGGCTGGATTTCAAAATAATTTCACAGAAATGTTGCTTTGGTGACCCTCTCCCAAGAATGGTAAAGTTATTCTGATTTGTCAAAAAACATGGTCACCAGGGGACATGGTCAATTTTCCCTATATGTATGTAGTGGAAACATTAAAACAATCTTTAAAAAAGGGATACTGATACTGATACTGAATCAGTAGAAAGAGGAACCCCCAAGGGCCTATATTATCTCCTCTACTCTTTTCTATTCTGATAAATGATCTGCCTGCTACACTAGAGGGGACAGGCATGGTTACCAGTCAATTTGCTGATGATTCTGGCACATGGCTAAAAGGGGTCAATTTAAACCTGTTACAAATTAGAGCTCAATCAGGACTTGACCTTATATGGGGTTGGGCCAAAGAATGGGGTTTAACATTTGTCAGTCTAAAAAAGTGGGTATTATTTTTGGATATTCAAATCAGCAGAGTGTTGACGTACATTTAGCCGGCACAGCAATCATATTAAAAAATCAAATTTTTAGGCATGCTTTTATTGATTGATTGATTGAATATTTAGCATCATTTTTTGGCATCGAGGCCTAACAGATGATCAGTTAACCTAACCACTGTTTCCTTGGATTAATCAGTACTCGACCACACTCCATCTCCGCAATCATCATGGAGACTGTTGCAAGATGGGGATTTGAACTCACGGCTCCTGGATTGATAGTCAGACATGTAACCGACTGAGCTAATCAGGGCCTGGTGCATGTTTTTATATAGAAAACTAAATTTTCACCGTCACATAAAAGACAGCATGATCAGGTGTGAGTGAGACTTAAATTTGATGAGAATGCTAATAAGTACAGATTTTGGCTCTGATAAAAATAGCTTCTTCTATATAAGTCTCTTATATGTAAAAAATAGACTATGGAACTCAAATCTATTCTTGTGCACCCCTTCAATACTTAAAAAAAAATTAGATAACATCCAAAATAATACCCTAAAGTTAGCCCTCAGAGCGCTCCAGACCACACCTGGCCATATATTTATTAGAAGCGGAGGCTGGAATTATTTCACTTAAATTAAGACGGGGAAGATTAGTCAGTTAAGAACTGGGCCAGGGCTCAAACTAGGAAAGACGGGAACACTGTGAATAAGCTCATTGGGACCGGGTCAAAATACTAAAAAAACAAACTTTTGGAGCCAGGACTTGGTAGATGAGTACAGTCTCAGATTTTAAAACAGAAGGATCTAGTAAAATATAATCAATATAAGAATTCATTGCAGCCAAACAATTTATTTTCAGTTTACCTATACCACCAAACATTATGTTTTGGGGTTTTACAGCACATTGTTATTTGTTGATGGTTTACTATTGACAATCACTGATGGTACGCTGGCTATACGGTTACATAAGATAACTATCAATTGTATTTTACCATTGTAACCACACAAAATTAGTGTGTACAGACACCTCTTTAGATAGAATTAAATTTTATCAAAATTTCATATTAAGGTCAAATCTTGCTGACAATATAAGCAAAGTAATTTGCGCTATGAGCAGTGTTATTTGGCTTAAATTATTGGTAAACAACAATAGGTGCACCTCATTTAACATAAGTAATAACATGCACTGATTATAAACCATTAATAGGTTTATGTAATATATGGCTGCAATCAGTGAATACAAAATGAAATAAAAATAATTTCTTTGTATAAACTACAAATTTGAATGCAAACTCTTCTTATTTATTGAAATCATCTTCATTCATCACTCATTATTCATCGCAGAAATGCGTAATCATCTTTTATGTTTTTAATAATCATCTTATCCTGCTCGCTAAAATGACTGGTTCAAAGCGCGAGGATAAGTAAAACTTTATACATACATAAATAAAAAAATCTTTTCAGAAACAGCTCGCCCGATTTCAAAATAATTACATACAAATGATCCTTGAGTGACCCTCTCCTAAGATTGTTCAAACTAATACGATTTTTTGTGCGGATTGTGTAGATAAAAATATGTTAAATAATGTAGTAAAAATCAGCCCCGTGGTAATAAAAACAATTTCTTAGAATGTGTTGTGTTTACCATGCGTGCACGTGGCGCAAAGGTCAAGAAAAAATGTTTGAAAGGTATTGGTTGTAATATCCAGAAAATAAACATGTTTTTCTAAATAATGATACCAAATTCAGCCGCTTATGTGAATAAATAAAGATTTTCGAAAGTGCTGAAATTGATGAAAAACAGTTGTTATTATTTTATGGTGTTTAGTGTCGCTTTCAACAATTTTTCAGTCATATCGCGACGGTGTCTACTTGAGACAGTATTCTGAGCGCTGTCACACTGGAGTATCATGCCGCAGACACATGGTATGATACCCCATCCAGTCACACTATACTGACACTGGGCCGACCAGACCTAGAACTCTCCTCTAAATGCTGAGTGTCAAGCGAGGAAGCTTCTAGTACCATTTTTAAAGTCTTTGGTATGACTCGGCCGAGGATCGAATCCACAACCTTCCGCTCTACCACTAGACCACGCCATGGTCCTGATGAAAAACAGCTAAAAGTGGCCAAAAAAAAGTTTTTCCTTATTTTCAAATGACCCTAAATCCCTAAGTAATTGGTTTAGAATTATTTTTCTTACTCCAATTGTTTTATCTGACCATAAACCTTGCAGAAAACCTGGGTTCAAGTTCGAGATCGGGCTAATGACCCTGGCGAACCGGTCAACCCATGCCGAAAAAGCGTTTGGACTTCACCATTTGTGGACAATGTTTGAGCCTGCCGGACGGATCAATAACCGTAGTATATGATATGTTTGATTTCTGGGGACTGTAGGAAATCCCTAAGAAATGATGTTAAAATCACCTACCTAGTGCTAGGAATAAGGTGTCGGGGATGCGTGGAACAGGGTGAAAAAGTCATATTTTCCGGTATGCGATTTTTTCTAAAATACTTCTTGGAATTTGTGTACCAGAGTGTAACTAGATGTTCCCTGTACAAATTGAACGACTACCAACAATCAACCGTGTATGTTAGAACCCTGTGCGCTACAGCAAAATGAGCGAAAATAAAATTGATTTCTGCGCTTAGGTACTATGTTTGCACGTGCTGCGCGGATCGTTAGTGAATTTTGCAAAATTATTTGTGGTAAAAACAAGAACATTCACATATTCCGCTAAAGAATGGTACAAAAATCAGAATAGTAGACCTATATTAAGGTCTTTGGTACTTGTTGAAAATGATGAAAAAATACCGTGCCGTGACTTGTACAGAATAAGTGCACTGTTCAAATGGCAGCCAAGAGTTCATTTCTTGATTGATTTTATTGAAGTTGGTTTCATTTTGTAGGTATTGACGGGATCTAAGGTTGTGGATGCCTAAATGGTTCAATGGTCTCACCGCTAGGCGGCGCTAGCGGATCCGAGTTTCAGGTTGGAGACTTAGAGGCCACGGAAAAATTAAATGACACTTGGTATGGATTTTTTTTCACATATGTTGTAGATTTAACGATGCTAAGCAACTTTTGATCTTTAACAAATAAGCTATCTGCCACCATTTCGCAAGAAACGCGCCCGTGCCGCCAAGTGCATGGCGGGAATTAGAGTGTCATGTTAAAACCCTGGCACTATTATCATTCTTGTGACGTTTTTTACCAGAGCATAGAGTTCGACAAGTATTGAGGAGCTCTTGGGGTTTATACACAAATTTGTTGAAAAACATGGCCGCCAGGGGTCGCCAGCGGGCCTCGAACATAGGTCATATTGTAGCACGTGCCGGAAAATGAGAGGCACGTGCAATAAGATCATGTTGATATATGTTGTAGATAATTTAATTCTATGCAGTTCAGCCAAACTCGTCATATTTGGTCAATTATAAGTGCAATGTTCAGTATTATATATGTTATCTAATTCTGTTGTTAAATCGGTATTTAAGAACTTTGGGTCGTGAAGTTGGGATATCCCCATATACCAATCTTTTTGCTTATTTTTTTTTTTTGCTGGGTTTAGGATGCCCATCCCAGGGGACCTAGAAAACCTCGTAACTACCTGTAACTTGCACTATCCGGGTCTAAAAAGCTTTTAAAGACCTTAATGAACATCATTTTTTTTCAAAGTCCCAACATTTTTAGTTAATCTTGGATTTAGGTATCCCAAAGACCATAGGACCCCTAGGTCAAACCTCTAAACCCAACAACACATCAAGAATATTCCCCTTCTATGAAATTAAAATGATGATAGTGTCCCTACGACCCTTATAAGGGTAACTGTACGTCGTCCGTCAGACCACACTTTTCTTCAAATGACATCTCTGGATCCAGTTGGTGGAAGTTAATGAAACTTGGCGTGGATGTTCTTTGAATGATCCTGTACCAAAGTTATTCAAAAAATTCTGTTCCATGCGGAACTCTTGTTGCCATAGCAACGGAAAAAGATAAACTTTAAAACAAGTCTCAGAAACTGCCAGCCCGATTTCAAAATAATTTCACAGACATATTCCTTGGGAAGATCCTCTACCAAGATAATTCAAATTATTCCGATTTGTTGAAAAACATGGCTGCCAGAAAACGTGGTCACTTTCCCCTAAATTTGTATAGTGAGAACTTTAACAATATTCTTGTCAGAAACTGCTGGCTCGATTTAAAAATAATTTAATAAAAATGTTCCTTGGATTCCTTTGAATATTGAAATTATCATGATACGTCACTACCAGGATGCATGATCACTTTTCATAAATATCATGACAAAACGCTCGTGTGTACAGGCGCTTTTTGTCCGTTTGACGCATTTTGTCTGCAGAAAAAATAGAAACACGTCAAATCTTGTCAACATGTCACCTTTTGTCTGCAGAAAATTTAGGACAATGAATATTTCTGTGCGTATTGAGACAAAAGTCGACGTATTTCTATATTTATGTAAATAAAAAGCATTGCAAACAAAAAGCTCCAAGCAGACAAAAACGTCACCGACGTGTAAATAGCCGACATCTATTTACACATTATTGCACACACAGGTTTTTCCTAACTGATTTTACATAATACCGGTGATATTCCATAGAGAATATAAATATGAGTAAATTAAAACGTTGTTGGTTGAAGGAAAGACGTAGTATTGGATCTAGAGTGACTTTTATGTAGGATAAAAAAAACAAAAACAAGGGATGTTAAGAACGTCTAAACAAATGACGATAACCATGACGATGATGAAAACAATGATGATGATGATGCTGATGAAAACAATGATGATGATGACTTATGGTCCCCCCCCCCCTTGTCAGACCGTCACACAAATAGGGATCCTGCGATAACTTTAGAAGTACTAAATATTTTTTTATGAAACTTGGAAATGGATAGATGGCAATATGGAGAATATGCACGTCTTTTATTTTGCTTTGTTGCTATGGCAACACATAGTTTAAAAATATGACAAAAATTCACACAGAGAAGTGGGATCCTGCAATAACTCTAAAAGTACATGATATTTTTTGAAACTTGGAACATGGATAGATTGTAAAATGGAGAATACGCGCATGCTTCATATTGTTGCTATGGCAACAAATGTGGTTGCTATGGCAACAAATGGTCCAAAATGTGACAAAAATAGTGAATCCTGCGATACCTTAAAAATGACAAGATATTTTTTATGAAACTTAAGAAAAAGATAGAAGACAATATGGAAAACATGCACGTTATTTCATTTTCTCCATTCGTCTGTTTGCCTATCCGTCAGTCAAACATGGTGGATTCTGTCATAACTTTAAAAGTACAAGAGATTTTTTCATGATATCTGGAACATAGATAGTAGGCAATATGAAGAATATGCACATCATTTTATTTTGTCTGTTCGTCTGTCCGTTCGTCCATCTGTCTGTCCATCTATCAGTCACAAAAGATAAATCCTGTGTTAACTTTAAAAGTACAAGAGATATTTTCATGTAACCTGGTTTATAGATGGTTAGTTATTTGGAGAATATACAGGTCCTTCAATTTAGTTTCACTATAAAAAAGTTGGTCCCTATAACAGCAAATATGACAAATGCCCCCTTCGTTAGGAGACTTATATTGTTGGCAAAAGTCTTGTTCAACAGCATTTCAGGCCTATACCGTTCGGCAGTAACCTAACCAGTGATCCTGGATTCTGTACCAGTACTAACCTGTTCTCCGCAAGTTACTGCCAACTTCTCCACTTGAATCAACCGTGGTGGACGATAGGCCTTAGACACAATGTCTTAAACCCGATTGTCGCGGAAAACATGCGCCTTGAACTCACAATCCCGAAGTCCGTAGACCAACACTCTCCTTATTTTGCTAATCAGACGGGCTTGTTTCTTGTTTTGCTCGAAGAACAGCTTAAGCTTATCTACATAACTACATTTGTCGCATACCATATCTGCATGCTACAACCAACAGTTCAATGTAGCTGGGTTTGAATCCTTGACTTGCACTCGAGTGAAAGTGTTTGGTAAATTGAGGACCTTAACAAACAGCTTGGTCAAGTGAATCAACAGAGAGCAAGCCTGTGTATAGTTTACTCCTGTTTTCATTAGCAGAGCTCAAGGTCATCAATTGGTATCACCTTAAGTCTGTCGTCAGCTGTCAACAACTCATTCAAATGAAACTTCTGGGCAGAAAACCCACCATGCCAGCATTTGATCACATTCTAAAGTCCTTCCTCACGCACCCCGCCAATAATCAACTGCACTCTATTTCAAATTTAGGACCCACCTTTCACAGTGATATGCTACCGTATACATATCCACTATATTTACAGCCTGTAATCTTTTGCCCCACCCCACATATCCACCATCATATATCCTATAATGTTCTAGAAACTATACAAATACAGTCAAACGTGTCTTAAGCAGCCAGTTAAGAGAAGGAACAAAAGTTGCCTTTAAGACAGGTGGTTGCTTAATACAGGTTAATTTGCTCTTAAAGCATAGAAATGGGAAATAGAAAATATGGTTGCTTAAGACAGGTGGCTGCTTAATAGAGGTGACCACTCACACAGGTTTGACTGTACTTCCACTAATCCATTATGACAGGTTTTCATAACTTCTGCGGACGTGAGAGACTGACATTTTTATATAACCCCCACAAAATTTATATTAATTCTAAGACATGTGTTCTCTCCTTGTGTGTTTTTGGACAAGTCTCCACAATGTTTGCTACTTGAGTCTCCACAGGGCTTTTTTCTCTTTTGATAAACGACCCCGCAAAAGTGTCTGAAAACTGAGAGACACTTTCTCTCCTTCAGCGCTGTTGGACGAAGTCCTCGTACAGTTTTTTTGTATTTCTCCCTATATCATTCATTTTTTATAATTTATGCATGGAGAGAGTGACATTATTGGAACCTGAAGAACAAGAAAACAATCGATTCTCTTCTGTATGTATATTGGTTCACTGTGTCCCCAGAAAGTTGGTCCTAAACTGAACCGTAACTCAGAGAGAGAGAGAGAGAGAGAGAGAGAGAGAGAGAGAGAGAGACAGACAGAGAGAGAGAGAGAGACAGAGAGAGAGACAGAGAGACACAGAGAGAGAGAGAGAGAGAGAGAGAGAGAGATGGGGGTGACGAGAGAGAGAGAGAGAGAGAGAGAGATGGGGGTGATTGATAGAGCACTGTATGCACAACAGGAATTTTTAATCTCGTTTTGCCTCCTTGTTTATACAGTTATGTAAATGAGAAAGGAGGAGGTAAATGTTTGAATACAGAATTATACTCATTTGATGATGAGGTTTGAAGAGGCACACAAGAGTCGATTAGCGCAACTTTGATTCGATATATAATACCGGTATTGTCATCGCTGTTGTTAACGTAGGCTCAGTTTGCATGACTTACTTCGGTGTTAAATAGAATATGTTCATCTAAACCGTTTAGTTCAATATCGCATACATTATGATCATTTTCATTAAGTGAACAACGCTATCCTTTATATTACGTTTATTCTCATTGTGTTTTTACACTTGTTTTGCCTCCTTATTTATCCAGACATGTTAATGAGAAAGGAGGAGGAGATGGAGGTAAATGTTTGAATACAAAGTTACACTTATTTCAAAATGAGGTTTGAAGAGACACACAAGAGTCGATGAGCGCAATAAATAGATCATTATCAATACGCCCAAATATGTATAGTCAGCAATATACCTCATTGTTACCGAGATTATACAGAACGATGCGTTATAGTTCTATGTAAACTGAATACTATTTTTGTTAAACACTTATAAGCAAAATATCATTAACCGAAATTTTATGTATTTAATAATTAAATACGTGTTTTCTAAAAGTTCAACGTTTGGTGGTACTTTTTTTCGCATTACTCTGACACCCCTTTTGTAGTAGATAAATAAAACCGGGGTGTTATCTGTAAATAATCGAATGCGAAAGGAATACTATTCTGTAAAATAATTTATTATTAAATTATTTTAGTCTAAATACATAATGTAAACAAATAAAACTTCAAGCTATTTCCTTCTTTTACCTTCAAACCCATCTACCGAAGTAAAATAAAAGCCGATATTCGCTTCGCATTTTGATCCAAAAGTGTGGCAGAAAAATAGGTCTATTTTCACTCATACTATACTACTCTTGTGTCCGTTTTTCCCTGACACGTACCGCTGTATCGGATATATGAGGAGTTGCTAAATATTCTCTATATTTTCTTTTTGACATGTAATATACGTCCTCACGTTTATGGTTATATTTATGGTTACATTCTTTCTCTTTCATTTTTCTTCTTTTGATAAAATTGAGCCTTTTCAAAGGCTGAAGCAAACGCCATACGAAAATATAACCCTGTTTGATAATTACATCGCTAAAATACAGCCACATAAGAAAATTCATTATATTGATCAATTGGTTGACTGATTGATTGATTTATTGATTGACTAATTGAATCATTGTATGGTGTGTTATAATAGTACTTAGAAGACAGACAGATTAAAACATTGATATGACGGAAGTATGTCTAACGACCTAATAAACAATCACCTCTAATAATTGCACCTTAAAAGCGCGTCGAAAATGACGACAACGTCATTTGATTCGTTATGGCTAGACATCGGAAAAACAACGCAAAAATATATGAAGACATACGTTGGATATATAAACATCTTCTTCAGCAAAAAAAATTGAACTTTTTAACCGGTATACAAATTAACAACAGAGGAAAACTGTCAAAAAGTACGACAAACTTTTTAAAAATTTATTCTTGTCAAATATTTTATATATGTTACATCACGGCTAGACATTTAACTTCACTTGATATAGATATAAACTTCATTATTTTATTTCTCTAAAATAGGTTAATTAAAATGGTATAAAGAACACTTTTTATTGAGAAAACGGAGCAAGTAGAATATGCTGAAGACATTTTAAATATGATATTTACATAGCGAGTTCATGAAAGAAAAACAAATTTTCGTTTTTTCTAAATTGAGTCTTTCGCTTCTTGTTTATAACCTGTACTGATTTCCGATTTAAAATTGTTATGTCACTTAGAATTCTGGACAACACGTCAAATAACGGATTTTGGGCGAGAAATCATAGCATGGAATCATTATTCATGCGTTTGTCATCATCGGATTTACTTGTACAGTTACGTTTTTGACGTTTTTGACGTTTCGTGACATTCTTTTTGTTTATAATTAAAAATATATTCTTTGAATAGTTTTTATTTTATATCTAAAAAGAGTAAAATTAACTGAATGTGATGGTTTATATTTAAAATCTCTATTAATTTATTTTCAATAAATGACGATATTTTAAAATTGACAAGCAATGTACGCCAACATCTAACGTAACGTCATATATATTCTCCCTATTTCGGTTATATATATAACTTGGGTAAATTTAATAAAAACAAGAAAAAACAATGTCCAACATAAGGCATAATATTCAGAGGAAAAATATATGCATAATTAAGTACATTTCCTACGCACGCACGCACGCACGCACGCACGCACGCACGCACGCACGCACGCACGCACGCACGACTGTATTACAAACAAAGACATTAATAAAGCTGTCACATATGCATGCACTCACGCATCGTGTTTTATATTTGGCTGGTTCTCGTCTCTGTTATAGCAAGTTAGAGCTATAGCTAGTACAGCCTGGTTATCCCATTTGTAATATTTGCGTGTGTATTTTACTATTTTGTCTCCACGCTATTTCAGATATTAACCGCTTCATTATCACGAAGTTGACTTACGGAACATTCCAGTAATATTCGGTAGTCCCAGGTAAATATATAAACAGGGGTGAAGCTAGGTCAACCATATCCAGGAACTACACCGAATCACGGATCTTATGAGATATTCCCATACATTAACTTCTATATTGTGTCAAAGTGGAATTTACGTTTTTATTTTGAACAAGCTTCCCCAACTCTATAGTTTTAAACAACTCCGATACCCTTAATAGATTTCCATTACATTTGAAATAAATTTATAATACTCATGTAAGAGATACAATATAAATATATAAATAGAATATAGAAAAAAACTTATACAATAGAAATCAACAGTTTCGATACAAAGATGGTTTTATTCTTTGAATGATAAACAAATGATTATAATGCATTCACTTTCATTTTGTTATTGTAAAATAGGAATTTGACGTACTGTCGGAGTGTGACATTCACAAGAGTGACCTTTCACCTTCATAATCTATAAGTGAGTTATTGTAAACATAAACTGCACCTTAAGGGTCAAGACGATCACGTTTCTGTGATGTGAAAAACGTATAAAACTGAGCTCTCATTTTATTTCAGACACGATAAGAATTAACTTCGAACCAAGTTAACCAACTAAGCCAATCAACAATGAAGGCCGTATTTGGTTTCCTCGTCATTATAGTCAGTAAGTTTCTCTCTTTTTTCGTCATTAGCATAGTCAAACATTAATGAATACGTCAGACGTGCAAATAGCGGATGTCTATCTGCACAACATTTTAAAATCACGGCTTTCATTGAACAAAATCTGATATGATAATGGTTATATTTGTAATAATATAGAATTATGTGTAAGTTACATTTATTATAATACAGCAATTAAAACAGTTAGACGTAGAATACGAGTTAGAGTGACGTTAAATATTCTATTGCTTTGTCCGGGTGCTCCGTGGCCGGGTGCTCCGTGGCCGGGCGCTCCTTGGCCGGGTGCTCCGTGGCCGAGTGGACCGAATCGCAGTCTCAATATCACTTACTTCTCATTGCTTTGGTCGTAGGTTCGAGCCCCGCTCGCTCCAAAAACTTTATTTTAGAAAGTATGTCAGTAACTTGCGCAAGTACGATGGTTCTACTCAGATTCAATCTGAGGTCTGCTTCCACAAATAAAACTTATTGCCACATATAACTTGAAATGTGATGAAAATGGCGTTAAATTCTTTCGATTGCCTTGTATTTTTAATATAAATTATTATTGAAATTTCAAATGACGATAAATCCGTATTTTCAAGCGACCCGCTGAAATGTAATAACTAAGTGTGTGTATATTTTGTTGACTAGGCTGCATTAACCAGTGTTGTTATTGACTGTGGATTTTATTGTTGGCCACGATGAACATCTACACACTTGACCAACAACACTACTAATAAGAATTATGTGACATTTACTTGCAGAAGCAGTTATTCTACTAGGGGTGGGTGGGGGTTGGCTCAATGGTCTTGTGATATCTTGCATGATTTTATCACGTGTTCTTTACAGAAGGACGGTGGTTCTACTCAGATTTATTCTGGGATGTTCCTTCACTAATAAAAACTGGATATGCCATATATAACCCGAAAATGTGTTGAAAATGGCGTTAAACCCCACTTAACAACATTAATTACATGTTTAATCAAAACTCAATACAAGGTTAATGGTGCAGTTGTTTTAACTCACTTTTTCATTCTTCAATATTGAGTATATACATTTAAAAACACAAGCGAGGATGAACATGCTTGTATTATCAAAATGTTTGCTCTCCAATGAAACATGTGTATTGGTGTAAATGTACTCTTTAATGTTATTAAAAATGTAATCTAAATTGAAATTGTATGATATTAAATGTATAAACTCTAAATAATGCATGTGTTATTAAATGTATATACACTTTTATCAGTTACTTGTGGAGATTAGGTGTGCTCGAGTACTGGTTCCAGGAAATAGTGGTTCGGTTAACTGATCGTCTGTTAGCCCTCGATGGTATAAAAATGACGTTAAATGTTTAATCAATTAAGAGTTTCACAACAGAACATTTCATACATAAAATCCAAACACATTAAAAATGAGAAACCAGTGCTTATATTGAAAAAGAAATTATGAAAATATTTTATTGGATGAATCATCGTGAGAGAAAACAAAAAAAAATCAAACTTAATTTTTCAAAAAATCAAAAAAAATCTTCAAACTATCATATCATTCCAGATCAGATCAACATAATAGCATACATTAAAACAACTCACATATTAAACATTTAAAAATAAACAAAATATGATTATATAAACGGTTTTGGCCTCCACCATTGCCATATCTTATTTGAAAGTAAAACTCTATTTTCCATTTCCTGATAGATTAAAATGTAGTTTATTGTGTATACCTGTTAATTGCTGGATTATCATCCAAATTATTCTTAAATAGGGGAAGGGAGAAGATTTTTATTTCTATTTTTTTTTTTATGAAAATAAAAATGGTCGGGGCATCATGAAAATAAGGGGGCGGGCGTGGATGATTATCTAGCAATTAATTTATCATGGCCTTAACGGGGTTAACAGGGATTTCCTGATAATAGTACACTTGATACTGGAATAATAAAATGTATACAATATTTACAAATGTATGCTTCCACGCGCATTATCGCATATAAAATATATTAACAATTACATTTTCCAAATCGTACCAGTCACAAGGTGGATTATGTCGAAGTGTATAGAAGGGTATCACCGCGATAACTCTTAGTCTGAAATTTGTCGTTTGCTCTTTGTGCAATGAGTGTCAATGTTTCTTGCTTCTTAGATCTTTGTGGGAAATGAAATATTTCACCTTTGTGAGCGATCAACTCAGTGATACATGTAATACTACCAGACTAACCGCGTACTCCTATCACTCAGTGATGCATGTAATACTACCAGACTAACTGCGTACTCCTATCACTCAGTGATGCATGTAATACTACCAGACTAACTGCGTACTCCTATCACTCAGTGATGCATGTAATACTACCAGACTATCCGCGTACTCCTATCACTCAGTGATGAATGTAATACTACCAGACTATCCGCGTACTCCTATCACTCAGTGATGCATGTAACACTACCAGACTAACTGCGTATTTATATCACTCAGTGATGCATGTAATACTACCAGACTAACTGCGTACTCCTATCACTCAGTGATGCATGTAATACTACCAGACTAACTGCGTACTCCTATCACTCAGTGATGCATGTAATACTACCAGACTAACTGCGTACTCCTATCACTCAGTGATACATGTAATACTACCAGACTATCCGCGTACTCCTATCACTCAGTGATGCATGTAATACTACCAGACTAACTGCGTATTTATATCACTCAGTGATGCATGTAATACTACCAGACTAACTGCGTAATCATATCACTCAGTGATGCATGTAATACTACCAGACTAACTGCGTATTCCTATCACTCAGTGATGCATGTAATACTTCCATACTATCTGCGTACTCCTATCACTCAGTGATACATGTAATATTACCAGACTAACGGCATACTCCTATCACTCAGTGATGCATGTAATACTACCAGACTAACTGCGTACTTCTATCACTCAGTGATGCATGTAATACTTCCAGACTATCTGCGTACTCCTATCACTCAGTGATACATGTAATACTACCAGACTAACTGCATACTCCTATCACTCAGTGATGCATGTAATACTACCAGACTAACTGCGTACTCCTATCGCTCAGTGATGCATGTAATACTACGGGACAAACCGCGTACTCCTCTCACTCAGTGATGCATGTAATACTACCATACTAACCGCGTACTCCTATCGCACAGTGATGCATGTTATACTACCATATTATCCGCGTACTCCTATCGCTCAGTGATGCATGTAATACTACTAGACTATCCACGTACTCCTATCGCTCAGTGATGCATATAATACTACCAGAATAACCGCGTACTTCTATCACACAGTGATGTATGTAATACTACCAGTCTATCTGCGTACTCCTATCGCTCAGTGATGCATGTAATACTACTAGACTAACCGCGTACTCCTATCGCTCAGTGATGCATGTAATACTACCAGACTTACCGCGTACTTCTATCACACAGTGATGCATGTAATACTACCAGTCTATCCGCGTACTCCTATCGCACAGTGATGTATGTAATATTACCAGACTATCCGCGTACTCCTATCGCTCAGTGATGCATGTAATACTACCAGACTATCCGCGTACTCCTATCACTCAGTGATGCATGTAATACTACCAGACTATCCGCGTACACCTATCGGTCAGTGATGCATGTAATACTACCAGACTATCCGCGTACTCCTATCACACAGTGATGCATGTAATACTACCAGTCTATCCGCTTAATCCTATCGCAGAGTGATGCATGTAATACTACCAGACTATCCGCGTACTCCTATCGCTCAGTGATGCATGTAATACTACTAGACTATCCGCGTACTCCTATCGCTCAGTGATACATGTAATAGTACCAGACTATCTGCGTACTCCTATCGCACAGTGATGCATGTAATACTACGAGACTATCCGCGTACTCCTATCTCTCAGTGATGCATGTAATACTACCAGACTATCCGCGTACTCCTATCACACAGTGATGCATGTAATACTACCAGACTATCCGCGTACTCCTATCACACAGTGATGCATGAAATACTACCAGACTATCCGCGTACTCCTATCTCTCAGTGATGCATGTAATACTACCAGACTATCCGCGTACTCCTATCACTCAGTGATGCATGTAATTCTACCAGAATAACCGCGTACTCCTATCACTCAGTGATGCATGTAATACTACCAGACTAACCGCGTTCTGCTATCACATTAGTGATGCATGTAATACTACCAGACTAACCGCGTACTCCTATCACTCAGTGATGCATTTAATACTACCAGACTAACTGCGTACACCTGTCACTCAGTAATGCATGTAATACTACCAGACTAACTGCGTGCTCCTGTCACTCAGTGACGCATGTAATACTACTAGACTAACTGCGTACACCTATCATTCAGTGATGCATGTAATACTACCAGACTAACTGCGTGCTCCTGTCACTCAGTGATGCATGTAATACTACCAGACTATCTGCATGCTCCTGTCACTCAATGACGCATGTAATACTACCAGACTAACTGCGTGCTCCTGTCACTCAGTGATGCATGTTATACTACCAGACTAACTGCGTGCTCCTGTCACTCAGTGATGCATGTAATACTACCAGACTAACTATGTACTCCTATAACTCAGTGATGCATGTAATATTACCAGACTACCTGCGTACTCCTATCACTCAGTGATACATGTAATACTACCAGAATAACTGCGTACTACTATCACTCAGTGATGCATGTAATACTACCAGACTATCTGCGTACTCCTATCACTCAGTGATACATGTAATACTACCAGACTATCTGCGTACTCCTATCACTCAGTGATGCATGTAATATTACCAGATTAACTGCGTACTCCTATCACTCAGTGATGCATGTAATACTACTAGACTATCTGGGTACTCCTATCACTCAGTGATGCATGTAATACTACCAGACTATCTGCGTACTCCTATCACTCAGTGATACATGTAATACTACCAGACTAACTGCGTACACCTATTACTCAGTGATACATGTAATACTACCAGACTATCTGCGTACTCCTATCACTCAGTGATACATGTAATACTACCAGACTAAATGCGTACTCCTATCACTCAGTGATACATGTAATACTACCAGACTATCTGCATACTCCTATCACTCAGTGATGCATTTAATACTACCAGACTATCTGCGTACTCCTATCATTCAGTGATGCATGTAATACTACCAGACTTACTGCGTACTCCTATCACTTAGTGATACATGTAATAGTACCAGACTATATGCGTACTCCTATCACTCAGTGATGCATGTAATACTACCAGACTAACTACGTACTCCTATCACTCAGTGATACATGTAATACTACCAGACTAACTACGTACTCCTATCACTCAGTGATACATGTAATACTTCCACACTAACTGCGTACTCCTATCACTCAGTGATACAAGTAAAACTACCAGACTAACTGCGTACTCCTATCACTCAGTGATACATGTAATACTACCAGACTAACTGCGTACGCCTACGTGAGCGATCATCTCAGTGATACATGTAATACTAACAGACTAACTGCGTACTCCTATCACTCAGTGATACATGAAATACTACCAGATTAACTGCGTACTCCTATCACTCAGTGATACATGTAATACTACCAGACTAACTGCGTACGCCTACGTGAGCGACCATCTCAGTGATACATGTAATACTACCAGACTAACTGCGTACTCCTATCACTCAGTGATACATGTTATACTACCAGACAAACTGCGTACTCCTATCACTCAGTGATACATGTTATACTACCACACTAACTACGTACTCCTTTGTGAGCCATCAACTCAGTGATACATGTAATACTACCAGACTAACTACGTACTCCTTTTTGAGCGATCAACTCAGTGATGCATGTAATACTACCAGACTAACTGCGTGCTCCTGTCACTCAGTGACGCATGTAATACTACTAGACTAACTGCGTACACCTATCACTCAGTGATGCATGTAATACTACCAGACTAACTGCGTGCTCCTGTCACTCAGTGACGCATGTAATACTACCAGACTAACTGCGTGCTCCTGTCACTCAGTGATGCATGTTATACTACCAGACTAACTGCGTGCTCCTGTCACTCAGTGATGCATGTAATACTACCAGACTAACCGCGTACTCCTATCACTCAGTGATGCATGTAATATTACCAGACTACCTGCGTACTCCTATCACTCAGTGATACATGTAATACTACCAGAATTACTGCGTACTTCTATCACTCAGTGATGCATGTAATACTACCAGACTATCTGCGTACTCCTGTCACTCAGTGATACATGTAATACTACCAGACTATCTGCGTACTCCTATCACTCAGTGATGCATGTAATATTACCAGACTAACTGCATACTCCTATCACTCAGTGATGCATGTAATACTACCAACCTATCTGGGTACTCCTATTACTCAGTGATGCATGTAATATTACCAGACTATCTGTGTACTCCTATGACTCAGTGATACATGTAATACTACCAGACTAACTGCGTACACCTACGTGAGCGACCATCTCAGTGATACATGTAATACTACCAGACTAACTGCGTACTCCTATCACTCAGTGATACAAGTAATACTACCAGACTAACTGCGTACGCCTACGTGAGCGACCATCTCAGTGATACATGTAATACTACCAGACTAACTGCGTACGCCTATCACTCAGTGATACATGTTATACTACCAGACTAACTACGTACTCCTTTGTGAACCATCAACTCAGTGATACATGTAATATTACCAGACTAACTACGTACTCCTTTGTGAGCGATCAACTCAGTGATACATGTAATACTATCAGACTAACGGCGTACACCTATGTGATCGATCAACCCAGTGATACATGTAGTACTACCAACCTTACTGCGTACACCTATGTGAGCGATCAACTCAGTGATACATGTAATACTACCAGAATAACTGCGTACTCCTATGTGAGCGACCAACTCAGTGATACATATAATACTACCAGACTAACTGCGTACACCTATGTGAGCGACCAACTCAGTGATACATGTATAACTACCAGACTAACTGCGTACTCCTATCACTCAGTGATGCATGTAATACTACCAGACTAACTACGTACTCCTTTGTGAGCCATCAACTCAGTGATACATGTAATACTACCAGACTAACTGCGTACTCCTATGTGAGCGATCAACTTTTTTATACATGTAATACTACCAGACTAACTGCGTACTCCTATGTGAGCGACCAACTCAGTGATACATGTAATACTACCAGACTAACTGCGTACTCCTATGTGAGCCATCAACTCAGTGATACATGTAATACTACCAGACTAACTGCGTACTCCTATGTGGGCGATCAACTCAGTGATACATGTAACACTACCAGATTAACTGCGTACTCCTACGAGAGCCATCAACTCAGTGATACAAGTAATACTACCAGACTAACTGCGTAATCATTTCACTCAGTGATGCATGTTATACTACCAGAATAACTGCGTACTCCTATCACTCAGTGATACATGTTATACTACCAGACTAACTGCGTACTCCTATCACTCAGTGATTCCAAGGACTGTAAAATCTCCCTGATCCCAATTTAGTTCTACTTCCGTACATAATTTAACATCTGAACCTGTCTTTTTCCCAATCCATATAATTCTTTTTTTTTTTTTCAACATTAACCTTAAGAATGAATATGTTTAATCATCTAAGATTACCAACAACTCGTAGTTTATGTACAAGAAATCAGTTGTCTGTGAATTATGAATGATTAATTTGCCAAATTAGTATTTCTTTCTGTGCTATTAAATGAACATTGAGTCAAGAGATGCAAGATTCCTATCCTTCTATACAAGTTCTTGTAACCAACAATCTTTTTTTGTATCTGTAGTTGACATGGTGTGTGGCGCCAAATTAGCTTACCTAACATTTACAGAGTCTGACATAAATATCCCGTATTGGCGGTAACACGAGAAAAGTTTAAGCTTTTTTTGTTTCAGAGGATAGTGCAGGATACAGATTGAAACCCATTGTATGTTTCTTCTTGTTATTTAGCATGCTTAGTGTATAGCACCGTCATCCGGATCCTCGATTTAAAGTCCCATCGGAATGACTGTTAATTATTTAACCAGCCTCGGGAATCTTACCCACAACTTCGATACAAGAAGTTTTGCGCTCTACCAACTGAGCTAATGGGACGACCAGCTTATGCTACTATCAATACAGCTATGTCCCATTGAATACCCCCTGGAGATAATTGCATGATAACTGATCCAGACTAGTGATAAACTGTTCAGTGCTAATCAATCCCCATGTCTATGTGCACCAATTAAAGTTATTAAAAGGACTAAATTTTTGTAATAGGTGACAATTTTCTGCTTGTCCAGGATATCCGGCTATAGGATTTACTGCACTTGGTACCAAATACAGTATATCTATATTAAATGTTGTTTATTATCACTGTAAGAGTGGTTTCATAATCACCTGCCTTGTATAATTTCCTCGAGAAGGGTGTTATCGCTACCCCAAAATCATTTAGGCAGGGTATTATCACTACTCAAAAATCATTTAGGCAAAGTATTATCACTACCCAAATCCTAATTTTGATAACAGACCCGGGCAAGAGTTTATGTCATGTGGAAAAAAGTGTGCATGTGAAAATAAATTAGAAGTTGATAATGGGTGAACAGTGCCTTATAGTGACAATGCAACACTGTACTCTTTGTGCAATAATGAAGATGACCATAAAATAGTATTGGAAGGTCTCCTAAAATTCCAAACAATAAAACAGTCTTAGTAGAACATTCAAGGAGAAACTGGTAAATTCTTGAGAAATTGTATGTGTATTGTTGTTATATGTGTTTAGCGTCACTTTCAACAAATTTTAGTCATATCGTGACGGTGTCTTCTTGAGACAGTATTCTGATCGCTGTCACACTAGAGTATCATGCTGCAGACACATGGTATGATACCCACCCAGTCACATTATACTGACACTGGGTTGACCAGACCTAGAACTTTTCTTTAAATACTGAGCGTCAAGCGATGAAGCTTCTAGTACAATTTTAAAGTATGAACCGGTTGGGGAATCGAACCCACGACCTTCCGCATGCGAGGCTGACGCTCTTCCACTAGGTCACACTGCGGTGTGTATGCATATAGCAGCGCTGCAGATAAGCACTATTTGGGGATATATAAGCATTGACATTTCTGAATAAAGCATTGAAATTTAAATAAATGGGTAAAATAAGCATTGGTTATACTTAATTTCAGTGCTGATTAGTTTGTTTTAAATGACAATTTTGATAAGAATTTTCATTTTTACCCTTAACCATTTTAAAATAATCAATGCATACTTAAGGGGTAAAATACTCATTTGAAGAAAAGCATATCTGGAGCATTGGTTTATAGCTTGACTTGAACCAGCAACTTCACATGTGACATATGTGATCTTTACTTACAGCACTGAAGTGCTCTTAGTTTTGGAGGGTTACTCTCTGGCATAAAAATAAAACAAGTGGGGTCGTCTTAAAAAAAAACGTGTTTGCCGAGCTCCTACATACTCACTGAAAATTTCAGCTACCCAAAGTTTACTTTTCAAATCGTTTAATTTTACTTTTCATGATTCTCTCCATGTTTCTTTAAAATGACTTTGAAAAATCAAAATATGGCAAAAATATTTTTACCTACCTATCTACCAATATGAAAAATAACAACATTTTTAAAGGATGGCCTGGCAAAGTATGACAAATAGCTTGACCAATCTTGATGATATCAAACAATTAAATTGATACACATCATGGGGCGGCATACAGTGGTTGATATACTAGTTAAAAATACTAAAACTAATGAGAAACGTGATTTAAATGCATTCAATCTACCATAATACCCTCAACTACAATCTCAGTCTTTTTAGGTCACTTGAGACTTTGTCTCAAGGGAGCTATTGCGATCACCTTTTGTCCGTCGTGCGTCCATAAATAATTGACATTTTCAACTTCTTTTCAAAAACCGTAAGCTTAATCTTAATGAAATGTTGTACGCAGCTTTGGTACATTAGGGTGGATAAAAATTGTGAATAATAGAATTACACGGTCCACACACACAGCGGGCCTTGGGGACAAGGCCAAAACAGTGAATTCAAGGTAAACATTGAAAACCTTCTCAACATAAGAAGCACTAGAATGCAAATGGTAAGCATGAATATAGACGTATATGGGTCCTTTATAAAAATTGTCAATTGCATGGCCCTTGGTATCACGGTTTGGCCCTGTGGTAAGGGCCTATTTTATTTAATCTATATAAGAGAATTTAACACAAAACGTTATTTCTTATAATTATACACTAGTGTGAATTTGTTTTTGTTTTTTTTTGATAATCTGAGGTGACTGTTAAGGTCCTTGGGCCTCTTGTTAAAAAAACACCTGAATTACGGTTTCCAACTATGTACTAATATATATAAATATAAATCAGTTACCTCCCTGTTCATGCCATGATGTAATTATTTCAATCAAAGAACAGTTTTTATAACATACATTTATTGCCAATGGTGAGTTGACCTTTTGCTTTGTTTTCATCAGAATGTAGGTAAATACATTGTAAATATGACAGAGTTGTGTATGTTACAGTAAACATTTTTCAAATTGTTTTCTTTAGCTAGACTATTCGAAGAAATAAAGAGAGCTATCCTACGCACCCAGGTATCGGCGTCACACCTTGGTTAAAGTTTTGCGTGCAAGTCCCTTTCACAGCTATCATTGCATGTATCGCCTTGAAACTTTACACAATACTCCCCAGTCATCAAATCAACAATAGATAACTCTTACATGAATTTAATGCAAAGTATTGCCCTTGTTTGACTTAGAAATTCTAGTAAACGTTTTGCATGCAAGTGTCATCAAGTCCATATCTCACCAACCATTTAATGTATTTGATTGAAACTTCATACATTATGTATTGCAGCTGTAAGACTTACTCAATTTAGTAAGTTAGATAACTCTTGTTTGTTTGGATTTCTCATCATTCTTCAATCAAATGTGTGTACTCTTGTGACATCAATTCAAATAGCCTGGCGCTCTGTCTTACTGACAGCTCTTGTTCTGTTTATGTTTGTGTGAATAGGTTTCATGTTGTTTTTTTAACAGTATTTCAGTTACTTAACATTGGTTAGTACACCTAATCATCGTATTAGGGTTCGCTTGTAAACAGTTCCAAACGCACCTTGGGGGTGGGGTGGGGGGGGGGGGGTGTCTTATCACTATTCAAAGTTCAAGACTAATCATCACAGTGGCTATGGCTAGATGGGAATTGGAAATCAACCCTTGAATTGACAGTCAGACACATTACTGACTTAATTTATAACCCGAATAAACTTCCAATTTAAAGTTCGACCCCAAGAGAGGTAATGCTTTAGCTCATATTAGTTATAATAACTAAATATATCATGTGATGATGTAGTTAGATGTGTTACTTGAAAACTACAGAGTTAAGTCCCCTGTAAGATATTCTGCCATTTACACACTCGAGCAGCAGACTATATACTCACTTCGAGTCCATACATAAAAATCGGTATGAAGGCGTGTTGTGTTGTACGGAAGCACTGAATACTTTGTAAGTACTACAAATGGTGTGTCATAAAGATTAATGTTTCTCAGTATATAGTTTACCGTTATTGAAATGAATCAATCAATCCAGAGCATGTATATATAGATCGATCCCGATGTTGATAAAGAAAAAAATGGCAGTCCCCTTTAAATTAGCAAACTAACTATATCCGAATGTGCAAGTGTAGATAAGAGCTACTGCAGTACTCGTTGTAGCTGCAATATAGCGCCTATGATTTAAATCTCCATTGATTACCTAGAACCGTCGAAAATTGCAGTAAACACTTTCAACCAACCAACTTAACGAACCAATTAGATATTTTAAATCATTTTTCATAAAATGTGACCTATATTGCATTGATAAGGTTTGATGAAAGGCTTTGAACCATCACAAAAGATAGCACTCAATGTTTAGGTTGCCGGTTTACTATTTAACCATAACAAGTGATCTCTCTCATTAGAATAGGTAATATCACTCATTCGAATATGAAATATCACTCAATCGCATAAAATGAGTGATATTATTACCTATTCAAAACGAATAAGTGATATCACTCATTCGAATGAGTGATGTCACTTATTAAGGTTAAATGGTAAAGCGGCACCCGTACCAATTCAGTACACCATCTGTTAACCCTTGTCAGTAGTTTGTTGTGAGACCTTTTAAATTATTTTCGAAATCAGTGGAATGTTTGGTATATAATGAAAGTAGAAGTAATTACCAATTTGAATATACTTTTTTTTTCGAAAAATACGCGATTTTTCGGCTGTAAATCTAACGTCAAAAATGGCCATGTTTACGACGTCACAGGTAAGGAAGTGTTATATTTACGGCAGAAAAAAAAGTATATTCAAATTGGAAATTACTTCTAGTTTCATTACATACCAAATATTCCACTGATTTCGAAATAATTTAAAAGGTATATTCCTCCTTAACCAGATAATTCTATGGATTCTCCAAAATGTAACTGATGTTTTAATAGTGTTATTTCTCATAACAATTTGGTAACTTCTTCTGACAGAGTTTGAAACAATTGCAGGACAATTTCAAACTGCTCTTATGTACAATTTATACTTGACCATAACTGTTTTCAAACGTTGTCTGCTGCAAGTGCAGGCAATGCCATACACTACATTCCTCTTATCATACAACTTGCCTACCGAAAACTACACAGTCAACGAAACAGTTATCATCTTATAAAACTTTCGCTTATTTGCTAATTGGCCTGAAAATCGTTCATATTAAACTCAGTTTTGGTAAACTCAGTTTAAATGTTTAACAGCATTGTATGTTGTCTCAAGTAAAAAAGGAACAATTAATCTATTGCTGATTATAATTACATCGTAAAATTATTGAAAGAGAAAAACATCGTCGATATGTTACTTACCTGTAGAGTATGAATAACCTGCCTTCATTAGCTTGAAGTGCAGAATGTTCTTCAATAGATGATAAAAAACAACAAATATCAAATAAATGGACATTCAAATATATATTAAAAACAGTTAATATATTCAAAAGGTATAACCACCAAATTATAGCATGGGAAATATCCTCAAGAAGTATTACTCAACAATGCAGGGAACTCTTATTATTTTGTTAAATTGAATTCTCTGCTTAACATTTAGACATTTTACGTCAATAAACAAGACATATATTTACTGATAGAGTTGATCAAATGTCTCCTTTACCAAACTGCTGTATTCAAGTAATTGTCTTTCATACAAATATTGTTTAAGCTTTGTTAGAACACAGTGTTCCCACTGTCACATAAAACTGAACTTTTGTAACATTTGCACCCCAATATATACATTATATATAATGCTACTCTATATCATTTGTAGGCTTATCATGAAAAAGAGGTGTACAGAGTTTCATATTGTAATATTTACCCCCCTGGGGATGGGTTATGGCAGCATTGAGTACAATTATATTGTCTGTTTTCTGTGCAAATGACACGTGATTACAGCTCGCTTAATTAAGAGTATATCACATTATCAGTTTTAAAATACATATTTGTTTTTTGTTCTGAAAGGATGAAGAGCCAAAAAAGAAAAGTATCCCGAAATAAGTGGCCAGCATTCAAGACGCGTCTAAAAAAACGAAAACTGTTGGAAAAATGCAGCATTTGGTTGCTAGTGTTAGTACATTGTGATCCGCTGCCGAAGTGTCATACCACTTGTCTGTCACACTTGTGTTTTAATTACCACATGTCTTGACCAATTTTTGCCTAAAAGCGTGTGGTAACTGTAAATGTCATTTTATTCATAGAGGGTTTTGTAATTATGTGTCACTGCAAGCTGGTGCATTACCCGAAATAGTCAGGCATGTAGCTTTAGAGTCAATAGTCAATGTCAGGCATTCTTATTGTCATTGTTTTTATATCTGATTCATAAACTTTATCTTGTGTTTTTCTATAAAATAATATGGAAAATATTCTGTTTACTATATGAAGACAATTTACCACATGAGTAGCTCTAATATTAATGGTCAAGGCAACATATTTGGTGGAAAAAAGAAACTTCAGTGACATTGTCTCTTAAAAGTGACAGTTTTTGTTGTTACATTTTAACGAGCATTTTTTATTCTAATCAATGATATTTTTAAAAAAAACACAAATTAGCTTTTAATCTTCATTTATGTCCATCAATAAAGAAGTCCGAGAGCACTGAAAAGCAATACCATTTTTGGAGACCTTTAGTGCACCTTTATTAATGTTTTGGTCAGGGTTTTGTACTATTTTTATAGTAAATATGTTATATGTTGACCACTTTCAAATAATGATTAACTTGTCCACCAATACAATGGTTTAAATATGAAACTCCTATGTGTATTTGACATTTACATGCCACTGTGAACTTAATATTTTAGCTTTTTTGCATGTGACACTTGATCATGTTATTTCAGAATCATTTATTTCTGCTTTCCAGAATACCAGAGCGAAGAAAGGCCGAGTGAAGAGGTCCGAGTTTAAAGTATGAATTGGGTGGCAGCATTTCAGAGAAGGGATATATCGAGTAGTCACAAAGACAAAGGGTGGAAGATCTAGAATAATAAAATACAAACTTGAAGACAATTTAACAGTTGACGACATAAAAGAAAAATCAAAAACCTATTTTTTACAGATGGAATGAGTTTGTATGGAAAAGATGATGATCTCGATACAACACTTGCTACATATTCTGGACAAGCTATCATTTTCTTTCAGGATGTAAACGAAAATCCCTGTAGTTTTGCAGACTACCTGAAATCATATGGCATGTTTGCCTCATAATGCCATCTCTACTTGCGAACAATCCAAAGGATGTCTTGAAGAACGGTTCAATGAAACTGTGCAAATACTTTACAATTAACAATTGTCCCGCAAGAAAAATTCAGATTAAATATACTAATTAACAACCATATCTTTATGCAGAACACAACAGCAGAGTAAGTTGCAACTCATATTCCAGCTGCTTTGGTGTATCAGGACTACCTAGCAAAATAATGAAACATATGATGTATTTGATGATGGATTCATGCATTTTATTAGTTGAAATTATGTCAAACCTCCCCACTACAAGTGACATGATAGTAGAATGTGAAATTACTAATGACATGTCGGTTGATGAAGCAGTTGAAATGGAGACTGTTCTTCCTGTCATACAAACCATGAATGACGTAAATCAAACTACAAGTACAAAGAAGCTGAAAACAACTTTAATATCCAGTGGAGTCAGCAAAGATAAACCATTAAAATGGAGACTGTTGTTCCTGTCATACAAACTGAATGAAACAAACCAAACCACAAGTACAAGCGAAAATGTCAATTCAATTGATACAAAGCAGTATGGAGGGACACATTATTCGACCCATATATTAAAACCATCATCTTCATCAACAGTATCTGTTACCAAAGTAAGTCTGGCAGATGTCAATTTGGGTGTAGAGATAAGAAGAGGAGCATTTGGTGTGGTGTATAAAGGAAAATGGGTAGGGACAGGTGTGGCAGTTAAAGAAATTGCTATAAAACGTATGGAATTTGTAAAACAATTTATAAATCGAGAACTCTGTTTGCACAGCAAGGTGAGGCACCCAAATATTGTATTGTTGATGGCATATGCCACAGAAAACAATAAATTATATTTAGTTTCGGAACTCATTGGTGGAAACACCTTGGATAATGTGCTCTTTGATGGTAGAAGTGAAGTTATGATCATGGCAATAAAAAAGAGTGTGTCTAAGAAAATATCACAAGCTGTTGCATAATTTCATTCCAGTGATACTTCATCGAGATATCAAACTGGAAAACATCCTTGCTGCAGATAAGTTTATAGTTGTATAGCTATGCGACATAGCCTTAGCAAATTGAGGTTTTAATTTAAAGAAAAAGTGAAAACACAATGACAGACGTCTGGAGCTTGTCCTGTACATTGGTAGAAATATTCTGTGAAATGCCAATCTGGAACAACCCAGAGGACAATGATAACGACAATGTACAGTACATAAACGACAGAATGAAAATAAAAGCCAAACCTGCTGGTTTACATTTACTTGACAGTCTAGTTGACATCAAGATCTTGAATATGTTGGATACAGGACTGTGCTACAGAGCTGATGAAAGGCCACAAGCACTTAACATAATTTATTATTTTGTGTAGTTTGTAGTGAGACAATATTCAGTAAAAAAATAACTTTTAACTGTTTCTTAGTGTTCGTTCATGTGGGGTAAGAATTTGAAGTAAAACTCTCTTTGTGTAAAACTATTTTTTTCTAAGTGGAAAACAGGGCTACCGGTACCTGTATCGTGACTGTCTTGTTTCAAATTTTGTTAGGCTCAGGGCTCCAGGTAGGGGTGTATTAGATTATGTTATGTTAAATGTCACTATACCGACATTATAATTAAACAAATGTTGACAAAGTTATCATGAATCATCACCTGTAAGATTATCTAACCCGCATGTGTACACCAAAGTAGCACAGACCGGCTATTATGCATATTTTACCAATAAAATATTTATTTTAAAAGCGTTCAGTTACATACAAATACATTGGAGTTATGCATAAATAATAATATTTATTATTCCATTTTTGAATAGACGGCAGTCTTCTTGGCGTGTTTACTCATCTTCATTAAGCTACTCATTTATACAAACAGCAGATCATGTATTTCAGACCATTGATATACTTTTAGCTCAGCTGAGCAAAGCTCAGGGTGAGCTATTCTGATCGCCCTGTGTTCACCGTCCTTAAACGTTTTGTTGTGTGCACACCAGCACCTGCATTTATAAATGGATCTACACCAAACTTACATAGTAGTTATATAACCATGATATCTCGGACAAATCGGTAAATTAATGCCAGAGTGATGGCCTTTGAAACTGTAGAAATTGCACTATTTGACCGTGTGTGCACTCAGGCACTTGTATTTAACATTTAATTCTCATCAGACATACACAGTAGTTTTATAACCATAATATCGAAAAAGTAATCAAATCGGGTAATTAATGTAAGTTTTGACCCTTGAATCGGCAAAATTGTGTTTTTAGAAATAAATAAAGTGTAATAACCAAAACACCTTGGTGTCGCTTTGATAACAGGACATATAGTGCAGATATGATCAAAAGTAACCAGATATTGGTAAAACACAATTATCTTTCTCAAATGAAACAACTTTGGACCTGCAATCACAATAATTGTTACATAATAGAATTGACTGTATTTAATACAAAGTATTATATTGAATAAAGTACCATGTTAATAAGTGGCAACTGGCGAAACCTACCACGAAATTTTTCGCGGTCAGTCAATGACTATATTTTGTTGCGGTAATGTCAAGGTCAAAGGTAAAGGTGTACGCTAAGCTGCGTTATCCGCTATCCAGGCAGTAACAGTCCTCTTTTAATGGAGAGATTTGCCATGGTCACTAGATGACACCTACTTACTTGTTTAAACGGTCGGTGTCACGTTAACACTGACAGATTAAGCTTACAGTCCTGAAATGTCTATGGAAAGTTAGTCATGGTCAGTTGATTCTATCGTTACTGGAGTGATTGGGTTGAAGCTCAATATCACTGTGACATGAAGGTTAATAGAGCGATCGATAAGGAGCATATACAACTGTGTTTTAAAAATAAGTATTTTGAGAATTCATCAAACGAACATTCTGGCCAAGTTTGAAGACGATATATCATAATAATGTCAAAAGGCTTTGCTTCATCTAGTGACTCCATGGGTCGTGAGTTCGATCCACGTCTGGCCACAGTCTCAGCGATGATTGATAAATGACATTTCGTATCATTGTCAGTCGTCTCTCATCGCCAATTTGAAGTGAGAAAGAGTGGCCACCGAATGCATAAACATGCCACTGCATATTCAAATAAACAAAACATTTAGTGACATTTTTTCTTTTTCATTTGTCCTTGGTGAACCCTTTTTGCAGGAAGAAAAGCCTTGTAATTTAGTCATTTTTAAGATTTTTCTACTATCGCAAAACTATCCTTGTAAGATACTTATTCAAATAAAATTGACCAAATATCAAAATGGTATTAAAACATGGTCACATTAAGATATATGCTTTAATATAAAACAATTCAACATAAAGTTTTTAACCAAACTTTGACAGATCCAGGACGAATTCGACAAAAAAAAACAATGAGCCATATCAGACTAGTTAGGGTCTTGGATAAGGAAATTCTCACTGATGCACCACTATATGGATAAATGAGAAAATATAGAACAGAAATGTAATAATATACAATAGAGGACTGAATACAAATATAAAAATATTGAATATTGCAACGTTTGCCACTACAACATTTCACGTTTCTAGAACAATAAAACCCACTTTTATTGTTTAATTTTGTGTATTGAATATTAGCTTTATATGGCAATTGAAATATTACATCATCGTTATGGCCGCCGAATTGCTATATGTCACGTTTACAGGTGCTATATCTGAGTAAAACCCAATACGCTACACCTCCGGCCATCCGCTAGAACCGACACGTGTGGTCTGTTCCCGTAAAGATTTGAGTCCAAAGCGGTATGGAACGAGGGTGTACAAACATGACGTCAGAATCAGACACGTAGACTCCTCTCTTTTCATATATTAACAATGCTTAGATTTCATTATACGTTATAACAGAAAAAAAGTCAGTACGTCTAATCAAATGAAACACATTCATGCATTTTCGATTATTATAAATTAAAAAAAGTATACGTAATTGTACCCTCCGGATCTAGTGTTCTAAGTAGTAGCAATACGTTATTTCTCTTTACATTCAGATGATCATCTTTTTTAGTCGCTGCCGCATGCTACGATATCCAATACAAATTACATCTTTCACAGTATCCAGCAGTGTGTATGTGTTTCGCCTGCACAATGACTGCTGCTTTAGTATACGTTTTAAGTGGCTAACACTTATTCAGATATTATGTCGACAGGGAGTTACAAAGTTATTTCAGCAGAAGTCTTGATTGATGAACTCAACTTTAGACAGCCCGGCATCTACTGCTGGTAAGTTATCAGGCACCACGGCGCACGCAAGCGTTACTTTCAACATAATTAGTAGTGTGGTTACTATTACGTGACCCATGGTCCTGCTTGTACTGATCTGAAACAGAAGATAAACCGTGAATGCATTTGCGAATGCACATACGTAACCATGAGGAATTTTGTCAAACACCCTTCCAATCATATGTCGTGATGGGAAATGGAAACCTGACCGGTCACATACCGTGACTCTTTTTCATATATAGATATAGATCTCTTTAATTACCTCCACTGAATGGAGAGTGACATGGTTTTAATACAAACATACGAGCATACAGAACAGAAAAGTCACAAATATATAAACACATACATGTTATTTACATGCAAAACTATACAAATGTTCAATAGCTAGATGTACCAACTAATTGAGTCTTAGAGAGACGAAACACACGTCTCAAACATGACAAGACCTCGACCTGTACTAAAATACATCTAATTATATGCAAGTACACATGCAAAAACATCAGTCATATTTTAGTCAGTTTGTACCCAGCAATCAATCTTATCGAAACGAAACACAAGGCTCGAATTAGGTACGAAATCGATCGCTACGGAAATACATATTGAAACATAACTACAAAGGTCACTTTTCTTTAGCTTAAGACAGCACGTACACTGATTGAAAAAGAAAAAAAGAAGCTCAGTTTTTCAGAACTAGTTTGTACCTAACAATTTATCTTGGTGAATCGAAACACAAGGCTCAAACTAGCTGTCGTAATCAGAGTGTTCTATTGAAATACAATAACATATGACACCTTCATTTAGCTTACACCATTACATGATACGTTTATGGCATGCTGTCACAGTAGCTAACATAACTGTTTCACTATACAAGGACTATTCTCTAAATAGCATTCAACTACCAACACATGACATATATGGCAAACCCGGTTTTGTTGATGGAAAAAACCTTACATTTAATCTGAGTAGAACCACCGTCCTTCCGCAAGTAACTGGCAAACTCTTTCATATAAAAACGACCTCAGAAGTGAGAGGGAGACGCGAACCCACGTGACCTCAGAAGTGAGAGGTTAGTCGTCGTTAGACAACAGTGCCAAAGATCACTCGGCCAGGTAGACCCGTAGAACGCATATAAGCAAGTTGCATCATGAAATAAATCACATACGGATATTTTTTTTATTAAAAAAGCTGTAGTGTGTTCGAGATGCAGGTTGTGAAGCAGTTTAAATAAGTCTACACTATATTGACTTAATAATCTATACGGTAATGCACAAGCGATATTTGAGTAATAGAAAACTTGACAGGAAACGTAAATAGATTAAATAAATTACCTGTTGATTTGTCCAACATATGTCTTCGTTCCTTGCCGGTTACCTTATAGTATTAAATATAAAGTGTAATAAATAAGATTTAAATATTAAGTATTAATATTTAATATTTCATATTTACTATTTATGTATTAAGTAATAATATTTAATATTTAATAATAATATTTAAGTATTAAGTTATAATATGTAAGTATGAAGTTATAGTACTTAAGTTTTAATAAATAATATTTAATTTTTAACTATTAAGTAATGACTTTTAAATGTAGGCTTCATGTAAGGGACCATAAATACTATGTGCTTCCGAACCCGAGTAAGCTACATGTAACGGACCATAAATTCTATGTGATTCCGAACCCGAGTAAGCTACATGTAACAGACCATAAATACTATGTGCTTCCGAACCGGAGTAAGCTACATGTAACAGACCACAAATACTATGTGCTTCCGAACCGGAGTAAGCTACATGTAACAGACCATAAATACTATGTGATTCCGAACCCGAGTAAACTTCATATAACGGACCATAAATACTATGTGATTCCGAACCCGAGTAAACTACATGTAACAGACCATAAATACTATGTGATTCCGAACCCGAGTAAACTACATGTAACGGACCATAAATACTATGTGCTTCCGAACCCGAGTAAACTACACGTAACGGACCATAAATACTATGTGCTTCCGAACCCGAGTAAACTACATGTAACGGACCATAAATACTATGTGATTCCGAACCCGAGTAAGCTACATGTAACAGACCATAAATACTATGTGATTCCGAACCCGAGTAAGCTACATGTAACAGACCATAAATACTATGTGCTTCCGAACCCGAGTAAGCTACATGTAACAGACCATAAATACTATGTGCTTCCGAACCCGAGTAAGCTACATGTAACAGACCATAAATACTATGTGATTCCGAACCCGAGTAAGCTACATGTAACTGACCATAAATACTATGTGCTTCCAAACCAGAGTAAACTACATGTAACAGACCATAAATACTATGTGATTCCGAACCCGAGTAAACTACATGTAACAGACCATAAATACTATGTGATTCCGAACCCAAGTAAACTACATGTAACAGACCATAAATACTATGTGATTCCGAACACGAGTAAACTACATGTAACAGACCATAAATACTATGTTATTCCGAACCCGAGTAAACTACATGTAACAGACCATAAATACTATGTGCTTCCAAACCAGAGTAAACTACATGTAACAGACCATAAATACTATGTGATTCCGAACCCGAGTAAACTACATGTAACAGACCATAAATACTATGTGATTCCGAACCCGAGTAAGCTACATGTAACGGACCATAAATACTATGTGATTCCGAACCCGAGTAAGCTACATGTAACGGACCATAAATACTATGTGATTCCGAACCCGAGTAAGCTACATGTAACGGACCATAAATACTATGTGCTTCCGAACCCGAGTAAACTACATGTAACGGACCATAAATACTATGTGATTCCGAACCCGAGTAAGCTACATGTAACAGACCATAAATACTATGTGATTCCGAACCCGAGTAAGCTACATGTAACTGACCATAAATACTATGTGATTCCGAACCCGAGTAAGCTACATGTAACAGACCATAAATACTATGTGATTCCGAACCCGAGTAAGCTACATGTAACAGACCATAAATACTATGTGATTCCGAACCCGAGTAAACAACATGTAACAGACCATAAATACTATGTGCTTCCAAACCAGAGTAAACTACATGTAACAGACCATAAATACTATGTGATTCCGAACCCGAGTAAACTACATGTAACAGACCATAAATACTATGTGATTCCGAACCCGAGTAAGCTACATGTAACGGACCATAAATACTATGTGATTCCGAACCCGAGTAAGCTACATGTAACGGACCATAAATACTATGTGATTCCGAACCCGAGTAAGCTACATGTAACGGACCATAAATACTATGTGCTTCCGAACCCGAGTAAACTACATGTAACGGACCATAAATACTATGTGATTCCGAACCCGAGTAAACTACATGTAACAGACCATAAATACTATGTGATTCCGAACCCGAGTAAACTACATGTAACGGACCATAAATACTATGTGATTCCGAACCCGAGTAAGCTACATGTAACGGACCATAAATACTATGTGATTCCGAACCGGAGTAAGCTACATGTAACGGACCATAAATACTATGTGCTTCCGAACCCGAGTAAGCTACATGTAACGGACCATAAATACTATGTGCTTCCGAACCCGAGTAAGCTACATGTAACGGACCATAAATACTATGTGATTCCAAACCCGAGTAAGCTACATGTAACGGACCATAAATACTATGTGATTCCGAACCCGAGTAAGCTACATGTAACGGACCATAAATACTATGTGATTCCGAACCCGAGTAAGCTACATGTAACGGACCATAAATACTATGTGCTTCCGAACCCGAGTAAACTACATGTAACGGACCATAAATACTATGTGATTCCGAACCCGAGTAAACTACATGTAACGGACCATAAATACTATGTGATTCCGAACCCGAGTAAACTACATGTAACGGACCATAAATACTATGTGATTCCGAACCCGAGTAAGCTACATGTAACGGACCATAAATACTATGTGATTCCGAACCCGAGTAAGCTACATGTAACAGACCATAAATACTATGTGCTTCCGAACCCGAGTAAACTACATGTAACAGACCATAAATACTATGTGATTCCGAACCCGAGTAAACTACATGTAACAGACCATAAATACTATGTGATTCCGAACCCGAGTAAACTACATGTAACGGACCATAAATACTATGTGATTCCGAACCCGAGTAAACTACATGTAACGGACCATAAATACTATGTGATTCAGAACCCGAGTAAGCTACATGTAACGGACCATAAATACTATGTGCTTCCGAACCAGAGTAAACTACATGTAACGGACCATAAATACTATGTGATTCCAAACCCGAGTAAGCTACATGTAACGGACCATAAATACTATGTGATTCCGAACCCGAGTAAGCTACATGTAACGGACCATAAATACTATGTGATTCCGAACCCGAGTAAGCTACATGTAACGGACCATAAATACTATGTGATTCCGAACCCGAGTAAGCTACATGTAACGGACCATAAATACTATGTGATTCCGAACCCGAGTAAACTACACGTAACAGACCATAAATACTATGTGATTCCGAACTGGAGTAAGTTTCATGTAACAGACAATAAATACTATGTGCTTCTGAACCGGAGTAAGCTTCATGTAACAGACCATAAATCATATTTGCTTCCGAACCGGGGTAAGCTACACGTAACGGACCATAAATACTATGTGATATCGAACCCGAGTAAACTACATGTAACAGACCATAAATACTATGTGATTCCGAACCCGAGTAAGCTACATGTAACAGACAATAAATACTATGTGATTCCGAACCCGAGTAAGCTACATGTAACTGACCATAAATACTATGTGCTTCCGAACCCGAGTAAGCTACATGTAACAGACCATAAATACTATGTGATTCCGAACCCGAGTAAACTACATGTAACAGACCATAAATACTATGTGCTTCCGAACCCGAGTAAGCTACATGTAACAGACCATAAATACTATGTGCTTCCGAACCCGAGTAAGCTACATGTAACGGACCATAAATACTATGTGATTCCGAACCGGAGTAAACTACATGTAACAGACCATAAATACTATGTGATTCCGAACCCGAGTAAGCTACATGTAACGGACCATAAATACTATGTGCTTCCGAACTGGAGTAAGTTTCATGTAACAGACAATAAATACTATGTACTTCTGAACCGGAGTAAGCTACATGTAACTGACCATAAATACTATGTTATTCCGAACCCGAGTAAGCTACATGTAACAGACCATAAATACTATGTGATTCCGAACCCGAGTAAGCTACATGTAACAGACCATAAATACTATGTGATTCCGAACCCGAGTAAACTACATGTAACGGACCATAAATACTATGTGATTCCTAACCCGAGTAAGCTACATGTAACAGACCATAAATACTATGTGATTCCGAACCCGAGTAAACTACATGTAACAGACCATAAATACTATTTGCTTCCAACCGGACTAAGCTACATGTAACGGACCATAAATACTATGTGATTCCGAACCGGAGTAAACTACATGTAACAGACCATAAATACTATGTGATTCCGAACCCGAGTAAGCTACATGTAACGGACCATAAATACTATGTGCTTCCGAACTGGAGTAAGTTTCATGTAACAGACAATAAATACTATGTACTTCTGAACCGGAGTAAGCTACATGTAACGACCATAAATACTATGTGCTTCCGAACCCGAGTAAGCTACATGTAACGGACCATAAATACTATGTGCTTCCTAACCCGAGTAAGCTACATGTAGCAGACTATATATTATATGTGTTTCCGGAGTTGTGTAGACTGTATTTAACAGACCATAAATACTATGTGCTTCGCAAGCTCCCTGCAGATTAATTTGTGAATAATAATATTTAAATATTAAGTTATAATATTTAAGTTTTTATTAATAACATTTAAATATTAAGTACTAATATTTCAATTATAAATGTCCCTCCTGTGCTTCCGTACACTCGACTATGGAATTGATGTTTGTTACATAAGCACGGCGGTGAAACACGGCAATCAAAATAATGTTAAAATTTAATCACACATAAACTGCCGTTTAAAACGGGTTGTTGTTATATGAAATGCGTTTTACATATATGTTTATACTTGTATATGGTATATTTCTTGATTTAAATTCACACGTTTTTGCGGGCAGAAATATGTTTGTGCTCAGTTAATAATACATGAGCACACATTTATTGTTTTCTAATCACGTGACTCAGATATGTTACATATGTACGTTGCATCTGGTCTTATATAATATACGATATAATTGGCAACACAGTGATATATATCTCCCTTTCCAAAAATTACTTAAGTATAAATCAAGTAGAATCTTGTAACACGTATCTTCACGTTGGATTTCATAAACTATTGACGATTATTTACTTACATCATTTCAATATACAAATTAGTCCCACACCCCTTTGCTTTATGTGTCCCACATCTCGTCGGAGTGTGACACGAGCCGCTTTTTGTGTGACTTTAATCTTCTGGTAGGAGAAGATAAATATTTATCAAGTCCACAATGCATGTTATGGCTCTTTAAATTAGATATGTTTGATTCGTCTAAGAAGCAATAATTTCATAATCGGAGAAAAATAATTAAGTTTTGCATCAAATCAGCACAGGCTCACTACCATCTCAATCGTACATACCCGGTCAATTCCGTCATGCTTTGATATCCAATTAGGATAATCGGCGAGTTGCTCCGAATACACTCGTTTATTGTTATTTGATGTGTAATCTGCATTTCACGAATTATAAGAATTATTTGTTAATGTGATATAGCTGTTATATATCACATTTAAAATCCTATTGCCTTCTGAAAATGAGTTCTTATAGCTGTTATGACTTTCTTTTGAGTCGTTTTCACTGGATTCTTAAAATGTATCCCTTGTATACCTAATACCGCGATATACCTATTACCGCGAATGCCCGTATAATAACAATCTTGGAAGACATGCGCAAAGTTCCAATTTCCGTTAGCGTCAGCATTTGATTGCATTTAGTATCGGCAACTGTTTTTACTCAGCACACTTAAATAACCTTATTACTGTTTAGTATTGATGCCATTCTTTACATGGTTGACATTTTTTAGACTCGCAGTACTAGGTATGACCAGTATATATTGAATATATCACTACCATGTATATTGTGAAAAACTAACGATTCGTTGATATGCAAATGATGCGAGACGTCCAGGGTATACAATCACCAACATATGAGAGATACAGTGTATCATTGTAATACTACTGGGCAATGGTGTGCAGAGAAAGAATTCATCAACCCAATTGCTTCGATATATAACTTTTTGAGGTTTATCAACAAGTGTTTTATTTTCTAGTCTTATATAAGATACAGTCGATATAAAGACAGTACTAAATAGATGCTCATCATTAAATCACTGTTGGGGACCGCTTCCCGTACATAGAAAGAGATTTCATAAACTAAATTACAACTCATATTTGAATATTTGGGGATTAACTTTAATATGGTTTGTGATTGATACAGATCATAGTTCATATGTAATTATATAGTATATACTTGCCTGACTTACAGTGCCGAAATTGGCCGAACTGGAATATATATCAACATGACAATATGGTTCAAAATGAGGCAAATGGGTGTATTGGGTATTACAATTTATATCTCGAAATTATACTCTTGTAAGTTTTTAATATTGATTTTTAATATATGTGGCCGATGGTGGTTAAATCAATCAAGAACTAAGATCAGTGAGGGGTTTATCGGGTTTAATGCAGTCTTATACGCTGTTTACACTATAGACAAAAACCTGCAACGACACAGTACGATACGCAAATTACAAGACACGAAAACAACGGTTACGATAAACTTCAAACAATTTCACACGATACATAATTCATACATTTCACATAATACAAATACAGTTTTAAATGAGAATGAAAATACAAATAGTTTCTTACCAGGCTGATTTAGTAAGAAGTGAAACAAGACAATTTCTTATATTAGAAGATCTGTGAAGATTTTCTATATGTCCTTATCGTTCAGCTGTCAGAAGAAAAGTGCCTAGATGGTTAGTTTGGCGGGAATTGGAAATTGTTAATTTACCCATCATGCAATATTTACCCATCATGCAATAAAAATCGCTCACTCCTCGCTCACTCATTCGCTCAATTACTTTATGTAAAACATTCATGTATACAAACAGATACACTGACACCGCAACACAAAACATTGAAAAGGACTGTACATCTTTTTACACACGCCAGAGTGATTGTAACCGGGAGGCTCGCAACTTAATCTAGAATACCTAATGTGGCCAAAGGCAACCCCTGGTCACATATATTATTTTACGTTCTTAATTTCAAAATGAATACAAGTATTCCATTGCACCGATGTTGGTTGAAATCAAAATTTTAATCCACGTATGTATTACGGTAGTTATTATTGCATTCAAATCAACATGTACGCAATGTGCTTGTGATATGTTTCAATTGAACATAGACCTCCTTTCTTATATTAAGTTTCATTACAATAAAAAGATCATAGTGACCGAGTTGTCTGTTTAGAAATATGTTTCAATATCACTCTCCACTCACCGCTGAGATCATGGGTTCACGCCTAGCTCGGTCCAAAAACAGTATTTGAGGACATTTATCAGCTAGTTACTGAAGTAATGTGGTTCTATTTAGATTCATTATCGTCTACTTCAATTAATAAGTTTTGATATGTTTGCATTGTTTTGCATATAAAATGACATGATACCATTATTTGCTTCATAAAACAAATCGATCAAAAACATAAAACAGGTATTTTTACTGAAACAGTTTTGTAAATGTTAGACATGAAATCCACTAACGTAACAATAAATACATCAATTAATACAGCACTATAGCTATACTCTCTCTATTAAGATACAATAATTATATACCTTCATAACGCCGTTGTTTATTCCTTAACATTTGATTGACAACCTTTCAAAGTAGGTGGATTTCAAAATTATGTATCTGCCAATAATGAACAGATGGAAATTCAGTTCAAGATATTGTATATATATTGTATATATTGTATATATTTGATTCTATATACCCTTCAGAAGAATTTAACAATCTGTCTTCAATTCATTTAATTTAAAAAAGAAGGGGGAAAAAACAAATAGTATAAAATAGAGCACTATTTATGATCGTCAAATTTGATTCTAATATTATTAAAATTTAAATCAGTCTCCATGGCCGAGTGTCTAAGGCGCTGTCTTAAGATTATTTACCTCTCACCACTAAGGTTGTAGATTCGAGTCAATATTTTTTACAATCAAACTATTTAAACAAATTTATCAGTACAAAAGCGTCCAACGTTTATATTTGCTATGCCTAATTTACCAAATACTGACCAGCAATGTCTCTCACTTTGATATATAGGTTTAAGTGCATCAGATGTCTGCACTTGTGTAATTACGGTACTTAATTACATGTATGGAACCATTGTGTTACAATAGCTGACGTTATTACACTACACGGTTACTTTATAAAACAACAATGCTCTATTATTGGATGTGTGTTATATATTTACAAACTATAATTACTTAAAAGGAAAATTAAAGAAATCATAAATTTTAGATAATTTCTCTCAGAAGCATTATGTTAAAGACGTTCCATAATAAACAATCAATAAGTGTTCATCTTCTTTTTGATATTGACTTTTTCTTTTTATATATAATTAATATAAAACATAATAAAATTACCTTCTTACTCGTAAATGTGAGCTAAGAATATGCTGAGCTGATTGCAATTGTTAAAATGTGTACATTGATTTTTTACGTAAATGGGTTGTATATATGTTTTATACGCTATTACCATAGACGTAGTGCAGCTGGTCAGTTTCAGACATAGACAACGGTACGAATATTTAGATATGGCAATATCGTGTTACATTTGTTACTATCATAATTCTAATTTTAATACTTTTTATCAGTTTAAACAACTCACGGTTTATTTATATTTGTTATTTTTCAAATGAAAACAACATGTAACTCTACCTCGGATTTTAATTAATTTATAACAGATTTGTTGTATGATGTTACATAGTATGTACTGTACTGTACTGTACTGTACTGTACTGTACTGTACTGTACTGTACTGTACTGTACTGTACTGTACTGTACTGTACTGTACTGTACTGTGATTTATCATGTACATTGGGCATGCTCAGTATATTTCCGCCTTTTATTAGATAACCTGTTTATCGGTAGTCGGTGCTTATTAAAGCGTTTTACTAGAAACATCTTATATCAATCCCACGCTCTGCGGTATATCTCATATATGAGAAGCATAGAATACAATAGATTTCTACATAAACAATTCTCGATTTTTTATAAGCTGTTGGATCAACTTAAGTTTGCTTCCCTTGTTATTTTGATAGGCTGGTATAATAATTTATAATTAATCTGCACACAACTCGTAACAGCCGCTTTCTTCTAAAGTATCTCTAGTAGGAAATCATGTGTGCCCGTTCATATTTCATGTTGCGCCCCCTCCCCCTAAACTGAAATCTTGGATCCGCCCCTGTATATTCAAATGATATCATGATAAGATTTTCTATCTAAACCACTATAATAACGTTTTGAGTGGCATCTATTAATAGGTTTAAGAGTTACCGTTGAGTGACTGGTCGGAAGTGGTAAACTCAGCCTTTGAACGTTAACAAAGTACGAAACAGATCTACTGGTGGATCGCCTTGGTTTAGTCAACTATCTCCGAAAACCGCTGTAACGTTGTAAACTGACCCCCATAGAATAATGACCCCCGGTCATTATTTTATATAGAATAATGACCCCTTTTCTATAAAATACTGACACCCCTTATAAAATAATGACCCCACCACCACCCCCGATTTTATCTATAAAATATTGACCCCCACCTAACCTATTACTGACATACTCTATATCAATTCAAGTCACTGTCGCGTTTCTATTGCTTATATTTGTTGTTGTTGTTGTTGTTTCTGCTGCTGCTGCGTCTACAGCTGACACAACAGCAGTATAACTTAGAGGCCCCGCTAAGAAATAAACGTACATCTATTGAAAAATGAAATTTAAAAGGGTTTTTATTTGAATTATCATTATTGTACTTAAAGAGAAGTATTACAATAATAGAAGATATACCTAAGTCGTTTTAAGGTTACTATAGAAATAGAGAGAACCGATATTTAGGCTGGAGGATAATTTGGTTTTGTTTACAAACAGTGTATTATCATCTTTTATTTGTCATCTGAAATTATTCTGGTCATGAAATATTTCACGGAAAGACCCCCTTTTTTATTTCATAAACTTGTTCGGATTTTCCTAGCAAAAAGACTGCGTAAGTCGTTAATAAATTGAATTGTTTTCCGTCGACCAAATCGTTCACCGAAGCTCGTATGGTGCTACTCTAAGATCAAAAGAATCGCGCATTTTTTAAAACATTTAACGCCCATCATAGTTACATTTTATGAAATTTCCGATTGACAACACTGACTTATATCATTCTGTTTCCCTTGTTAAGAGCATCCGAATGTTGTTTTTGAAATTAATCCAGCCAAAAAAATAAGCCAATTTTACTCCAGATACTTTAATTTTTCATTAATTAATTGTACGAAACAGCCCTTTGCTAAACAAAAAAGGAATATAAAAGATATGAATCGTACAAAATGAAGGGGAGGTGTCCTTGTATATGAATACCAAATATCAGGGCAATACGATATCTTTACTTTTCGACCATTATTACGTCGACCGACGTCAAAGAAGACTGGCAAGCCACATTAATTCACTCTATTCTTCGAATTGCGGTGGCATAACAACGCATCTTAAAAACCAGCTATCCCAGTTGAGGCCGAACTACGCATCTTCTTTTAAATATTTACCACTTTTGTGAGCCTCGGTGGCGCAATGGTAGCGCCCTTGCTTATTAAAGTAGATAGGTCTCACCAAAGGGATATTGTTTCGCCGTATCAAACCTTTGCCAATAGAAACAGATGACCTAATGGAAGAGGGATACATAAAGGAATCCTTTTGCAACTTGGAACCCCTGCAACTTTCAAGATACACGGTAGAACATACTTAGAACATAGATCACGAAACTCCTGCTTTAAAGGTGCGTGACTTTTTGTTTAGAACATGTTTTAGATCTAAATCTTTTTGTTACCTATAAAAGTTTCATGCTTCAAGTATTTCAACAGGCTTAAGTTTTATTTTTCCAAGATTTTTCCAAGATTCGGTGAGATAGTACCTTTAACAGCCTCGTAACTTTGTGGCATCGCATTATATGCAAGGTATAACGTATAATTATGTTACGCATACATGTATATACTTCTTAATTTACCTTCTGTACAATGTAGTGTAAGCATTCTGGAACTTATAGTAATGGTGATTTTGTCCGAAATTTTAGAGGAAACATCATTTTGTTATTGTATCCTACATGTTGCACTAATTTCGTAATAGCATGGGCTCGCGGGCTCATTACGAAAAAATGCTATTGACGGTAAAATAGTTCATTTTCTGGAGTGCAAGATTGTAAAAAGGCAACTTATACGTGGAAAAGCACAATGTTTTATGCCACCCCTGAAAGTGATGTCAAATACCCTTAACCTTCATTATGTCACCTATATGTCACGCATATATACCTCAAAAAATAGGCGAAACGGGTGTGGGGTAGCCCAGTGGTTTTATTACCTGTGACGCTCCTCGTCGTTAGAAATTATTCAAATTTCAGTATATTGTTGAAGAGACATCCTCCTTTGGATTTTGGGTATTTTTGTCACTTTTCAGTCGTTTTTAAGTAGAAAAAGTCAACAATTATATCAATATAAGGCATAAAATATGCAAATCGGTTGTGGGGAAGTCCCATGTTTTATGACCTGTGACGCCCATGACAATAAGATGTTGTTCGAATTATATTGAAATATAGGCATTCCCCTGGAGATTTGGGTGATTTTTGTCACTTTTCAAGAGCTTTTAAGGAACACGTCTTGAGCAATAATTATACCCCTTTATAACAGCCAAAGCCATTGCACAATATGTTAACTAAGTTTCTGTTACGATACCCGTCACGACTTATATATAAAGTTGTAATGTGTTTTTAAAGAAACCAGGGAAGCCAGGATCACTTCTTAGAAAAAAAATCAAGGGCTGCAGTCGAATGACAGCCATATCTCCCGCCGATGCCATTATTCTATGGGGGTCAGTTTACAACGTTACACCGGCAGTTTGTCACAGGTTCACGTCGACCTGATGCGGGGAAACCCTTGACGGCATATTTTGATGTCTATAGTCAATTATTTACTTGAGACAGATATAGATTTAATTTCTTTTTACTTTTTACTTGATTGAGTTTCATCTAACATTATTTAGTATTTTTAAAGCTCCAATCGATCATGTGTGCATTAGTAGAGGTTTAAAACGTACGAATCGAATATGTCTGTAAAACGAAAGTAGAAGTGAAATTGTCAATAAAAACATTAATCAGTTCAGAATAACCATTGATAACTGTTGTATAAGTAATTTTGTTTAAAAAGGCTTATAATTAATTGACTTTTTACTAATACTTAGTGAGAAATACTGTTTGATGGATTGATTGAATATTTAGCGTCATTTTTATGCCATCGAGGGCTAACAAACGAACAGTTAACCTAACAACTGTTTCCTGGGATTTACCAGTACTCGAGCACATCTCGTCTCCGCAAGTTACTGATAACTTTCCCACTTGAATCAGTGTTGAGAGACGAATGATAATGAGACACAATGTCGCATATCAATCATCACGGCGGGTGATTCGAACTAACGACCCCTGGATTGATAGTCAGACGCGTAACCGACAAGCGTCATATGTCAAAGGACTTTTAAGGTTTGTGTCGATGTCGGTTTAAATGTCACGGATTCTCCCCTACAGGGTCACAGTTTCTGGTCGACACTATTGGCAAGACTACACATATCTTCTATCGAAGATTCCTCGCTGTATTGTGATCTGGGTGTAATTGTATTAATAACTGCGCGTGCTTATACAAACACCTCTACAGATATTGTCGTAATTGTATTAATAAATGCGCGTGCTTATACAAACACCTCTACAGATATTGTCGTAATTGTATTAATAAATGCGCGTGCTTATACAAACACCTCTACAGATATTGTCGTAATTGTATTAATAAATGCGCGTGCTTATACAAACACCTCTACAGATATTGTCGTAATTGTATTAATAAACGCGCGTGCTTATACAAACACCTCTACAGATATTGTCGTAATTGTATTAATAAATGCGTGTGCTTATACAAACACCTCTACAGATATTGTCGTAATTGTATTAATAAACGCGCGTGCTTATACAAACACCGATACAGATATTGTCGTAATTGTATTAATAAATGTGCGTGCTTATACAAACACCGATACAGATATTGTCGTAATTGTATTAATAAATGCGTGTGCTTATACAAACACCTCTACAGATATTGTCGTAATTGTATTAATAAACGCGCGTGCTTATACAAACACCGATACAGATATTGTCGTAATTGTATTTATAACTGCGCATGCTTATACAAACACCTCTACAGATATTGTCGTAATTGTATTAATAAACGCGCGTGCTTATACAAACACCTCTACAGATATTGTCGTAATTGTATTAATAAACGCGCGTGCTTATACAAACACCTCTACAGATATTGTCGTAATTGTATTAATAAACGCGCGTGCTTATACAAACACCTCTACAGATATTGTCGTAATTGTATTAATAAACGCGCGTGCTTATACAAACACCTCTACAGATATTGTCGTAATTGTATTAATAAACGCGCGTGCTTATACAAACACCTCTATAGATATTGTCGTATTTTTTTAAAGACTTGCTTTACAATTCACAATTTCCTAAATACATGTACTTACATGATTATATACTCTAATACAACGAGTCACAGATGTAACGTGACTGGACCTGGAGTAAGGTACCTTTTATAATGAAAAGTGTCCTGTCAGTTTAAGCCAATGAAATGCTATATATTAATTAGGGGTGATTTCTTGACCAATCATTTCATAGCGTGTTAGCTGCGAAAAAGGGGCATCTACATAAAAATAATACGATTAGGCTTAAACTAATCCCAAGAAACCCCAATTTTATACATCTATAACATGTTGTTACATTAATTTACGTGTATCGACTACCTTTGATTAAACTGATTTTTTTATAATTGATTATGTGATTACACTTTATGATTGACCATCGTATATGGCCATTGTAGTTATAAATTATACATCCATAAAATTATTACTAAACATCGCATGTATACTCATTATTACGGTGTCCCTCGTCATCCACAGAACATTCAAAGATAACCCACGACTCAGCTTTGGGTTGAATAAAATGCAATCGAAAAACTCACAAAGAGATGGAAATATTAAAAATTGATGTCGGACAAGACTTCTTTGAAATGAGGTATCTCATAACCTATGTCAACAATCATATAAAGAAATATTTTGATTTAAAATCGCTGCGTCACTTTGTGATAATGGCGGCGACCATATTGAAAAAAAAAAGAACAAGCAATGTTGTCAATATTTTTAACACTTCTGTACAATATTCCAGATATGTTCTGTGATATGTACGTCATCATTCACATTTTCTTTGATAATGAATTTCAATAGAAATTTTCGTTATTTGCTTATAATAAGAATATGCATGAATGATTGGGAATCCATCCATCCATCCATCCATCCATCCATCCGGATATCCATCGTTTGAACAAATTAGGTGTACCTGATAAAATCAACATATAAATATTAATTATAATTGTATACCAATCATTACGGTTACTGGGTAACGCAATAACAAAGTCAGATACAGAGTGATATTTGTATGGACTAATGGTGGAATCATGCTGATACCAACAATGTTCTGATATACCCATATATCACTATCATAATTAACCAAAGTGTTACACAGATATGTAACATTGGACATTCTGCCAGAAGCGTTCCAAGTCATTATAGATAAATATGCACTTTTTATATTAATGAACGTCTGCAATTAGCACATCATAAATGTTTCCGCTTGTAAAGTTGTTCGGTGATCACAGCCCTGTGTGCGGCTATAACAACATCGGACATCTCGGGCGTCCCATATAGAATGTCCCCTGGACACAGGTACACGCCAGCCACTAATGTCGTCTAATGACTAGTTTCCACTATGTCAACCGGAAGGGCTGGTGAACCTAGTGTCGCTGCGCAAGTCTGCGTTCTCCATTGTTTGCAGGCAGTTCCGCGCAACCAAAACCCAGAGTCCAACATCAGAACCGCATTCTTATTAGGGGATTTATCACCGGCGCAGAGCGCCGGTGAAAATCACCGGAACGGCATTGTACACGCGTCCGTTAAATTACAAGTGATGCTTATTTATTTTTTGTATTTCCGGTTTATACACTGGTAAGTCAAGGACTGTAACCCGTACAACTTAAATGGTTGGTTCTCACGGTTAGTAAAAAATGGTGCAGGACGGCAACCAAAATATGAACAAGAGGAGTTAGCTCCCTTGACAAAAAAAGTGCACGTTTGGCTAAACCAAATAACTTACTCTTTCCATACTTCAAAAAGGAGTTCGATAGGTATATGAAGAAATGTTAAGGTTATACGCATTAGTACGTTACATACACGATGTTTTTTTTATGATTTAACAATATATATGTATATACAAGTCATGTATACTTATTGAAAGTAATTGATAAATAACAGTTTCGAATCTGCCATCCGAACAACATGACCCCAGCTGAAGGACGCCAGCCAACATATTGTTATCTAGGATCTTAGTACAATTATACGTAGGTAAGGCTGATACACTTGTTATTTTTCCCGCTACGATAGGTGTAGTTTTTAATCAAATATTGTAGATGCACGGTCTTGGAAATATTGCCACTTACAAATAATGCCCCGTGGACAAGTAGTTTTCGTTACAGATCGTGACACCGTGACAGTTGTGTTGACATATCTGTATGAGACGTAATTAACACCGACAAAAAATGATGTCTTTAGTAAGTCAGTCTATGTTTGTTTACCCTCGCAGCTTTGCTCAAGGTATTTTGTCGTCTACATATACAATGTTAATTTTTGGAAGTATAAGAACCAATACTGTATTTATAACATGACTTGCCTTGTTGTTTCAAATAATTTTCTCTGGTAAAATTGATAAGGTAGGCCAGTTGTTAGCAGGGGTATTTTTTTTATTTATTAGTATGTGGTAAATCGTGTCGCCGTTGTAATGATACATTATTGCTTCAGGATCCAGGGGTCTCCAGTTTCATTCCGGGTTGGGTTTTATCACAGTGCCTTATGCGGGTAAGTAAATGAAAGTGTAGTGAATGTACATAGGTCACTTACAACATGTTAAGCTAGCTATTATAGCGTCGTTGTTGAAGTGCACTGACTGTATTGGAAGTTCAGCAATGAAGTACAGGGTTAGTACTCAGATGGGTGACGGCTGTCACTTTAATGGCGTCGAGCCTGTGTCTGCACAATCTCTCTTTCCTTGGGATGGGACTCGATATAGCCAGGAACTGGCCACAGGCTGTGCAGCTGAGGGCTTATAATCCCTAAAGGTTAAAGAGGGGAGGAGTGTAGTGAATGTAAATAGGTCACTTAAACAGCCTTACTGTTAAGCTAGCTTTTGTAGCGACATGGTTGAAGTGCATTGACTGTAACTTCACCCCCCCCCCCTCCCATCCCCAATAAAAAAATATTGTTGTTCATTCAATATATTCTAGGTCTTTGCCTACAAGTCCTTTCTCTCAGAGTCTGTCCATATCCTTTAAAAGGATTTTCAGATTGGATGCAAATTAAAAAAGTCCCCTACCTACCTACCCACCTCCTATCTGGTATGGGTTGGAAATGGCAAACAAACAATTTTTTAAGGGTGATCTTAGTTATCACATATTCAGATAATATAATGTACACTTGGTTTGTGGTGTCGGGGTACATCTCTATAGTGTAAGCAAGCACACTTTTCTGTTTGAAAAGAGCTCCAGGTTCAAGTCCTGGTGGGGATCTTGACACCCTTACGAAGTTGTACAAACAAAAAACTCAATTATATTTGTCAAAATTTAAGTAAAAGTGTAATAGATGGTGTAAATACAATGTCAACCTTTCTTTACCAAGACTGTACACATGAGTGCCCATAGCCAATTGACATAGGTAATAATTATATAGATAAGACAATACAACTGGTATGGGCTTAAAGCTATATGATGCTCATAGAATGGGGCAACTAGAACTATTACCTGAATACATATAGACAACCAGGTTGGACTCAAAACCAGTCTCAAAATGTAACAATCATGTAGTAATGAAAGTAAGTAAAACAGAAGAGAGGAAGCTAACAGAGAAATACCACAAGTTCTGTTTGTTTACAATAACTGAGACATATACATTAAATCACTGACAATATACTGATTCAACCGAATTTGAAAAAATAAGTTTTACTGTATACCACTTAAA